>JAKSZT010053808.1:3292150-3341010 GCA_026826555.1 Tolypeutes matacus
GTTGGGAGGTTTTTAATGACTGAGTCTATCTCTTTACTTGTAATTGGACTGTTGAGTTCATCTATTTCTTCTTTCATCTTAATAATTATTTAATCACGTAAAAGGGAAACCTCTGAATCCAATATAATCTAATATGCCCAGAGGAACAGACCAGTTTACAACATAATCCAATATCTATTTTTGGAATTCATAAACAATATCAAACTGCTACACTGAGTGAGTTTTTACCCACTATTACTAGGTATATTATTAGTAAGCCAAAGGGGTGCTGATGCAAAGTAACAGAAATCTGTTGGATTTTAGAAAGGGTATTTATTGGAGTAGAAGCTTACAGTTACACGGCCCTAAAGAGTCCAACTCAAGGTACATAAGAGGTAATTTCTTATCCAAAGTCTGTTGCCACTTGTTGATGCAAGATGGCGGGCAATGTCTGCAAAGGTTCAGCCTTTCTTCTTCCTCTTAAGGCTCTGTAGGTCAAGCTTCTTCTGATCTCAGCTGAAGGCTGGCATAGGCCTTGTCTCTCTTCCTGGGGCTCGTTTCTTTCTGGGCTTAGCTGCTCTGTTCTCTTCACAAGGTCAGCTGTAAACTATCAGGTGAATGGTTCATCTCTCTTCCCAGGCCCTCTGTCGTGTCTTCAGAGCTGTCTTTCTTCCTCTGTGTATCTTCTCTGTGTATCTACTTCTGGGTTCTTAATTGAGCATCCATTTATATAACCCACCAAGGGGGCGCGGACTCAACCCTGCATGCCCTGATGACGTGGTTGAATCAAAGCCCTAATCTTGATTTAATCAAGTAAATGTAAAGCCTTTGAATTTAAATCAATCAAAGAGTATCATGCCCAGAGGAACAGACCAGTTTACAAACATAATCAATATCTCTTTTTTGAATTCATAAATAATATCAAACAGCCACACTAGGGTAGGAAATAGAAAACAAGTAGCAGGTTTGGGGATGAAGATGATTTCAATACTAAAGATTGTAGTTTGAGGTAAGACATCCAAGTAGATAAGCCAACTAGGCATTCAGATATAGTGGACTGCAACCCAAAAGAGAGGTCATGCATGAAGGTATGTTTTTGCAGGCATCAACTTTTAGATAGTAATTGAAGGCATGTGATTATAAGATCTAGCTCAGGAGGAGCATGTAGAGTAAAAAAGCCTGAGGCCTAGGATATAGATTTTAGGAACATCTGCTTTTAAAGACAGAGTAGGAAGAGAAGCTTCCAAAAATTCTGAGGAAGATTGGCCAGAGAGGTAGAAGTAAAACATATAGAGGGCAGACTAACAGAAATCAACAGAAGAAAGAATTCAAAGGAGGAAGGTCAAACAAATGTCAAATGCCAGTTGGAGGTCAAACAAGATAGAAGAAAATGAAAAAGAGCTCTTTGGATTTTATTACACGCAGGCCACCAGCAACCCTGATTAGGACACCTTCAATCAATGGAGTTGTGGTGGTGGTGGTGGTGGTGGTGGTATGATTTGCTCATCTATCTCTCTTCCTGTGAGGTATGGTAAGGCCAGATGCAGATCTAGAGAGAAAGCCCAGAAGAATCTGAAAGATTTAGTATACTCACAGTTCCCTGCATGCTATGCAGGGTTGCAAGAGGAAAACACCAGGGTCACAATGGGGAAAACACCAGGGCCAGTCATGAGGCAGAAAGAGCAAGAGGGAACTGAGAAGTGACTTTTTTGTGGTTTCCACGGGAAGTGTGTGAGGGTGAAGCAGGGAAATGCTAATGTGGGATTAGCTGACTATGTTTAAAAGTGGCATCCCTGCAAGTTTGAGACTGTTTACTTGTAAGCAACTCTGGGGTCAGAATCATCTTGGTGTAGCAGATGTTTATGTGGGGCTTGGTCACTTGGAAGCATCTATTGCTGTTAAAGTATCAATTTATAGAAGTTAGAAAAAGGTTAATACAGGGGGAGGGGAAGTACTTGGGGTTAAAAGAAAACCCAAAATGCAGTGAGTTGAGAAATGACTGGGGAACAAGCAAACAGAGACAATGACTCTAGACTAGATCACCCTTTTGAGGAATTTGGCTGAGAAAGAAGGAGAAAAATAGAATGGTATCAAGAGTGGTATATAGACTACAGGGAAGGGTTTGTTGTTGCTGTGTGGCTCTGTGGTAGAAATGAATATTTTGATTTCTAGTCTTTGACTATGACATGGAATTTGTGTTGACTGAGCATTCGTTCTCTTGGGAGAATGAAACCTAGGGCAATACAGGAAGAAAAGAGTGAGACTTGAGTAAGAGTTTTATTCCTAATTTCCCAGAATCCAGTCAGTCCTGAGACTCCTTCCTCATCTCTCCCATGGGACTTCTGGTGATAATTCTTTGCCATCTCAGCATTCCAGGGGTGAGTAAAAATCTGAGAACCCCAGCAGGATTCTTGCTACTCCCTTATTTCAAACATGTTACTAACAATCTCCTTTTTCCTTCTGGGAGGATAAACGTAGGAGGAAAGCATTGCTCCTGAAGCTAGTCATTCACGTTTTCCATGAAGACTAATACACATGTTTGCTTTCATTCCTGTATTACCCTAGGTTTTATTCTTCCAAGAGAAGGCATTCACAGTCTACATGGGTTCCAGGTCAGAGTCAGTGATTAAAATCAAAGTATCTACTTCTATTCCAGAGCCCCAGCAGAGGTTAACTTTCCCTGTCAAAACCCCAATTAAAAAACTATTTTTGTGGCAGGGAAATGAAAATGTTGTTTCTCATCAGAATATTATCTCTCTTCTCATCTCTGTCAATTTTAAGACATTTTTCTTTCTATCCCCTAACTAGATGGAGCAATTAGCCCTCAATTGGGATTAGAAATGTGCCAAATTTTAGGCTTCCAGAGGTTTAGAGTTTAAATCTGATAATTTGAAAAAATCCACCTTAGTGTTAACTTTTTATCTATACTCAAATTGCTGACTCACTATGTCTTAGGAAGTTTAATATTAAAAAAGAAACAAAAATTATTTGCAATTTCGCTCCAAGCATGGACAGTTTATCCCCTAAAGAATTCTTCACCTGGCTTGCTTCTCCTGATATGGAAGCGAGGTAATGTGTTTCATCTCTGATTTTTCCAAAGTCTCCTAAGCCCCTCATGGAGGACGGGGGTGAGGAGAAATTGATGGAGGTCAAAGACAGCAATTGCTTCTTCTATCTCAAATGAATTTTCCTTCACCCTCCAAGTGTTCCCTACCCACAATATTTACCATGCACACTCCAACTCCACTCTCCTCAAACTCCCAGGGTTGGACTGGAGCAGAGGACAGAGATAAGCAGCAGCTACCCAGACTCTTGGATAGAGTCATGATTAGCTGGAAATCTTTCCTGTTTACGTCCCTCCCCCACCTAGATATCACAAAGTGGCATTCCCAACGCATTTGACTGGTCCTGCAAGCTTGTCCTGGGCACTGGCCTTCTTCCTTACAATAGTCTGGCCTCTCCAAAAGAAATTCCCCTTTGAGCTACCTTTCCCATAACGTGATTAACATGATGCCACCATACAATCTATCACAGATGCTGACACACCATTTATGTTGCTTCAAAGTGTGAATTGGTTGTCTTGCAGTGCAGAACACAGATCTCTGGTGAAGAGACACCATCTGCAGCTCACAAGGCATGGTTGATGTTGGCTCTGATAGTAAAAACCACTTTTCTGGATGAATATAGTAAATTGCCACCACAGGAGATGATAATATTTGTGAACCTTTCTACCAAGCTTGAGTTCTAACATAAGGCAGTTATTGTTATGCTGAAGAATGTGAAATCTTAATGTTTTTGCTATTCAAGCTCATCTTCTTTCACAACATGATTTACTGCAGCTCTTAAGGAGCCAGCACAAGGGGGAAAAATTAGGGAGGTGGGAGGAAAAAGATAATTGGGAGGGGATACACTTATGAGCCCAGCTTTGTGAGCAAGTTTCATTGCCACTGATAATTTAGTATTTTGCTTTGATTAAAGCTCTGTTTTGAGGAATATGTGCAGTGCCTTAAATACTGTTCTTTCAGCCCAGTCGCTGACGTTTTCTTTCTGGATTCTACTTTCAAAACAGGCATTGTGGTGTATGCAAACCTGGGAAGAAAGGAAGGAGGAAATCACCACGCAAGAGATATGCCTCTACCCAAAGACATGCTGAAAATTTGCCTAGCCAGATGCATTTTCTCCTATCAGAAATTTCCAAACAGATGGTGGAGAAATTGGTAGTTGACCAGACAGTTGGGAAATCAACAATAGAAACTAATTGTCAGAGAATTCTGTTAATGGTATCAACATTGACACTGGTTGACAAAACAGAAGTTGCCTTTTTTCCCCCTTTTGGTTCTAGTATCCAATGTTCTCTTCACTGAGGAAAACTTAAAAGTACTAATTAGGCAAATGCTTCTAGGAAATACTGACTCACTTCAGGAGGACACTATTTTAAAGACAGTCAAACGTGCTTACAAACAGCCTACCCTGCACCAGGAGACTGGCAGGACCATTGATATCATCCATTTGGAATAAAAAGTAGCCTTAAAGTTGTTCTGTGCCTGTTAAAGTGAAATCATTCCTATTTTCCAAAGTCCTGGAGTTCTGGGATGACTCTGAATACAAAATAAAATAAATAAAATAAAATCCCAAGGAGTCAAAATGTGAATTTTTCAGTTTGAATAATGTGTTAAGAACTACTGTCTTCCTTAGCAGAGGTTGTCAGAGTTTTGGATGTAGCCTGCAGTCAAGTTTAGCCGGTGGGTCCCTCCACCTAAAATCCAAGTGCCTATTTTCTTGTGGGTATACAATTGAGCTCAGGGGAAAAAAAAATTCTAGTAGAGTATTTAGCATTTCTAGAAGGTTTTGCATCTGTGCTTTCCTGAGAGATTAACTAGAAATTGTCCTCCCTTTTGTGTCTCTAGATGTCACAAAAAAATTAACTTATGCCTTATTTGTCACTTCAGACAGTTGATAGACATTTTGCCAATGTCAAATTATTTCAATATCTCTCTACTGGCACAAACGGGATCAAGTAGAGGGAGGCATTTCAGAAGGTGGCAAAGGAGAGGTCTCTAATCTTTGCATTGGGCCATTCTATGGATGATTGTTCCATCCACCTGAACCACCTATATGTATCTGTATGTGTTTATGGCTTTACCTCTTGCATTAAGATGTGATTGTTCAGGAAGTGCCATGCTATAATCTGATTTCCACAGATAATCAAAGATGGGTCCATACTTTCTATTGATTAGTAAGTGTCCATTATGAGCTTTATGAGGATTATAATATCGTGTAACACAATTTAAAATGAAATGGAGTACATGCACAATGAGAAAGGAAATACCAAAGCCAAATTGCAATTTAGGTTTCGGTGCAGACATTATATACAAGTTATTTTTAAAATACATCTTTGCACTTAAAAATAAGAATATTAGCAAATAGTTTGTTTTAATTGCAGGGAGTCATAGAATAATTAATAATGCTCTGCATTCTAATAGGATTTTTTTAATGAGCAGCCTTTGTATGACATCACATTATAGCTCACTTTTGAATAGCAGGATCAAAGTTAGTGTGTTATTTGTCCCAGGAGAATGTAGCAGAAATAGAACCTGTGATACAAATGTTAATAACTCAACAGGAATCCCATCTGTTACAAAACCCTTTTGTTTCTTGTCCACTTCTGAGAACTCTGCTACAGATCCATCAACTTCTTGTGACTAGCAGAGCACTTTGCCTTGATTACAGTAGTTTAACCATGATGCAGTGGAGAGTACCTTTTTGTGTTTATTCTACTCCTTCTGGGCCTGAACAAAAGCATCTGGCTGTGCTAGTGAACAGAGAGTACTGTTTATAGAGGGGGAGGGACTGAGGGAGGAAGAGTGGTCAGGAAGACAATGGCATCAAGGGATCTTTGTTGCTGCCAGCAGATTCAGCTGCAGTATTGGCAATCTCAGGTCTGCTGTGGGTTTCACAGGGAGTAATGGCATCACAACAAAATTGACAAAATGGCTGAGACTGTAGCTGGAATCACAGGGCTGAAATAAACTGAAAATAGCCAGAATGTACAGAACACTCACGATTTTGCTTCAGGTTTGTTATCACAACCACTTTCATCAGACTCACCAGTGAGATCAAATCTCTCTTTGTAGTTCTTATCAGTCCTAATTCCCCTAGTAATCAAAGTGGGGAGCACCTTATATATAGTGAGGCCCAGATAATTCAGCAGAAAAGGAAGAAAACCTTTACTTGGCTCTCAGTTCTGACACCTTTTCATTATGAGTTGATGGCCAAGTGGCTAAGAGCATGAGTTTTGCTATCAGGCAAACCTGGGTTCAAGTCCTAACTTGGTCACTTCCTGTTGGGCAAATAACTTAACTCCATATATGCCTCACTTTTCTCATCTGATTAATGTCAGTCAATGTACATCCTCATAGGATGTTTAAGAGGACTACATGAAACCATACTGGAAAACACCTAGTCCAGTCACTAACACATACTGAGTGCTCAATACATGCTGGCTGTTATTATGAGTGGAAAATGATGTATCCCATGTATCAGTTGGGGTTAGTAGTACTGCTCTAATTCAATGACATGCCCTAGGAAAAGTAGCTTCTTTTCTTTTTTTTAAGATTTATTTATTTATCCCCCCCCCCCATTGTTTGTGCTCACTGTCTGCTTTCTGTGTCTGTTCATTGTGTGCTCTCTGTGTCTTCTCTTATTCTTTTTTAGGAGGCACTGGGAACCAAACCCAGGACCTCCCATCTGGGAGGAAGGTGCCCAATCGCTTGAGCCACATCTGTTCCCTGCATGTTGTGTCTCTTGTTGTGTCTCCTCGTTGCATCAGCTCGTTGCGTCAGCTCATGTTAGCTCACCGTGTCAGCCTATCACATCAGCTTGCTGTCTTGCTTGTCTTCTTTAGGAGGCACCAGGAACCGAACCTGGGACCTCCCATGTGGTAGGTGGGTGCCCAACTGCTTGAGCCACATCCACTCCCCAGATTCTTTCTTGAGAGGTGCACAAAGGGCAACAGGTCGACCTGTCTTTCCTTCTCTGGGAATCTGAAACCTCTAAGTGGAACACATCATCAAATAGTTTGCAGTGATACTAAAACACTGGTCCACTGCTTCCCAAACACCTGGGAAACTTTCTAAAAATGAATATTCCTGTGCCCTGCCACCAGAGAGTCTAATACAAAATCAGACCAAGAAATCTCCATTTGTAAGAAGTTTTGCTAAGTGATTCTGATGCACACAGCCAGGATTGAGAACCACGAGTTGAGAGTGTTCTTCCAAGGATTTCCAATGATGCACCAAGAAAGAAAACAGGCCACAGTAAGAAACTTGATGCAAACCCAGGAAACTGGCAGTGATAAAGATGGCAGGCAGTGAATGAGATGCTGGCAAGATTAAGGGACAAGAGATTAAGATTAAGACAGGCAGCTAGGTGGTGGTATGAGAGGTAAGCAAAAAGGCCATGCACTAGCCCTTTCAAGGTGCCAGTGATTTTGGAGAGTTGGCAGAACAGGATCAGCCAGACCAATCAGAGGGCTGGTGTAAACTGAAGCTCATGAGATAAATAGTGCACATACCTCCTCCAGAAACTAAAGGCCCTTATAGGTTGACATTTTTGTATTCTCTTCTTCAGCCATCCTAGTCTTAAAGGGCTCCTGCCCCTTTATTAATGGCAGTCTAATACAGGTCCTGAAAGAATTTAAAAAACTCCTGTGCAGAAGAAGACTCATGAGGAAAAGCTAACTGACTTGCTACTTTTTTAGTTTAGGAGAATGACTCATTAAACTTTCTTTACTTACACCTAACACAATTGAATTTCCTCGCATTCCCATCCCAAAAGTTAGAAATTGTCCTCTAAAACACACACTCCTAGCAAAACCACACTGTGCATTGCCCTTAGCAATTTTGCAGAGCCTAAGTGCTAGCTAGGTTCAATAGTATCTATTTAATATTTAGAATGTACTCATTGAATGGATTGTACATATTGAGGTAGGGCTTATTTCTTTGAACACTAGAGGCTATTTTTGTGAGTTGCTTCTATTTTCTGTACAGTGCACAGTCAATAACTTGTACTTACTGATGGAGGCTAAGACTACATAGGACCACTTGATCCACTGTTTTGACAGAATTAATCAGTGGTTATATTCTTTATACACAATCTGAGCACATGTCTGAGCTAAAGGCCTGGCTTGGCTACTTCCTCCGTGGCTTTTTCCCAGAGCTTTCACCACATGTTGGACAGCCAAACTGCCAGTAAACTCTTTTTCAATTAACATATAAGTTGCAACCATTGAAGATTTGTGTGTAATGAAGCTCAAACTTCCCATGGCAATGGACTGTATCAACATTTTTGGGTGGATTAAGGTATGTCACATCATCCTTCAGTTCTCTCCATTTTCACCCAAACATAACTTCTACAATAACCACTTAACTGGCACTCTACATGCATTTGTGGCCCCTCCCTAAATCTGATATCCACATTCCAGGCAGAGTCATATTTTCTAAATATATATCTGAGCATATCAACTTACCTTCCCTCCTCCCCGAACCTAGACAAAACACTTTCAAAGCTTCCTAGGATTTTTAATGGCTAAACTCCTTCCTGTGGCCTTCATTGCCCAGCAGGTTATGTCCTCTGCCTACCTGCCTCTCAAATTCCATCATGAAGTGTGGCTTTCCTCACTCTCTGAGCATCAGCCATGTTTGAGATTTCAGTTCCTGGTAATTGTGGCTATGCTTTAAGGTGCAGATACAGTTTCATGCTCATCCCTACATGGTATAACTTGTGTCTTTCATTTTTAGAAGTTACCACATTTTGTTGATATATGATTATTTTATGATCAGTTTGATGATATCTGTACTCCTTACTGGAATATAAGTTTCACAAAGTAAAGACAGTTTGTTTTTGTACCTCGAAGGCTTAGCATAGTGCCTGGTACATAATAGACAGTCAATAAATGTTTGCTGTGTGAATAATGAAGACTCTCTAACCAACATACATTTCCTTGTTAGGCTTCCTCCTCCAATTTTCTGCAACTTCCACCCATACCCAATCATCCAATGCTCTCATGCAGATCCATAAATAGCTTACTTTTAGCACACCCATGTAGGCATAGCCTCTGTGGGTATCATTCCATGTTTCAGACCTCCCTGCCCCCAAATGAGAATGTACCTATTCTGTATTCTGTTTCTTTACTACTCAAGTCTTGAAGAAGCAGAATAACTCATCAAGTGTTGTGCTTACCTTGTACCCAACCTTCCAGAGATCTTGTCTTAAATGAGCTCTCTTGTTATAAGAGTAGGGGTTCTTTTCTTTGGGTAGGGGGGACTTTCATGGAATGAGATTGTATCATAGACCTTATCAGAAGCTATGGTTCCTCTCTCTAGAGAAAGTACAGACACAAACAAATTTATATACGCTGTTAGGAGGTTCGTAGAAAAAAGCTTATCCATTCACCTCCAGGGTCCAGGGCTAAGTACCCTTGTTAGAGAATTGGGCCATCAAGAGAATTTAATTTTAGGTTATGTTGTTGCTAAATCAGAAACCTGGTTTTTGGTATCAATAATTGTTAAGCTGGGTAATGGGTACATGGAGGTTCAATATACTATTATCTCTACTTTTGTATATATTTGAAATTTTCTATTATAAAGAGTTAAAAGCTAAAGTGTCAATCCAGTTTTTAAAAAAAGGAGAAGAAAAAAGAAGCATAGTTTTTGTAAAGAAACGTCTGATACTTTAAGATTTCTTTGAGTAGGAAATTGATCCTCCCATTCACCCAGGCTTAAAAGTTTAGCATGAACTTCAAATCCTCCATCTCTCTTGGTCCCTCAGTTAATCAATTGCCAAATCCCACCAATTCTACCTCTACAGCTCTTGCATCCACAACCTCGCGTCCTTCCCCCTGCTACTGATAGGTTTCTAGACCTCATTACTCCTCATCAAAGCAATTGCAGAAAATCTCCTAACCTTGATGTCGCATATCTATCTTTCCCAAACTTTTTACTGATCCTCTCTTTTCTGGACTGCATGGTAATGCTCATGCTTTCCCTCCAAGTAAACTTATTTGTGTTCATAAAAATATGTGTGCAATACCTTTATGGTACATAACCTATTTTGAGTCACAGACATTTTGAGAACCCATGTACCCCTCACCCAACATCCCCTTCCAAGAAAACAAATATTTTTGATATTTTGCTTACAATTCCAGGGGCTTTGTGCAACCCCCAGTCAAAGAGCCCCTGGATCTCACAGTGCAGAGGCTCCCCAACCTCTCGCCTGAGCAGTAAATGCTCTAGCTAGTGACATTTCGGTATCACACTGCCTTATTCACAGGGCCAGATGTTGAGTAGCTCCACACTAATGGCTCCTTTATATACCAAGTTTCTTATTTTTACATTCCCCTCCCCATTGAAGTTCACATTAAGTATTTATTTAATCTGAAATGGCAGGCAGTGAACCAGAAAAGAATTTTTCATGTTGCTTGTCATGTTGTTTCAAAGGGAAATAACAAATATGTCACAAAAAGGCAGCCACTATCCTCTCTTCTCCTCCTAACCAACACCTTAGAACCCTTCTGAAAGTGGTATCACCTATTTTCTGGACCTCATTGGACAGATCACGTTTCCCTTCAAATTACACTAAGGCTGAAACATATGGAATTACCATTAATCTATTCTTTTAAAAAAATCAATTTTATTGATAAATATTAATAAAGCATAAATCCATTCAAAGTGTACAATCGATGGCATTTGGTATAATCACATAGTTGTGCATTCATCACTTCAATCATTTTAGAGCATTTTCATTGTTCCAATAATAATACTACTACTAATAAACAAAAAACAAACAAACAAAATTTATCACCTCTCAATGTCTTTATGCTTCCCCTGCCATACATAGCTGCTATTCTGTTTCCCTCTCTTTAGTATATTTGTATTTATATTTTGTAAAAACAGTCTTATATATGCAATACCACCCATACTTGTATATCACATGCGGTTTCACTATGTTATACAGTCCCATGTTACATTTTTAGGTTTCCTTCTAGTAATATGCATGACCTTAGACTTACCCTTTCAACCACTGTCAAACCCTTATAATAGCTGTGCTTGTTACAAACACTATGATGTGCTTTCAACATTTCTATTCATTTCCAAAGATTTACAAACAACCCTTTTACCAATTCTGCACAGATTAACACTCAGCTTTCCATTCTCTACCCTCCTTCTATTTTCTGGTGACCCATATTCTAATTATTAACTACATGAGTTTACACAATATATTTAGTTCATAATAGCACAATCATACAGTATTTGTCCTTTTGTGTGTGGCTTGCTTCACTCAATGCAATGCCCTCCAGGTTCATCCATGTTGTCATATGCTTCATGACTTCATTTTTTCTTACTGTTGTATAATATTCCATCTTGTGTATATACCAAATTTGTTTATCCATTCATCAGTTGATGGACACTGTGTTGTTTCCAACTTTTGGCAATCATGAATAGCACCAGTATGAACATTGGTGTGCAGATGTCTGTTCATGTCACTGCTCTCAGTGCTTCTGGGTGTATACCTAATAATGGTATTGCAATGGTACTACAACGGTATCTCATTGTAGTTTTGATTTGCATTTCCCTAATCACTAGTGATTTTGAACATTTTTACATATGTTTCTTAGCCATTTGTATTTCTTCTTTGGACAATTGTCTTTTCAAGCCTTTTGTCCGTCATTTTTTTTTTTTTTAATCTTTAGATTACATAAATGTTACATAAAAAATATAAGGGATTCCCATATGTCCCACCCTTCTCCCTCCCACACTTTTCCACATCAACAACATCCTTCATTAGCGTGGTACATTTCTTACAATTGATGATCACATCAATGGAAGCATTGCTACTAACCATAGACTATGGTTTACATTATAGTTTGTACTCTGTCCCACACAATTTTGTAGGTTCTGACAAAATATATAATGGCCTGTATCCATCATTGCAATGCCATGCAGGACAAATCCAATGTCCTGAAAATGCCCCCATATTACACCTATTCTTCCCTCTCCCTCTCCTCAGAACCTCTGGTGGCCACTGCCTTTATATCAATGATAAAAGTTCTTCCATTGCTAGAATAATAATAATAATAAATCAACTTTACTGCATTGTTCATTCCCCAATCTTGAGGATTTTGGGATGGTGATGCCCACTCTGTTTCTGATTAAGAGGGGCTTAGATCCCATGTTCTTCATTTTTAATTGGGTAGTTCGTCTTTTTATTGTTGAGGTGTATGATCTCTTTATATCACAGATATTGAACCCTTATCGGATATGTAATTGCAAAATATTTTCTCCCATTGGGTCGGCTGCCTTTTCACCCGTTTACAAAGACCTTTGAGGTGGAAAAGTGTTTAATTTTGAAGAGGTGAAATTTATCAATTTTTTCTTTTGTTGCTTCTGCTTTGGGTGTAAGGTTTAAGAAACTACTGCCTACCACAAGATCTTGAAGATGTTTTCCTACATTTTCTTCTAGGCATTTTATGGTTGTCACTTTTATATTTAGGTCCTTGATCCATTTTGAATTAATTTTTGTATATTATGTAAACTCATGGAGTTAATGATTAGAATATAAGTCACCAGAAAATAGAATGAGAGTAGAGGTTGGAAAGCTGAGGGTTAATCTGTGCAGAACTGGTAAGAAAAAAAGGTTGTTTATAAATCTTTGGAAATGAATAGAAAAGTTGAAAGCACATCATAGTGCTTGTAAATAGCAGAGCTATTATATGGTATGACTGGCTGAAAGGGAAAAGCTAAAGACATGTATATTACTAGAAGGAAAGCTAAAAAAATGTAACATTGGACTGTATAACACAGTGAAACCTCATGTGAAATATGAATATGGGTGGTATTGAATATGTAAGACTGTTTTTACAAAATATAAATATAAATAAACTAAAGAGAAGGATAGAGAATAGTAGCTATGTATGGCAGGGGAAACAGAGAGAGATTGAGAGATGAGTTTTGTTTGTTTGGTTTTTGTATATTATTTTTATTATTACTGGAATAATGAAAATGTTCTAAAAATGATTGAAATGATGAATACACAACTATGTGATTATACTGAATACCATTGATTATATACTTTGGATGGATTTATGCTTTATTCATATGTATCAATAAAATTGATTGATTAAAAAAAAATCACTTGACTGTAAATGTGAGGATCTATTTCTGAGTTCCCAATTCAATTCTATTGGTCAATCTATCTATCTTTATGCCAGCACCATGCTATTTTTACCACTGTAGCTAAGTAATATCCTTTAAAGTCAGGAAGTGAGAGTCCTACAACTTTGTCCTTCTTTTTAAAGACACTTTTGGCTATTTGGAGCCTTTTACTTTTCCAAATAAATTTGATAATTGGCTTTTCCATTTCTGCAAAAAAGGCTGTTTGGATTTTTATTGGGAGTGTGTTGAATCTGTAAATCAGTATGGGTAATTGACATCTTAATGATATTTGCTCTTCCAATTCATGAACATGGAATGTCCTTCCATTTATTTAAGTCTTCTTCAGTTTCTTTTAGCAATGTTTTGTAGTTTTCTTGATACAGGTCCTTTATATCCTTGGTTAAATTTATTCCTAAATATTTGATTATTTTAGTTGCTATTATAAATAGATTTTTTTCCTGATGTCCTCCTCAGAATGCACATAAGTAGTGTGCTATCTTTAGTATCTCTTGTAATTCTAGTCTTCTGGTAACATATTCTATCAGTTTTTGTTTGTCTGTGAAGACTTTGAACTCACCATCATTTTTGAAGGACAGTTTTGCTGGATACAGATCTCTTGGGTGGCTGGTTTTCTCTTTCAGTCCCTTAAATACATCACAGCACTTTCTTCTCACCTCCATGGTTTCTGATGAGAGGTTAGCACTTATTCTAAACAAGTTCCCTTGTATGTGATGCTTTTCTTTTCTTTTGCTGCTTTCAGAATCCTCTATCTCTCATATTTGTTGTTCTGAGGAGTAGGTGTCTCAGAGTAAGTTTATTCAGATTTATTCTGTTTGGGGTGTGTTGTCCCTCTTGGATATTGATAGTTATGTCTTTCATAAGGGTTGGGAAGTTTTCAGTCATTATTTCCTCAAATATTCTGTCTGTCACTTTTCCATTATCTTCTTCTGGGACACTGATAATGTAAATGTTTGTGTGTTTTACGTTATCATTCAATTCCCTGAGACCCTATTCCATTCTTTCCATTCTCTTCTCTTTCTGTTCTGTCTTTTCCAGTTCAGATATTTTGTTTTCAAAATCACTAATTCTGTCTTCAAGCAATTCACATCTGCTCTTATGTGCCTCTAATGTATTTTTAATCCCATCCATCATGTCTTTCATTCCCATAAGCTCTGTTATTTTTCTTTGCAGGCTTTCAAATTGTCCTTTATGCTCATCCAGTGTCTTCTAATATCCTTTATCTCTTTAGTAATATTTTCTTTCAATTCTTTGTATTGATTAAAGAGAGTTGTGTGATTATCACTGATTAATTGTCTTTAAACCTGTATCTCTTCAAGATATTTGGTTAGTTCCTTTGTTTGGGCCATCTCTTCTTGCTTCTTAGTATGTTTTGTAATTTTTTGCTGAAGTCTAGGCATCTGAATATGCTGGTGAATTTACTCTGATGGCCCATTTCTCTCTCTTGCTTATTGTTTTTTTCACAGCTCTTCTTAGATATTTGGTTCATCCAAGTCTTTAAAATTGTGCAGATAGGCTCCTGAGGGCTCTAGAGACATCTAGACACTATAAGCAGGGCAGACAATCTCAGGAATTTGGCACCCTGTCAGTGGGCCTTACTTTGGAATTTATGTTCCCCAATGTAACAGAATTAGACTCATTTATAATTTCCCTACATATGTCTCTTCTGCACCTTTTATTTGAACATCTAATTAGCACTATACTTGTTAAATATATATTCTAGAGACATAAATCTTTGGTCTGTTCATATGCTGGTTGAGCCCTGAATCTCAACAATGTTACAACACCTACTCTCCAGTTCATTTGACTCACCAAGGACTACTAACAAAATGATGATGATGAACAACATCCATCCCAAAAAACAAGACAGTTCCATCAATCTGCCCCCATGGGATCTAAGCCCCATCTCAGTCAGAAACAGAGTGGGCATCACCATTGCAAAATATTCAAGATTGGAGAATGAACAATGGACTAAAGTAGACATTATTATTCTATTATTATTCTATTATAGACTTTTTATTATTCTAGCAATGGAAGAACTTGTATCATTGATATAAAGGCAGTTACCACCAGAAGTTCTGAGGGTAGGGAGAAGGAAAAATAGGTGTAATATGGGGCATTTTTGGGACATTGGAATTGCCCTGCATGACATTGCAATGATGTATACAGGCCATTATACATTTTGTCAAAAACGTATAAAATTGTGTGGGGCAAAGTGTAAACTATAGTTCATGGTTAGTAGCAATGCTTCAATATGTGTTCATCAGTTGTAACAAACCTACTACACTACTGAAAGGTGTTAATGTGGGAAAGTGTGGGAGGGGGAAAGGGTGGGATATATGGGAATCCCATATATATATATATTTAATATACTTTTTAATTTTTAAAAAAAGATACTTAGATTACATAAATGTTACATAAAATATATAGGGGATTCCCATATGCTCTGCTTCCTACCCCTCCCACATTTTCCACATGAACAACATCCTTTAATAGTGTGGTACATTTGTTACAATTGATGAATACATTTTGGAACATTGCTAATAAGCATGGATTATAGTTTGCATTGTAGTTTATACTATCTCTTGCACAATTTTGTAAGTTATGGCAAGATATGTAATGGCCTGTATCTGTCATTGCAATGTCATTCAGGACAATTTCTGGTGGTTGCCATGGGTCCTGAGGGGAGGGGGAGGGAGGAATAGAATAGATGGAACATGGAGCATTTGGGGGCTGATGCAATTGTACTACAGATTTTGCAATGATGGATACAGTCCAAGTTAAATTTCATCTATGTAACATCTATGTATCTAAAGCTTCTTTTAAAATAAAAATAAATAAATAAATAAATGAAAGAGCACTCCATGTTCCTGAATAAAATAAAATAAAATAAAATAATATAAAATACTGAAAATAAAAAACACACAACAAACAAACAGAATAAAACAAAATTACCCAGGCTAAGTTATCAAAATTGGACCACGGAGAGTCAATGCAGCTCAGTGGTTGAGCACTGGCTTCCCATATACAAGGTCCCAGGTTCAATCCCCAACCCCAGTACCTGAAAAAAAAATTGGGCCAAGGTCTCACTAATGGGACCCAAAGTTTCTCCCAGGAATTCAGGTTAAGAATGACCTAAAAGCAGTTTTTCTCCATGCAGTTTCTAGACTGGCCAGCAGATGGCTCTCATTGGCGCATCTTTCCATGGAAGTGTTTCTTTCAGTCTCTGCTTTCGTGTGTTTTGGTCTGGCCACATCCGGGATTCAAAGTAGGCTCTTCTGGCTAAATTCACTGAAGAGAAGTGCCCTGACTCCCCCTCCCTTTTCTTTTGTAAAAGCTGACTGGGAAGAAGATGTCTGTTCCCCTCTCAGTCAGCTGTAGTGAGCCAGGGGTTTTATCCCAGCTTAATATCTTTGGGTAGGGGATGGAAGCCCTTCTTGGCTGCAGCAGTGGTTTGGTAACTCACGTTTGTTGTTTTGGGTTCTTTGTCTCTCTGTCCCTCACCTGCCTGGGAGTTGTGAGGCACTGTCCTGTTCTGCTGATCCCCAAAGCAGGTCCCTCAGATAGCTTTTGGTCCTTTCTCCATTGTTTTTGTGAGAGAGCTCCTGCTTGTCTACTCCAACACCATCTTCCTGGAACTCCATCTACTCTTTTTGACCTACAAAAGTAACAATATCATATGGCTTAACTAAAAAAAAATCTGGTAAAAAAAATATCATTACTGAAGCTTTCTGGGGGCAAGCATAGCAGTCCTCTTCCTCACCCCAGTCCTTGCATATAATTTCTGCTTGGTGAAGATTTATGGAATGTATGATGTATAATCCTTGAGGTTTCTCAATTTAAGCTATGGAAAGTTTGTTTGAACCTACTTGACACTTTTGGGAGTCCCTTGATTGAAAAGATATTTTAAAAGATATTTTATGGAAAACATTGTCAAAATATGCAACTATCACTTTTAGGTCATGTGTTTGTTTGAAGCTGTATGTACCTGTGGCAGTTTGAGATTATTTTATGAATCCCCAAAAGAGAAATATTTTGTTTTTAAACTAATCTATTCCTGATAACCATTTGTTGCATTAAATTCAGTTGAGGGTCTTTTGATTAGATTACTTGAAAAAATCAATTTAAGACTTTTGATTGGACTAAGTGAAGTGTGAGCCAGCTTGAGTCTTTGCCCCCTTTCTGGGTCTTATAAAAATGGAGACACAGAGACACAGACAGATAGACAGGAAAGGGAAGTTGCCATATTTGATCCTGCCATGTGTGAGAGAAAACTCCAGTTTCACCCACAGCTGTGCTGCAAGGAGAGAAGCCCCCAAAAGGCTCAAAGAGGCTGGGCCCATATAGCAGCTCAAGAGGAGAAAAGCCCTGCTATATGCCTGGTTGTCCTCAGCTGAGTTAAAACCTCGGCAGAGATTGATGCCCATCTTGCTTCAACATATGGCAGCTGACTTTGGCGAGAAAGCATCTCTTATGGTGCCTTGATTTGGAATTTTCATGACCTTGGAACTGTAATCTTTTACCCTCAAATAAATCCTTTCTATAAAAGCCAACCCATTTCTGGTACTTTGCATCTGCAGCCCTTTGGCAAAATAAAATAGTACCCCAGAAAAGTATCTTCTTAGTTAACCCATTCCTGTGGGCATGGATCTATGATCTTTTGGTGTGTAAGATCTTAAGATGCAACTCACCTCATTCAGCATGGGTCTTAATCTTCTTACTGGGGTCCTTTATAAAAGAATGAAATTCAGACAAAGAGAGAAAGTCATGGAAACAAGAAGCTGAAAGCAGCAAAACCTGGAAAAGAAGGAAGAGACTAGCAGATGCTGCCACATGCCTTGTCATGTGATAGAGGACTCCAGAATCATTGGCAGCTGGTCTTCAGGAAGAAAAGATCATCTTGATGATACTTAGTGTATTAGTTGGCAAAAAGGGTACTGATGCAAAAGACCAGAAATCAGTTGGTTTTTGTAAAGGGTATTTATTTGGGGTAGAAGCTTACAGTTACCAGGCCATAAAGCATAAGTTACTTCCCTCACCAAAGTCTATTGTCATGTGTTGGAGCAAGATGGCTGCCAAAGTCTGCAAGGGTTCAGGCTTCCTGGGTTCCTCTCTTCCCTGGGCTTGTTTCTCTCCAGGCCCAGCTGCTCTGCTTTCTCCACAAGGCCGGCTGTAGACTTTCAGGCAAACAGCTCATCTTTCTTTCTGGGGCCTCTGCTGCGTCTAATTGAGCTTTCTCTCTGCTTCTCTGTGTACTTACTTTCCGGGCTCCAGCATTAAAACTCCTGTGCCTTGTCATTTTCTCTGTGAGTCCCCACCCCACCACTGACGTGGACCAATCAAAGCCTTAACCATTATTTAATCAAGTAAAAGTGAAACCTTTGAATCCAATACATCTAATATACCCAGACCTGTTCACAAACATAATCCAATATCCATTTTTGGAATTCATAAACAATATCAAACTGCTATACTTAGATTCGGACATTTTCATGACTTCAAAATTGTAAGCTTGTAAGCTAATAAATTCCCAGAGTTAAAGCTAATGCATTTTATGGTATCTGCTTTTGGCAGCAAAGGAAACTAAAACAGATTTTGACTCCAGTAGAGTGGGGTGCTGCTATTGTAAATACCAAAAATATTTAAAAAATGTCTTTAATTGGTTAATGAGTAGAGGTGGAAAGAATTGTGAATTGCTTTGTAGAAGACCTAAAGTGCTCTGAAGAGACTGTTGGTAGAAATATGGATGCTAAAGGTACTTCCAATGAGGCATTAGACAGAAATGATGAATGTGTCATTGCAAACTGGCAGAGAGCTTGGCTAAATTGAATCCCAATGTTAGATGGAAGGCAGAATTTGAAAGTGACGAGCTTGGATATTTAGCTGAGGAGATTGACAAACTAAATGTGGAAAGTGCTGCCTGTTTTCTTGTTGAATCATCGTAAAATGTGAGAGGAAAAAGATAAGCTGAGAACTTAACTCTTGGGTACAAAGAAACTAGAAATTGATGGTTTGGAATATTCTGAGTTTTCAGAAAGTGAGTCTCCAGAGAATAGTGCTCTATGTGAGGGTTTAACTGAACATGGAACCAGTCAGCCATTTTAGTGCAAGTCAGGATTGGAGGTGCAGTTATCCAGGAAGGATCTGGAAACCTTACAAGTTTTTGTGAGATCTGTATGAATGGAATCATTGCCAGCCGGACTAACAGGGACAGAAAAAGGACAGATTGAAGGAAAAATTACTTTAAAGGCAGAATGATGGAAGCTGAGGTCTGGACTAAGGACATCTTCTTGAGCTAAGAGAGCAGACCCACTCAAGTGTATGTAAAAGGTGAGTTTACCCCAGAACTTGGAGAAGGTTGGCCTTCTGCCCCATTGTGCAGGAAAAGTGTTACCACTCCATGTTTCTCAGATGGTTGGGGGATTGTGGAGAGGCTGGCTGCCACCCTGATGATTGAGAAAGATGGAGCTTAGGGTCTGGCCACCACCCTAATGCTTGATGAGGGTGGACCTGAGATCCTGGCTATCATCCCAATATTTCAAGATGTTGGAGGCTTCACCCCAGTGTTGGCTGTTGTACAAGCCTTGGAAAGTGTGGGGCTGCTTCTCTATCAAAACTGGAGGACAGAGCATCATTCTATAGATGACACTCAGAACTTGGAATCGAATGGAGTATGCCCTGCAAGATTTAAGAATTGTTTGGGACCCATGTTTTTTTCTAATTTCTCACTATGGAAATGGGAACATTTATCCTATGACTGTCTCTCCATTGTATATTAGAAGCAGGTAACTTGTTCTCTATGTTTCACAGGTCCACTGCTTGAGGGGAGCTCTGCCCCAGGAAAGCCCACACCTATAACTGATTTTGATGAGACTTAGTACTTAATGTTGTTACTGAAATGATTTAAGGCTTTGGGGATATTGTGATGGAATGGACATATTTTGCATATGGAAAGAATATGCCTTTTTTAGGGTCCAGAGGGTGGAGTGTGTGATTTGAAGCTATATGCACCTCAAAAACATATGTTCTTTAAATTAATCCATTTTTGTGGGTGTGGACCCATTTTAAGTAGGATCTTTTGGTGGGTAGGATCTTAACTTAAGATGTGACCCACTTCATTCTGAGTAGGTCTTAATCCTCTTACAGGAATCCTTTATAAGAGAATGAAATTCAGACAAAGAGATAAAGCCACAGAAGCAAGAAGCTGAAAGCAAAAAAACCTGGAAGAGAAGGGAGAGACCGGCAAATGTCACCATGTGCCTTGCCATGTGACAGAGGACTGCAGGATCACTGACAGTCGGTCTTCAGGAAGAAAGCATTATCTTGTTGATGTCTAGATTTGGGCATTTTCATGGCTTCAAAACTGTCATCTTATAAGCTAATAAATTCCCATAGTTAAAACCAATGCATTTTATGGTACCTGCTTTTGGCAGCAAAGCAAACTAAAACAGGTTATATAATGGAACCCCTCTGGGAGAAAGCAAAATGATGTTTTGCTGAGAAAATTGCACATTTTAACACAGAAATAACCCAACTATGGATAAACTAGAGAAAAGGAAGTAAACATGGCAGCCAAAAGTCCACCCTCTACCCTTGGACAGAAATTCACATGAATACTTAGAAGCTATGGAAGCAGAGATCTCCTGACTGGTATTTCTGCCTAAAAGAAACCATCTATTAAGTAGGAGCACTTTCATGAAAAACATGAACTCTTTGTATATCTAGCAGAGATCTGGCTGAACATGCCCTCATGAGTAGTACCTAAAATTTTTACAAAACAGAAAAAATATGTTTTATGGGGGGAGGGATAGTAGTGGACTTTGCAAGGAAAGGCAGTATTTGATCCTAGAATAAATGGCCTGACCCATCACTTTTTAATGCATTATTAAAGTATTTTTATTTGTTTCTTCACTTACAAAATGATGAAGAATATTCTCCCTAATCATTCATTGAAGATTTGGGTATTCAGTTTAGAGGAAGTTGAATAAAAATATCTGATTTAATAACCCAGACAGTATATGTTTTAGTTTCCAGGCTGCTAAACCAAATACCATTCAATGGTTTGGCTTAAACAATGGGAATTTATTGGCTCGTGGTTTTGAGGCTGGCTAGAAGTCCATAATCAAAGTGTCAGAAAGGCAAGGCTTTCTTTCCAAAGACTGGAGCATTCTGGGGCAGACTGCCAGCAATCCTTGGTCTTTGGTTTTTCTGTCACAAGGCAATGCACATGGCAACATCTCCTGGCTTCTCTTCTGGCTTCTGTTGACTTCTAGCTTTCTGGCTGCTCCCCGTAGCTTCTTTCTGTCTGACTTTCACTCTGCCTACAAAGGACTTCATTAATCCATATGAAAGCCAAACCTGACTTGGTTGGGCCACACCTTATCTGAAGTAAATCTTGACGAGATTTTATATATAATGGGACCACACCCACCAGAATGCAGACCAAGACCAAGAACATGTCCAAAGTGGGGTACAGAATTCAATCCACCACAGTACACCATACTTTTTATTTTTAATTGGGGCAAATTTTATACACAGTGAAATGCACAGATCTTAAGTGTGCAATTCAGTGAGTTTCAACAAAAAATGCATCCATGTAATCATCACCTAATCAAGAGGTAGAAAATTTCCATCACCTCAAGAAAGTAGCCATATGCTTCCTTCAGTCAAATCTCTGCTCCACATAGACAATCACTGTTTTGATTTCTATTGCAGTAGGTTAGTTTTGCCAGTTCTAGAACTTCATATAAAGGAAATTATACAGTATATATTATTTTGTGTCTGGCTTCTTTTTCTCAATGTAATGTCTGTGAGATTCATGCAAGTTATTGCATGTATTAAAAGTTTATTCTTTTTTATTACTGGGCAGTATTCCTTTGTACACTATAATGTGTTTATCCATTCATTAGCTAGTGGACATTTGGGTTGTTTCTACCTTTTGGCTATTATGAATAAAGTTGCTATGAACATCAGTGTACAAGTTTTTTGTGGACATATACTTTTATTTATCATAAGCAAAGACCTAGGAGTAGAACTTATGGGTTAGAGGGTAAATGTATGTATATATAATATATATGTAAATCCTACTAAACAATTTTCAAAGTTGTTGTACCATTTTACATGCCCACCAGCAATGAATAAGGATTCTAATTGCTTCATATCCTTGTCAACATTTGGTGAGGTCAGTCTTTAACTTTAGCCATTAGCCATTCCCCTGGTTCTGCAAGCTTTTGGTTAGCTTCCAGAATCTTGACAAAGTTGATTCTCACAGTGACAGGTTTTACAAGTTTAGTCATTGCTTTTATGGAGGGAGGGGCTTTTGGAGTTCCTTACTCAACCATTTTTGCTATTGTCATCTTTAGGTTCGTTTGATAACTGACTTTTTAAAAAAAAGTTTATTTTTTATTCATTCCCCCCCCCCATTGTTTCGCACTCACTGTCTGCTCTGTGGCTGTTCCTTGTGTGCTCATCTTCTATTTTTTTTATTTTTATTTTTATTTTTATTTTTATGAGGCACTGGGAACTGAACCGGGACCTCTCACGTGGGAGGGAGGCACACAATGGCTTGAGCTACCTTTGCTCCCAATAACTGGCTTTTTTAAGAAGTTTTTTTTCCAATTGTTTGCTACTAATATATAGAAGTCCAATTAATTTTTATATATTGACTTTGAATCTTTTGACCTTGCTATATTCACTTGTAAGTTCTAATGCTTGTTTTTGTTTTTGTTTTTTTTCTTAAAGATTTATTTATTTACTTTACCTATTTTAAACACCCCCTTCCCCATTTGCTGTTTTGTGTCCATTCGCTGGGCAATTCTCTGTGTCTGTTTCCTGCCATCTCTTCTCATCCTCCTCCTTCAATCTTCACCAGGATTCGATCCTGGAGA
Source organism: Tolypeutes matacus (assembly GCA_026826555.1). Lineage (NCBI taxonomy): Eukaryota > Metazoa > Chordata > Mammalia > Cingulata > Chlamyphoridae > Tolypeutes > Tolypeutes matacus. The sequence goes on from JAKSZT010053808.1 coordinate 3,315,246, forward strand.
CCTCCAATGTAGGAGAGCGGTGTTCGGCCACCTGCGCCACCTCGGTTCCTGATTTTCGGAGTTTTCGGAGCATCTTGCCTTGACTCTCCCCTGCGTCTCTCTCCTGTTACATCATCATCTTGCTGCATGGCTCCCGGGGCCTGCTCACCGGCACACAGAGCCTGGCAACCCGTGCGCCTTCTATATGTGTATTTTTTATTTTACCGGGAGGTCCCGGGGATCGAACCCAGGTCTCTCCATATGGCAGACGGACACCCAACCATTGAGCCACATCCGCCCCCTCTAATGCTTGTTTTGTACCTCTTTTAAGATTTTTCTACCTTTACTATCATGTCATTTGCAAATAACAATTTTAATTCCTCTTTTCTAATATTTATTCCTTTTATTTATTTTTCTAAACTCATTGCACTCAGACCTCCAGTATAATGTTGAAGAGCAGTGGTGAAAACTGTACTTCCATTAGTTTGATATTAAGGGGAAAGCATTCTATCTTTCATTATTAAGTGTGATGTTAGTAGTAGGCTTTGTGTAGATGCCCTTTATCAGTTTGAGGAAGTTCCCTTCCATTAGTTTTCTGAGAATTTTTATCAGGAATGGGTGTCAGATTTTGTCAAATGATTTTTCCCTGCATGTATTGAGATGGCCATGTTTTTTCTCTTAATGTGGTGAATCATAATCATTGAATTTTGAAAGTTTGACAAACTTTCCCTTCCTGGGATAAAACCCACTTAGTCATGGTGTATTGTACTTTTTATATGTTGCTGGATTAAATTTGCTAATATTTTGTTAAGAATCTGTGTGCCTGTGTTCATGAAGTATATTGGCCTCTAATTTTCTTGAAGTTTCTTTATCAGGTTTTGGTGTCAGGTGTTGATATTACGTTTATGCTAGTCTCATAAAGTGAGTTGGGAAGCATTTCTCCTCTTTTTTGAAAGACTGTGTGTAAGATCGGTATTTTTTTCTTTCTTAAATGTTTGATAGATTCACTACTAAAATTATATGGCCCTAGAGTTTTCATTTTGAGAGTCTATTTTATTACATACTAAATATCATTAACATATGTAGGAGGGCTGTCAGGTTGTCTGTTTTTCTTGTATCAGTTTTGGAAAGTTATGTTTTTCAAGAAATTGGTCCACTGCATCTAAAGTTGGCACAAAGTTATTATTAATAGGCTTTCATTATACTTTTAATGACAATGAGATCTGTAGCGATATCCCTTCTTGCATTCTTTGTTAAATTAAGTATTTTTTTTATTAATACATTAAAAATTTTAAAGATACTTTAGATTACATAAAAAATATAGGGAATTTCCATTTGCCCCACTCCCTATTCCTCTCACACGTTCCCACATTAACAACATTCTTTATTAGTGTGGTACATTTGTTACAATTGATGAACCCATATTGGAACATTGCTACTAACTGTTGATTATAGTTTACATTATGGTTTACTCTGTCCCAGGCAATTTTGTAAGTTATGACAAAATATATAATGGCCTGTATTCGTCACTGCAACATCATGCAGGACAATTCCAATGTCCTGAAAATGCCCCATATTACACTGTTTTTTCCCTTTCCCTCTGCTCAGAAACTTCCATTGCTAGAATAACAATAAGATAAGTCTATAGTAGAATAATAGTAAGTCTACTTTAGTCCATTGTTCATTCCCCAATCTTGAGGATTTTAGGATGGTGATATCCACTCTGCCTCTAATTGAGAAGGAACTTAGATCCCATGGGGCAGATGGATGGGACTATCTTCCTTGCAGTTGCAGACTCTCTCTGTTCCTTGGGATGGGTGTTGTCCATCATCACCTTGTTAGTTGTCCTGGGTGAGTTCATTGCACTGGAGAGTAGGTATTGCTACTCTGCTGAGATTCAGGGCCCAACTGGCACATGGAAAGCCCAAATGTTTAATTCTCTTGGACATACACTTATCAAGTCTAGTGCTAACTATAGGTTCAAATAGAAGTGGCAGAAGAGCCATGCATAGGGAAACCACAACTGAGTCCAACACTGTCACGCTGGGGAACATAAATTCCAAGGTAAGGCCCACTGACAGGGAGCCAAACTCTTGAGCTGTCTGCCCTGCTTATAGTGTCAGGATGTCTCCAGAGCCTTCAGGAGCCCCCTTCTTGCATTCTTGATATTGGTAATTTGTATTTTATTTTGGTCTGTTTTGATAGGGCTTCATAAATTGCTTTCAGTTTTTCAAAGAACCAAATTTTCTATTGTTTATATTCTATTCCACTGATTTTCTATCTTAGCTTTATTGCTTTCCTCCTTCTACTTACTTTGCATTTATCTTGCTCTTCCTTGTCTAGCTTCTTAAGATGGAAGCTTAGATTATTGATTTAAAATTTCTTTTCTTCTCTAATATAAGCCTTTAAAGCTATAAAGTTCCATCTAAGTACTTCTTTACCATAATCCCATAAATGTTTATATGCTGCATTTTCATTATAACTCAGTTTGAAATAATTTTTGATTTCTTTCTTGACCCATGGATTAAATGTCCTAGACTCAAATGTGTTTTTTTTAATTTCCAAATATTTGGGTATTTTTCCTATATATCTTATTGTTACTGATTTCTAGTTTAATTCAATTGTGGTTATAAAGCACACTATGTAAAGTTTAAATTTCTAAAATTTATTGACTTATTTTAAAATCAAGTATAAAATCTATTTTGGTGAACATATTATATGTGTACTTAAAAATAACATGTGCTTTTCGTGTGTTGGGTATAATGTTCTAAAAAATATTAAGTCAAATTGGTTGATAATGTTCAACTCTTCTATAGCCTTACAAATTTTTTTCTGTCATATTTCTATCAGTTACTGAAGGGTATTGAGTCATGCCCCCCACAAAAGGCGTGTTTGAGTCCCAACTCCTTGTCCTGTGGGTGTGAATCCATTTATAAATAAGATCTTTGAAGACATTATTAGTTAAGATGTGCTCATAATGATTGAGGGTGGGTCTTAATCAAGTGTTTTAGTTTACTAAAGGTTGTCAATGCAGAAATACCAGAAATGGGTTGGCTTTTATTATGGGAATTTATTAGGGTAAAATTTTACAGCTCCAAGGCTGTGAAAGTGTCCAAATCAAGACTTCATCAGAGATGCTGTCTCACCAAAGTCAGCTGCTGGAAGATCCTGGACTCCAGCCACATGGCAATGCAAAATGGTGGCCAGACTCTGCCTTCTCCTCCAGGCTTACTTTCTCCTGGAGCTCAGCTGTGGGTGATCAGGTATGTGGCTCATCTCTCCCCAGGTCTTGTCACTTCAGCTTCAGGCTGCTCTGTTGATTCCAGCCTCTGGTCTCTCTCTCAGCCTCTCAGGGTTTCTCTGTCTTTCTGTAGCTGTAGGTGACCTTGGAGTCTTCCCTCACATGGCAGGGTAAAAATGGCAGTTCTCTTTCTCTGTGTTCTGTTTATATAAGACTCTAGTAAAAGGATTAGTACCCACCCTGGGTCCTGCAATCTAATCAAGGCCCTAAACTGAAGTGATCTAATCAAAAGGTCCCTTGACTGAATCTAACCAAAATGTTCCACATGCAATAGGTTCACATGCACAGGAATGGGTTAGCTTAAGAACATAATTTTCTAGGTTTCACAAAAGACTCAAACCAGGACATCCAGTATGGCTGAAGTCCTTATAAGCAAAGAAAATTGGACACAAAAATTGAGAAGCCATGGGGAGCAGCCAGCAGTCAGAAATCAACGGAACCTGGCTCAGAAGAGATAGGAGTAGATGCTGCCATGTGCATTGCCATGTGATGGAAAAGCCAAGGCACCCCAAAGATTGCTGGCCAGCCAGAAGATACCAACCCCAGGAGGAAGCAAGCCTTCTAGCCTCTGAAACCATAAGCCAATAAATTTTTAATGTTAAGGCAACCCATTTTATGGTATTTGTTTTAGTAGACAGGAAACTAATGGGAGAGTAAAATGTCCAAATATGATTATGGATTTGTATTTTTCTCCCTTTAGTGCTATCAGCTTTTGCTTCATGTATTTGGAAACAATATTATCATTGACACATACAATTAAGATTGTTATGTCTTCCTGATGTTACTATTCCTTTTTAATAGTTTGAAATGTACCCCCTTATCTCAGGTAATTCTCCCAGTCCTGAAGTCTACTTTGTCTACTCAAAATATAGACATACAAACTTTCTTAAGCTTACTCTTTGCACAGTGTCCCTTTTTTGAGTCTTTTATTTCCAACCTATCTGTGTCTTTATATTAAAGCACATCGCTTGCAGTAGCATAAAATCTTTTTTTTTTTAACTAGTCAGAAAATTTCTGCCTTTTGATTGAAAAGTTTGATCAATTTACATGTAAAAAAGTATTGACATGGTTGGGCTTAGGTCTTCCATTTTGCTCTCCAATTTGTTTTCTATTTGTCCCATCTGTTTTTAAAAATACATTTTTAATTAAATGAAATATGAATTAGTAAAAGGGGATGATAAAAAGGGGGGAATTAATGGACACTTCCATTTAGTTTGTTCATCCAGGTGTTTTTGTATAGAGTCTGTGCTACATCTTGTCACCAGATCTAAAGGAATATCTTTTAATTTGCGCATGCATCTATAAAAGAAAACTGTCAAAATCATCAAGATAAGTCTCTGCCCCAAATATTCATATTTAAAAACTCTACCTCCAAATCATAGAATCATAAAACTGGACTAGACCTCAGAGGATACACCCAATTTAGGAATCTCCCTTACAGCATCCCTTATGGGTAGGCATTCAGCCACTGATTAAATTCCAAAGATCAAAAGCTTCACAGTTTTTAGATTTTCTATAATATATCAATGTCCCTGGGTTCCAAATGCTTCACCCACATGATGAAGTAGCTGATGTAAATTGAACTCAAGATTTAACAAATGTTGACCTGTGGATCAAAGCCAATTATTTTCTCACCCCTGCTAGGACTGCTAGTTCTGAGCCTTGGCCTCTGAAGGCAGCTCTGGCTCAGAACCCAGGCATCTTCTTTAAAAAAAAAAAAATTATGAGTGACACCCAGGAATTCATGGCCATGTTTGAGGGCTGTCCTAGGCTCTGAGCTAAATACCCTCCAGGTATTCTTTGGAATGAGGAAGCAGCTCACAATGAATACCCAGAGAAGACAATAGAAGCACTGTTTTTCTGATTTACCATCCTTCAGTTTAACAGTAGACTGGTGCCCTTGTGACATTTGGAGAACCAGAGACATATGCTGATAAAAAGATTCTACATTAAACTCGTCAATTTAGTTATAGTAAATGCACTCTTCAAAGGTGTTTGCAAGATGGCTCCCATCTTTCTTTTCTGTCACGTGAATTTTTAATACATTCAATGAATTCAAATTAAAATAAGTATTTCCAGCATGAATTGGTCCCTTAAATGGAAATTTTTAAGCCTCTTGACAAGATGCAGGACTATGAACTTTTGTTATCCTGCATTTCTATCTGCCTACTGCTACCTATGTGGTTTAATGAGAAAAATGACCAGCAATTAATAACTTGTGGCCCTAATTTCAGGTAAAGGCTCATGTCGCTGCTTGGATATTATTATCGTACATATAAATAAAAAACTATATACATATTTGTGGTTTAGTTTCATTACAAAATACAGGGAAATTGTTACTGTATGAAGATTTACAACTTAAAAACACAGTTTCCAGCTAAGGCAATTTATCACCAACAAGAATTCTAGGGACGATTACGGACCATTTTCATCTATGTTAATTACTGTGCTGTCTTGCTTTCGTTTTCCATTTAGGGGCTTACAAGATTTGCTTGCCCACAATCTCACTCTATTTTCTGTATCTACGAAAAAGATATCTCATAAATGTCTAGGCCCTATATTCCTCAAATGAGAAATTCAAAGAAAAAGAGAGTCTTTGGTTTGAAATAAAAAACCAACCAAACAAAAAAACACCTAATCAATATTTTTGAGTTAGGGGAGAGAGAATTCAATCATAGATTTTAAATTTAGAATATCCTAAATAGACCATTTCTGTGTTGTAAACCAGAGAAACCTTTAAAGTTCTCAAGCTTCTCTTCTTTCTAAGAGGTGAGGGGGAGAGAAACAGAGTGAGAGAGAGGGAGAGAGAGGGAGAGAGAGAGAGAGAGAGAGAGAGAGAGAGAGAGAGAGCGCCTCAGAGCTCAGAGGCTTTTGTGTTTGGCTATATACCATATTTAAGGTATAAATGCTAAAACCATAAAATTCTCTTGAAAATTTTTTTCTAAAATAGAATGCTGGAAGAAATCACGTTTACTTGAACCAGTAGGAGGGTGTGTGTGTGTGTGTGTGTGTGTGTGTGTGTGTGTGTGTGTGTTAAGTGGGTATCAAGACCAGGCCAACTAGGCATTTGAAACATTTCTTTCATCAGTACTGTCTGCAAAACCCATGCCATGCTCTGCAAATGAAAGAGAAAAACTAAATGCTCCTATTCTTCCAAGAGTCCAATCACTCCTCCTAGAGCCACATTAACAAGCCTTTGTGTGCACTTCGAGGGGTAGGGGTGGGGAAAGCCGGTTCGGGTCCCAATGGCTTACCCCAATACCAAAAACAAAATTATTTTTAACAATTACCAAAATTTTGTGACAGCATCTTTTAAAATTTGCTCTCAAAGCTCAATTTCACACTGACTTGGCTCCATTGTTAGAACTTTATAAGATTCAATCTCACCACTTGCTTTGTGTGAATGAAGTTCAGGGAGCAGCAAAGGAGACAGTCTTCTTGGAATCCTCCGTGGGACTGTTTCCTTAATCGTGATGTTATTGGAGATGCTCTACTAGTCGCACACACGGACCCTTCCTCCAACACCCATACACACTCCAGGAATCAGAAATAAAAGATTTGTGCATAAAGACAGCATAGTCTACTGGCAAGCTTCTCCAACTTTATAGAAATAGCTACTTCCTCAGCAGCCTCTGTAAGGTTTGAGGACCCAGAGGGTTAGTCATTGGATGCCTACATAATAATTCAAAGTTCTGTGAATTCTAGAAGGAATATTTGCAGAGCATTGGCAAGAATGGACAGAACTCCATTCAATACGTTGCTGATGGTAACTAAACCCTCTGTGCTTATAAGAGATACTTGGAGTCCAAAACATTTAGCTATGATGCAGTCTAACTTAATAAAAAGAATGTTGATTCATGCTCATTTTAATGATAGCCTTCAGCTGAATAGACTTCTGTGCACCAGGTTCATAGATTGGCTGGCATTTAATATAGATGAATATGGACAATAAATAGACCTTAATATGATTTGTTCAAAGGTTTGTATAAAGCTAAATATTTTGGGGGCATTTATACAGAAGGAATTTAGTAGTTCTTACAGCATTATTGACATATAAAGCTCTTAGGGCCAGGTTTCTCTCTCCAAAGTGTGCTGCATTTCCCCACAGGCACTGAAAAACCTGCTACATTTTCTGGACCAGGGAAACATCAGAATGGCAGCAATAGATTTTTTAAATATTTGGGTTGCATTTGTGTGTCATTCATCTGTAATAAAAATCAAACCACTGATATCAGTTTTCATTGGCTGTAGATTTCTTTCTTGGCCTGCTCATGCAAGGTGGTTGATCAAATGATTTTTAAAAAATATATATTTTTAATTTATTTTTAAAAGATACTTAGATTACATAAAATGCTACATAAAAACATATAAGGTATTCCCATATACCCCACTCCCCCCACCTCCCACTTTCCCCCATATTAACAACTTCTTTCATTACTGTGGTACATTCATTGCAATTGATGAACACATTTTGGAGCATTGCCACTAAGGATGGATTATACTTTACATTGCACTTTTTTCTAATTTTATTTTTTATTTTAAAAGATGCTTAGATTACATAAATGTTACACAAAAATTACAGGGATTTCCATGTTCCCCACCTCCTACACCTCCCATAACATCCCACATAAACATCTTTCATTAGTGTGGCACATCACCTGCAATGGATATACACATCCTGGGGCTTTGCCACTAAGCATGGACCATAGTTCACATTGTAGACCACACTCTCTCCCACACAGTTCTGCATGGTATATGCTGATGTAAGATGCCCTATATCTGTTGTTGTAATGTTACTCAGGATAATTCCCAAGTCCTGAAAAAGCACCTGTATTACAACTGCTTTTCCCTTTCCTGCCCTGAAAGCGTCTAGTGGCCACTGGCTCCACCTCACTGTTGCAATTTCTTCCATTGCTTGAATCACATTATGTCTGCAACAGAATACCATTAAGTCCACTCTAGTCTATAGCTCTTCCCCCAATCTTGAGGAGTTTGGGATGGTGATGTCCACTCCACCTCCAAGTGAGAAGGGGCCTATATCCCATGAATATGGTGGATGGGATTATCCTGCCTGCAGCTGCAGGCTCGCTCCATTCCCTGGGATGGCCGTTGTCCATCATCATCTCCTCACCAGGTGACTTGGGTGAGTCCATTGAGCTGTAGAGTAGGGGTTGCAGTTTGACCGAGATTCCAGGCACAGCTGGCACATGGGCAGGCCTGAGGCTCCAGTCTCTGGAAGTACACCTACAAATTCCAGCATCATATATAGGCTTGAATGAAGGGACTGATGGACCATGTGCAGGGAGGACTTATTTGAGTCCAACTCTGTCACTCTCAGGAGCACAGATTCCAAAGTAGAGCCCACTGATAAGACATCAATCTCTGGAGCTATCCACCCTTATATAGGACCTGGGTGTCTCCAGAGGCCTCAGGAGCCCCTCTGTGTGGGATGATATCCACTTTGGTGTTCTATGAGATCCTACTGCGGTGTAAGCGTTACCTCTGGGATGACCTCCCGACTCTCTTTGAAGTCTCTTAGCCGCATGAACTCATTTGTCTTTACCTTTTCCCCCTTTTATTCAAGGTCTTTTTCCAGTCTTGTTGCCAGTTGGCACTTGGTATTAATCCCTCGTTGCCAGGGAGGCTCATCCCCGGGAGTCATGTCCCACACTGGGGGGAAGGTAATGCATTCACATGGTGAGTTTGGCTTAGAGAGAGGCCACATTTGAGCAACAAGGAGGCTCTCAGGTAGCAACCCTTAGGAACCCCATAACAGTAGGCTAACTTTCAATTACAAGAGCAAAGACTCGTAAGTTTAGTCATCAGTAACAAGAACCCATCAGTGCACCCTCCTCCTTTGCCAGACATTGTCCCTGCACTCGGGGGACTGTTGCTGCTCCCTTGGAGAATGTGGCAGAGCTCCCCTGGCTGGGAATTCAGTATTCCCTCATTTATTGAGTAATTGTCTACCCACTTTCATGTATATTCAAGTGAACGTCCTCCCATGAAACCCCCATCCAAGACAACCCCCACCAATGATCCCCTCCTCTCCCCTCTGTAACCCTTCTGTGATCCAAACTTTCCTTGAAGATGAAGCCCATATAATAGCCAAATACAATTAATAGGAAAATGAAATAATAAAGCTAAGTTTAAATATAAGAGATAAAATACATGGTAACTTAAAAAAAACACTAGAAATAAAATAAAAATAAAGGGTTGGGATATTCAAAAAATGGGAATAAACAAAAAAATATATACATATTTTTTACATTTTTCCTTTTATCACTGCATAGTCAGGTGTCCAGTCTATATTGTGGCACCTGCCCCCTCTAACTCCCCAGTGTCCCCCGAATTTTCATTTAATTTTCAAAGAAGTTTTAGGTCACAGCAAAGTCCCACCCAGAATACTAGAGACTCCCGTATACCTAACCTTCTTCCCTTTTCTTCACCCCATATTAAAATCTTTTTTATGTGAATGGTAGCATTGTTATAACTGTTATACAGATAGTGAAACAAAGCTACTAAACATTGTCAATGGTTTACATTATAGTTTACAATTTAGATGGTACAGTTTAATAATTTTTGATGATATTTACCATGTCCTGTGTCCATTACTGTAAGGTAATGAAAAACATTTCCCATGACCACTAAATACCCCCTGTTTGATCTTTTCTGTTCCTTCCTCTCCATCCCACTGGGGCTCATGACACTCCCCTGTCTTGACTCATTGGATGACAAGATTCATAGTTACATGCAACAAGAGGTCTTGACATGCTGATTATCCTCTCCTATTAGTAACCACCCTTGCGCCTAAGAGACACCCACCTGTCTGTTTCTGGGTGAATCGGTCCTCCTAATGATGGGGGTCCATCTCCTTCCCACCCACCGTGTGGGTCTCCACTCCCTGACACAACACATTATGACAGGATGAACACTCACACACTCCCCAGGAGCCTACTCCAGATGCACTCCTTCCTGAATGCCCCCCAACCTACACCCTAAACCAGTGACACTATCTTGTCATACTGCTATAAAAGCATTCCCACTCCTGCACTTTCAACATCATGCCCACAAATCCCATGTTCACCTAGTCCCCCTCCCATCTCTTCCCCCAGTATCCTGGGTATTCTAACCCACACTTCCTAATCTACACACCTGTCAATCCTGCACCACCAAACCCAGTAATATCACTGCTCACCTGTCCTATCCTTCAATATGCAACTATACTCTTATCATTTTACCATAGATTATGTCCATATGAGAGATGGCTCACAACCTTCACTTCTCTTTCTCTCCCTTGTTAACCTTTCAGACAATGGTTCTCAGAAACTGCTCACTTTCCTCAATTCAAATCAGTGAGGTCATATACTGTTCATCCTTCAATGCCTGGCTTGCTTCACTCAACATAAGGTTTTCAAGATTCATCCATGTTATTCCGTGTGTTAGCACTTTATTCCTTCTTACAGCTGAGTAATATTCCATTGTACGTATGTACCACATTTTGCTTATCCATTCATCTGTTAATGGGTACCGGGGCTATTTCCAATTTTTGGCAATTGTTAACAATGCTGCTATGAACATTGGTGTGCATATATCCATTCGTGTCTTTGCTTTCAATTCTTCTGGATATATACCCAGCAGTGGAATCGCTGGGTCAAACGGAAGATCTATTGTTAGTTTTCTGAGGAACTGCCAAACTGTCTTCCACAGTGGCTGGACCATTCCACAATCCCACCAGCAGTGGATGAGGGTTCCTATTCCTCCACATCCTCTCCAACACTTATAGTCTGCTGTTTTTTTAATAGCTGCCATTCTGATGGGTGTAAGATGGTATCTCATTGTAGTTTTGATTTGTATTTCCCCAATAGCTAGCGATGTCGAGCATTTTTTCATGTGCTTTTTAGCCGTTTGTATATCTTCCTTGGAGAAGTGTCTTTTCAGTTCACTTGCCCATTTTTTAAAAGGGGTTGTTTGTCTTTTTTTTTTCGAGGTGTAGGATTTCTTTATATATGCAGGATATTAGGCTCCTATCAGATATATGGTTGCAAAATATTTTGTCCCATTGGGTAGGCTGCCTTTTTATTTTCTTAATAAGGTCCTCTGAGGTGCAGAATTTTTAATTTTGAGGAGATCCCATTTATCTATTTTTTCTATTGCTGCTCGTGCTTTGGCCGTGAAGTTCATGAAACCATTTCCTATTACAAGGTCCTGTAGATGCTTCCTTACATTATCTTCCAAGGTCTTTATGGTTTTGGCTATGGTATTTAGATCTTTGATCCACCTTGAGTTGATTTTTGTATAAGGTGTGAGATGGTATTCTTCTCTCATTCTTTTGGATATGGATATCCAGTTCTCCAGGCACCACTTGTTAAAGAGGCCATTCTCTCCCAATGGGCTTGAGTGGGCTTGGTGGCCTTGTCAAATATCAGATGACTGTATATGCGAGGATCTATATCAGAACTCTCAATTCGGTTCCATTGGTTAGTAGGTCTATCCTTGTGCCAAAACCATGCAGTTTTGAGCATTGTAGCTTTGTAGTATGTTTTAAAGTCAGGTAATGTAATACCTCCAACATCATTTTTCTTTTTCAATATGTCTTTGGCAATTCGGGGCCTCTTACCTTTCCAAATATATTTTGTAGTTAGTTTTTCCATTTCCTTGAAAAATACAGTGTTGATTTTTATTGGGATTAGTATGGGTAGGACAGACATCTTGATGATGTTTAGTCTTCCTATCCATGAACAGGGACTATTCTTCCATTTATTTAAGTCTTCTTTGATTTCCTTTAACAGTGTTGTGTAGTTTTCTGTTTAATAAGTCCTTTACAACTTTAGTTAAATTTATTCCTAGGTATTTGATTCTTTTAGTTACTATTGTAAATGGTATTTTTTTTCTTGATTTCCTCCTCAGTTTGCTTGTTATTGGTGTATAGAAATGCTACTTATTTTTGAGCATTAATCTTATAGCCTTCAACATTACTGAACTCCTTTATAAGTTCTAGAAGCTTTGTTGTAGATTTCTCAGGGCTTTCAACGTATAGGATCATGTCGTCTGCAAATAATGAAATTTTTACTTCTTCTTTTCCAATCTGGATGCCTTTTATATCCTTTTCTTGCCTCAGTGCTCAAGCAAGTACTTCTAAGACCATGTTAAATAGGAGTGGTGATAGTGGGCATCCTTGTCTTGTTCCCATTCTTAGAGGGAAGGCTTTTAGGATTTCACCATTGAAGATGATGTTAGGTTTGGGTTTTTCATATATACCCTTTATCATATTCAGAAAGTTTCCTTCTATTCCTATCTTTTGCATTGTTTTTATCAGAAAAGGGTGCTATATTTTGTTGAATGCTTTTTCTGCATCTATAGAGAGGATCATGTGATTTTTTTCTTTCAATCTTTTTATGTGGTATATTACATTGATTGTTTTTCTTATATTAACCATCCTTCCATACCCAGGATGAAACCCACTTGGTCATGGTGTATAATCCTTTTGATATGTTGTTGAATGTGATTAGCAAGTATTTTGTTGAGGACTTTAGCATCTAGGTTCATTAGAGAAATTGTTCTGTAATTTTCCTTTCTTGTGATATCTTTATTTGGTTTTGGTATTAGGGTAATGTTGGCATCATAGAATGAGTTAGGCAATATTCCTTCTACTTCTATTTTTTGGAAGAGGTTAAGCAGAATTGGTGTTAGCTCTTTCTGGAATGTTTGGTAGAATTCAGCTGTGAAGCCATCTGGTCCTGGGCTCTTCTTAGTTGGGGGGTTTTTGATGACTGAGTCTATCTCTTTACTTGTCATTGGACTGTTGAGTCCATTAATTTCTTCTTACATCAATGTAGGCTTTTTGTGAGTTTCTAGAAACTTGTCTGTTTCCTCTAAATTATCGTTCTTTTTGGCATATAATTTTCAAAGAATCCTCTTATGATACTCTTTATTTCTGTGGGGTCAGTAGTGATATCCCCTTGCTCATTCCTTATTTTGTGTATTTGCATCTGTTCTTTTTTTTTGTTAGTCTGGCTAAGGGTTTGTCTATTTTATTGATCTTCTCAAAGAACCAGCTTCAGGTTTTGTTTATTTTTTTCTAGTGCTTCTTATTCTCTATTTCATTTAGTTCTGCTCTAATCTTTGTTATTTCCTTCTTTCTACTTACTTTAGTTTTAGTTTGTTGTTGTTTTTCCAATTCCTCCAAGTGTGCAGTTAATTCTTCAATTTTAGCTCTTTCTTCTTTTTTAATATATGTATTTATGGCTATGAACTTCCCTCTCAGGACAGCTTTCACTGCATCCCCCAGGTTTTGATATGTTGTGCTGTAATTTTCATTTGTTTCAAGGTGTTTACTGATTTCTTTTGAGATTTCCTCCTTGACCCACTGTTTGTCTAAAAGTGTGTTGTATAACTTCCATATTTTTGTACCTAATCTGATTCTCTGGCCCTTAGTGATTTCCAATTTCATTCCATTGTGGTCAGAGAAATTACTTTGTATAATCTCAATCTTTCTGAATTCATTGAGAGTTGTTCTGTGGCCTAGCATGTGGTCTATCATGGAATATGATCCATGTGCACTAGAGTAGAATGTAAATCCTGCTGTATTTGGGTGTAGTGTTCTGTATATGTCTATTAAGTCCAGGTCTTCTAATGTATTGTTCAGAGTCTTTGTTTCTTTTTTGAATATCTGTCTAGATTTTATGTCTAATGATGATAATGGTGTATTAAAGTCCCCCACTATAATTGTAGAGGCATTTATTTCTCCACTTAGTTTTTCCAGAGTTTGCCTCATGTATTTTGAGGCACCCTGATTAGGTGCATAAAGGTTTATGATTGTTCTCTCTTCTTGAGAGATTACACCTTTTACTAATATATAGTGTCCATCTTTGTCTCTTATTGTAGTTTTGCATTTAGAGTCTATTTTGTCTGATATTAGAATAGCTACTCCTGCCCTTTTTTTGGCTATTGTTAGCTTGTAAAATTGTTTTCCAGCCATTCACTTTCAGCCTCCTTGAATCCCTGGGTTGAAGGTGTGTTTCTTGTAGACAGAATATAGATGGTTCATATTTCCTTATCCATTCTGCTAATCTGTCTCGCTTGATTGGTGAATTTTATCCATTAACATTCAGTGTTATTACTCGCAATGAATTTCTTACTTCAGCCATATTTTCTTTTGGTTAATGTATGTCATATGTTGTTTTGTTTCTTTTTTTGTCTTTTTAGTTGTTTTTAAACTCCCCTCCAACTCTCTCTCCCTTGCTTTTTCCTTTCAACTTGTAGAATTTCCTTTAGTATTTCTTGAAGTGCAAGTTTCTTATTAACATACTCTCTTAATTTCTGTTTATCTGTGAATATTTTGAACTCTCCATCATTTTTGAATGCCAGTTTTGCTGGATAGAGAATTCATCGCTGGAAGTTTTTTTCTTTTATTACTTTGACTGTGTCATACCACTGTCTTCTTGACTCCATGGTTTCAGATGAGAAATCAGCACTTAAGCTTATTGTGCTTCCCTTGTATGTGATGGTTCTCTTTTCTCTTGCTGCCTTGAGTGTTTTCTCTTTGTCTTGAGCATTGGACATTTTGACCAGTATATGTCTTGGAGTTGGCCTGTTGGGATTTATACTATTTGGGGTGTGCTGTGCTTCCTGGATCTGCACATCCATGTCTCTCAATAGGGTTAGGAAGTTTTCAGCTATTATTTTCTTCAACACTCCTTCTGTTCCCTTTACCTTCTCTTCTCCTTCTGGAATGCCCATAATGTGTATGTTTGTGCATTTTGCGTTGTCAGTTAAATCCCTGTGTCCCTGCTGGATTTTTTCTATCTTTTTGTCTATCTGTTCTACTATTTGTTTGATTTCAGATATATTGTCTTCCACATCACTAATTCTTTCTTCTGCCTGTTCAAATCTGTTATGTGAATCCAGCATCTGATTTCTTGCATTGTGCCATTGATCACCATCATTTCCGTTATCTTTTTATGTATGTTTACAATTTGTTCAGTATGTTCTCCCAGTGTCTTAATATCCTTAATCTCTTCCTTCACTTCATTAAGTTGGTCCATGATATTTGTTTGGAAAGCTTTGATTAGTTGTTTGATGTTCTGTATCTCTCCTGGTTTTTAGTTTGTTCATTGGGCTGGTCCATGTCTTCCTGTTTCTCCATGTGGTTTGTAATTTTTTGTTGCCCTCTAGTCATCATTTTATCTTGATGGGTTTATTCAGTTGATTAGCTCCTCTCTCTGCTCTAGAGTTTTATTTAGCTGGTGGTTCTGCGTGTGTGTTAAGTTTTCTCTTTGACAGTTTTTTTTCTTATTTTATTTCCTTGCTTCTTTCTATGTTCCCTTGAAGGCAAAAGATTAGGTCCAGAGGAATCGAAAGATGCGAGAAAGGAAGAAGGATAATAGTAATATTGATAAAAGTTAGAAGAGGGGCTGTATAAGACTTAGTGAAATGAATATTTAGCTAATATAGGCAGTGTAGAGTAGTTGGAAAAAAAAGTGAAGTACCTACCATGGACTGGGAAACCAAATAGAGAAATATATATATAATCATTTAGAAGGCTAGAATGATGAGGAAGGATATCAAGAGTAAAGAAAGGGCTGAAAGGAAAAAGTTAATATTAATTTAAAAAAAAAAGAAGAAAACAGAATAAATAGAATAGAAATTGACACCCTTAAGTTGTGGGCTAATGAAAAAACATGGTATTAAGAACCACAACAGAAATCAGAAGGCAGAAAGATGAAGGAAGCAAAAAAGATAGCTTGGGATACAAAATCAATATAGACAGAGAATGGGAAATTACTGTAGAAGAAGCACAACAAAGAAGAGACAAGCTATGGGAAGCGGCTGTGGCTCAATCAGTAGGGCTCCCGTTTACCATATGGGAGGCCCCGGGTTCTGTTCCCGGGGCCTCCTGGTGAAGGCAAGCCCACCCGCATGGCGTGGTTAGCTGACCCAGCGAGCACAAGCAGCAAGGGGGGGATAAATGAATAAATAAATAAAATCTTTAAAAAAAAAAAAAAAAAAAAAAAAGAGAGAGACAAGCTAGCAGCACCAGTTTGCGGGCGGGAGTCGCGGGTCAAACCAGCCTTTTTCCCTAAGGGGGGTGCTCAGCCATCTGTGTTAACCTCCATGGGCAGGGTTAAACCTCACGAATCTCCACATAGCAATCCACGCCGCCAAGCTGCCTGCAGATAGATGTCCCAATCTTCTCGCTCAGTGTGGCCAACAGCACAGACCCCTGGGCAGGACCCTGTCCCCAATCAGCTGTCCTCAGAGAGCTAGTCAGTGTGTGCCCTCCTAAACCGATGCCATCTTCCTTTTGATCAAGTGATTTTTACCGTTATACAATGCTGGATTTAAAAGAATATTGCTACTTCATGCCTGGATGTGAAAAAATATTCACCCCACTCTCCCTTGTAAAAAAGATTAAGTTAATGCTTTTAAGACATCTGAGTAAATTATTTTATATAACTTTGTCTCAGATATCCCATATCTAGAAATTCATCCTAAGAAAAACAATGGTTTGCCACAAAATGCTCATCTCAGTGCTGTTTTCAAGATCACAAGATTGAGAACAACCTAAACGCCCATGATAAGACATTGAGATTAAAGAAATTATGGTGCAACCGCATGATAGAATACTGTTCTGAAGACATTATAAATGATACCATAGAAATACATTTTCTGACCTGGAAAGATATTTAAAATTCAGTACTTACACTGCCAACATATGAGAGTGTGTGTATGTGTGCATGCCTATACACATATTTACATACACTCACAACTTGTATAAATTTACCATTGGTTTTCCCTAAGTGGAAGGATTTTGAGTGATTTTTTTTTGTTTTCCTTTTTTGTGGTTTCTCAAAAACTTAATTTTCTGAAATGAGCATTTAGTAATTTTGTATTGAAGAAGTTAGGAATAATTATAATCTATAGAGTAGAAGCAAGTTGCTGTAGTAGGTAGTTGGGTAGATAATGAATGGCTAGTTGGGGTTATCTATGGGTGGTGCCATTGTCCTCCCTTAGGATTAAACAGTTGAAGAACGCTTAAGGCAACACATAAAGAGGCAAGTTCGTTCTATAGCAAGGCATTTCTACCTTTTGTGGCTCAGTTAGCGAGGGTAATGTAAAGTAGGGCAGGCAGAGTAAGTGAAGTTGAGCTGGCACCACAGCCTTGAAGCAGTAACAGCCTGTACCTTAAACCCATGTGGTATAGTTGTTGATTTTGCACACAAAAATTATGGTCTAGATACTGCAAATGATTGTTCTCTTAGGGATTTTGATATTTAGAAGGAAACTTTTATTATATAATTAAGGTTTATGGCTTTTATCTGGCTAATTCAGAAGAAGTAAGTAGCTCAATCACCAATAAATTTGTAATCTAGGACTCAAGAAATGCCCTGTAAGCATTTCAGGGTCCAACTTTATGTAAAATAAAGATAAATCAAGGAAAGCTCATAACAAGGTTTTAACTTAAAAACTCTGGCCAAAAATTTAAAGCCCCAGAGTTAAATGGTTGAGGAAAATGAAGTGGATTTCCCAAAGTTTTGGACTGATAACAACAAACTTGTTGGATGGAATCACTGTCCTGAAAGTTAACAATGGAAACTTATGGCATTAGAATTTCTTCCCTGGGAGAGCAAGCTGTGACTTATTTTCTTGGAGATCAGGCTAATATGATAACCAGAGTGATCTGAGCAGTTGTATGGGTTTATTCTGTAATAACAAATGCAAACCATGGACATATAAGGTAACTATGGGGAAGAGACACTGGATACCACAAACAAACCATATGTATGGTTCCTATTCCTGCTTCTGAAGCGCTAGATAGCGTGCATGCCAAAGACCCACACTCGACATTATTACACTACAAATCTCTCCCTGTAATGTCGTGCCCCTTGCCCTCGGTATCATCTCATTTTCAGTAATTCTTTCTTTGTGTTATGGTTCCATTTCTCTCTTCCTTCATATTGCAATACCTGACCGAAACTGTGTTTTAGGCTGCATTATGTTCTCTCACCTCTCTAGTGTCTACCTCTCTGTTGTTTTCTTTCTTTTTTTTCCTTCAACCTGTTAAGCAGCACTATATGACTAGCTTATTACCATATAGCTGTAATTTTCTATCTCATTTTCAATCATTCTCTGAAATTTTGACTACATCATGTCTCAGCTCCTGTGTCTTGGTTCAGCAACATTGGTTTGGTATTATAGTGTCCATCTACCTACAATGTTATTACCTATGTCCTCTGCTTTCTGACTTATTTCCTTTAGGACAAATCCATCTATGTATCTCATCTTGTCTCTTGCTCTCTGTATGCTAAGATCAGTGTCCTATTTTATTTCTTGGAAGATTGGCTTTTCTTTTTTTGAGGCACAGAGACTTGTACCACATTATAACTGTTTCTCCCTCATCCTTACTCAGTCTCCCAACTCTGGTCACTGATTATGGTTCATAGTATTCTATTAGCTTCTGAATATTTTTTAACCTTCTTCTCTCTCTCCTTTAGCTGATATAAAGTGATATATATACCCATTAAAGATATTTTGTTTCTGTTGTTCCTAAGTATAAATTAACAAGTATTGAATGCCCTGTTATTCTACAACCATTCTTTTTTTTTTTTTTTTTTTTTTACCGGGAGGTCCCGGAGATCAAACCTGGGTCCCTCCATATGGGAGACGGACGCCCAACCATTTGAGCCACATCTGTCCCTCTCTACAACCATTCTTAATTCCCCTTTCCCCAAATTCAGGGTTCTCTCTTTTCTGACAATTTCAATGTAATAAGTTTATTTAGCACATTTTTACTTTCAAAGCATTTAAGAAGCTAATTAACCCTTGGAGTACCCTCCTGGGATGCACCCAGGCTATAGAGGCAATTGACATTAAGGCTGGGAGCAAAGCCCAAGAATTTCTGCTTTCCAAGTCACTGTTTAGACCACATTTGCTTTTACTCTGTCTCTCTGCAATTGTAATAGATACCATCATGAATCAATTACTTGGATTTAGTTTATAAGGAAGCTGCCAGAAATTGTGTGACCTTCCTGACATCCCCGTTTCTCTATCAAGCCCATGTTAGCCCTCCATGAGCTGCTCTGGAGCAGCCATGGTCAGATTATGGAAGAAGACTAATATGCATCATATGTTTTTCTCTGTCTTTCATCCAGGAAGACAAAACTATTCATTTGAATCTAGAATTACAAAAAGACATTTCCAAGGATACAGTAAGGAGATCATGTAGGTAAGTGCATGGACAAGTGTTGAAAGGAAGAAGAAGTAGAAGAGGAGGAGGACTGAGTTGTAGCTTAGTTTTGTGTTAGTCTGGTAGTTCACATTATTACAAAGACAAAATGAGATTAGAGAAAGAGCTCCTTTATGCTCAAATCTTGTCAGGACCTCTTTTCTTTTTTCTTAAAATAAAATTTTACTTACGGGAAGATGGAGGATTAGAGAGGCAGAGGGATCACTTTCCCAGAAAAAATAGCTACAGGACAGGTGAAAACTGCCTGGAGGACTGCTCTGGGGTTCAGGACACCAGGGGAAGTGAAACACCACCCAGAAGAGTGAGGGGCAAAGGAAAGGAGTCTCAGCTGGCTGAAAAATCCCATAAGTAAACCTGAAGAAGCAGTATCGGGCACCCATCCACCCCCGCTTTGAGCAAACAACAGTCTGCAGACTGCAGTGGCTGTGGACTGCAATGGTTGCAGACTGAGGGGGTTGCAGAAGTCCTTGTCCCCGAGAAAGGGAAGGGGAGAGGAAGGGACACAGCCTACAGCAAATTCAGATTTTGGCCAGCAAACTTGGTCTGCTGCCTTGGAGGGGGCTCACACTTCCAGGCCAGGTTGGGCTGTTACATTGTCTGCCAGCAGGGAGCTAAAGATAATTTGACTTCTCAAACACCCTCCTTACTGCCCCAGGCTGGGTGCTGAGGAGGCAGATCAAATAGCTGGCCAAGCTAGGAGAACAGTTTCTGAGAAAGTTTGTTTGTGAGGTTTGGCCAGCCCTGGGGATATTGCTTCTGTACCACCCACCTGCCTGAGGAGTTTACACTGAATGCATTACCCTGAGCACCTGGGGTCTGAGCTGAGAAGGCTGCCATAGAAAGCCATCTGTTGGCAGACCAGAAAAGTACATTTCCCATTTCCCAGAAAATGGGAAAAAGAATTATAAATGAATAAAAGAGACAAGCAGGTGCCTTTACTGCCACCCTCTCCAAGGCCCTTGGAAACTGGCTTGCTACCCACTACTGGGTCCTGAGCCCTGGTATGAATAATTACCATAATAGATACTAAATATCTAGAACAAGTTGAACCAATAATCAAAGAACAGTAATAGCACACAACCACTTAACAGTAAATACCTAGGCAAGAGAAAGAAACTGAACATCAAAGTAAATTCAAGATCAGAATCAGATGCCTAGACATCAGCAAAAAATTACAAGCCATACTAAGAAAAAGGAATATACAACTCAGGCAAAGCAATAAATGAAAGTTCCAGAAGAGACACAGGACTTGAAACAACCAATCAGTTAGGTTCATACAAATCTCCTAAATCAAATCATGGAGTTGAAGGAAAACAAGGCTAAAGAAATAAAAGACATTAAGAACACACAAGGTGAGCACAAATAAACATTTGAAATCTTGGATAGAAAAATAACAGAGCTTATGGGAATGAAAGACACACAGAAATTAAAAATACATTAGAGGGTGGTGGGCCACACTTGTGGGAAATGTTTGTGTGGGCTGTGGTGGGAGGTGTGGGAAGTGGGCAACATGGGAATCCCAGTGGGTTCCGTGTAATATTTTGGGTAATCTAAGGACCTCTTAAACTATATATATATATAATATTTTTGTAAGCAAATGCATATATATGCATATATATTTATATATCATTTTACAAATATTGGTATATATTGTGAAACTTTTGATTTTTACCCACAATTAAAAATAAATAAATAAAGGACTTTGCCAAGAAAAAAAAAATACCTTAGAGGCACACAACAGCATATTTGAAACCATGGAAGAAAAAAAAAAATCAGTGACTTAAGTAAAGAACAACTGGAATTTAAAAAAGAGATGAGCAGAGAGAAAAAAGAATGCAAAAAACTGAACAGGGGCTCAGGGAGTTGAATGAGCATGAATTGCAACAACATACACGTTATGGGGGTTCCAGAAGGAGAAGAGAAGGGAAATGGGGTAGAAAGAGTATTTGAGGAAATAATTCCTGAAAATTTCCCAACTCTCATGAAAGACATAAATATACGTGTCCAGGAAGCACAATGTACTCCAATTAGAATAAATCCAAATAGACCTACCCCAAGACACATAATATTCAGAATGCCAAATGCCAAAATAAAAAGAAAATTCTGAAAGCAGCAAGGAGAAACTGAAATATCACATACAAGGGACATCCAAGAAGACTTAGTACAGATTTTTCTTCAGAAACCATGGAGGCAAGAAGGCAGTGGTATGATATAATTAAGGTAATAAAAGAGAAAAACTGCCAGCCAAGAATTATTTATCCAGCAAAACTGTCCTTCAAATATGACAGTGAGTTTAAAATATTCACTTATCACTAAGAGAGTTCTTAAACAAGAATTCAGCTCTGCAGGAAACACTATAGGGAGTTCTGCAGCCAGAAAAGAAAAGACGAGAGAGAGGCATGGAGGACAGTGTAGAAGTGAAGACTATCAGAAGGGTTAACCAAAGAGGTAAAAAAGATGGACAAAAATAAGATATGACATATGAAAGCCAAAGGATAAAATGGTTGACATAAGTAATGCCATTACAGTAATAAAATTGAATGTGAATGGATGAAACTCCCCAGCAAAAGACATACACTGACAGAATGGATAATCACGAGGCATCCATATGCTGTCTTCAAGAGACTCACCTTAGACCAAGGATGAAAATAGACTGAAAGTGAAAGGGTGGAAAAAGATAATTCACACAAATAGTAACCAAAAGAGAGCAGGGGTAGCTATAATGGTGTTAGACAAAACAGACTTTAAATGCAAAAAAGTGAAAAGAGATGCAGAAGGCCATTATATATTAATAAAAGGGACAATTCACCAGGAAGGAATAATAGTCATAAATATCTATGCACCTAATCAGGGTGCACCAAAATATATGAGGTTAATTCTGGCAAAACTGAAAGGAGAGATAGGTGTCTCTACATAATATTTGGAGACGTCAACACACCACTCACATCAATAGATGGAACAACTAGTCAGAAAATCAACAAGTAAACAGATAACTTGAAAAATATGATAAATGAGCTGGACCTGACAGACATATACAGAACATTGCACCCCAAATCAGCAGGATATACATTCTTCTCAAGTGCTCATGATCTTTCTCTAGGAAGGACCACATGTTGGTCCACAACACAGCTCTCAATAAATTTAAGAAGATTGAAATTATGCAAAGCACCTTCTCTGATCATAATGGAATGAAGCTGGAAATCAGTAATAGGTGGGAAAGGGAGAAAATTCGCAAATATATGGAGGCTAAACAACACACTCCTAAACAAACAGTGGGTCAATGAAGAAATTTAAGAGAAATTAGTAGATATGTAGAGATGAACGGAAACAAGAACACAGCTTATCAAAACTTAAGGAATACAGCACAGGCAGTGCTGAGAGAGAAATTTATAGCACTAGATACCTATAAAAAAGAAGAAAGAACTAAAATCAAAGATCTAATCCAACAACTGGAGAAACTAGAAAAAGAACATCAAATCAAATACCAAAGAAAACAGGAAGAAAGAAATAAGAAAGATTAGAGCAGAAATAAATGAAATTGATAGCAATAGAGAAAATCAACAAACCCAAAATCTGATTTTTTGAGAAAATCAATAAAATTGACAAACTCCTAGGTAGAGTAACAAAGAAAAAAGAGAGAAGAAGGAAATAAAATCAGGAATGAAAGGGAGGACATTATGACTGACCCCACAGAAATAAAAAGAATCATAAGGGGATATTATGAGAAACTGTATGCCAACAAATTAGACAAACTAGATGAAATGGACAAATTCCTAAAAATGCACGAACAACTTACACTGACTCTACATAAAATACAGGAACTCAACAAACCAATCACAAGTAAAGAGATTGAATCAGTCATGAAAAATTCTCCAACAAAGAAAAGTTCAGGACCAGATCACTTCACAGGTGAGTTCTTCCATGCATTTTGAGAAGAATTAATACTAAGCCTGTTTAAATCCTTCCAAAAAATTGAAAAGGAATGAAATTTACCCAACGCATTTTATGAAGCCAACATCACCCTAATACCCAAACCAGATAAAGACATTACAAGAAAAGAAAATTACAGACCAATCACTCTAAAGAACATAGATGCAAAAATTCTCAACAAAATACTTGCAAATAATATTAAAAGAGTTTTATGCACCATGACCAAGTGAGTTTTAATCCTGGTATGCAAGGGTGGTCCAACATAAGAAAATCAATTAACGTAATACACCACATTAACAAATCGAAGGGAAAAACCACATGATTATCCTGATTGATGCAGAAAAGGCATTTGACAAAATTTAGCATCCTTTCTTGATAAAAAAAACACACACACTTCAAAAGATAGGTATAGATGGAAAGTTTCTCAACATAATAAAGGGCATATATTAAAATCCCACAGCCAACATCATACTCAATGGGGAGAGGTTGAAAGCTTTCCCTCTAAGATCAGTACTAAGACAAGGATGCCCAGTGTCACCACTGTTATTCAACATTGTGCTAGAAGTTCTAGCTAGAGCAATTAGGCAAGAAAAAAATATAAAAGACATCTGTGGCAGTTTGATATTATTTATGAATTCTAAAAGAGATATAGGGAAGCGGATGTGGCTCAATCGGTAGGGCTCCCGTTTGCCATATGGGAGACCCCGGGTTCGGTTCCCGGGGCCTCCTGGTGGGGGCGGGCCCGCCCACGTGGCGCGGTTAGCTGACCCAGTGAGCACAAGCAGCAAGGGGGGGATAAATGAATAAATAAATAAAATCTTTAAAAAAAATAAAAAATAAAAAAATAAAAGAGATATAGATTATGTTTGTAAACTGGCCTATTCCTCTGGGCATGATACCCTTTGAATGGTTTAAATTCAAAGACTTTACATTTACTTGATTAAATTAAGATTAGGGCTTTGATTAGACCATGTCTTTAGGGCATGGAAGGTTGAGCCCCCACCCTCTTGGGGGGTTATATAAATGGATGCTCAATCAAAAACACAGAAGTAGATACACAGAGAAGAACACGGAGGAAGAGAGACAGATCCATAGACATGGCAGAGGCCCCGGGAAGAGAGATGAACCTGATAGTCTACAGGTGACCTTGTGAAGAGAACAGATCAGCTGAGCCCAGAAAGAAATGAGCCCTTCAGACTGCAGCTGAGATGAGAAGAAGGTGGGGTGACAGAGCCTTAAGAGGAAGAGGAAGGCTAAACCTTCTCAGACTTCGCCTGCCATCTTGCTTCAACACGAGGCAAAAAGGGTTTGGTGAGGAAGTAACTTTGAATTGGACTCTTTTGGGCCATGTGACTATAAGCTTTTATCCCAGATAAATACCCTTTATAAAAAAGTAACAGATTTATGGTTCTTTGCATCAGCACTCCTTTTGGCTGACTAATACAGCATCCAAATTGGAAAAGAGGAAGTAAAACTCTCTCTATTCACAAATGACATGATCCTATATTTAGAATATTCCAAAAAT
Organism: Tolypeutes matacus; assembly: GCA_026826555.1. NCBI lineage: Eukaryota > Metazoa > Chordata > Mammalia > Cingulata > Chlamyphoridae > Tolypeutes > Tolypeutes matacus. The sequence continues at coordinate 3,340,230 of JAKSZT010053808.1, forward strand.
ATCTTCATCAAAGCTATTAGAGCTAATAAATGAGTTCAGCAAAGTGGCAGGATACAAGATCAACACGCAGAATCAGTAGCATTTCTATACACTAGTAATAAGCAAGCTGAGGAGGATATCAAGAAAAAAATTCCATTTACAATAGCAACAAGAAGTCTAAAATATTGAGAAATTAATTTAACCAGGATTATAAAGCATCTATATTCAGAAAACTACAAAACATTGCTAAAAGAAATCAGAGAAAACCTAAACAAGTGGAAGGACTTTCCGTGTTCATGGATTGGAAGACTAAATACCGTGAAGATGTCATTTCTACCCAAATTGATTTATAGATTCAATGCAATACCAATCAAAATTCCAACAGCTTACTTTACAGCAATCGAAAAGTTAATTAACAAAATTATTTGGAAGGGAAAGGGGTCTTGAATAGCCAAAAACATCCTAAAAAGCAAGAGTGAAGTTGGAGGACTCATGTTCCTGACCTTGAAGCTACAGTGGTGAAAACTGATTTCATGGGGAAGCGGCTGTGGCTCAATCAGTAGGGCTCCCATTTACCATATGGGAGGCCCCAGGTTCGGTTCCCGGGGCCTCTTGGTGAAGGCAAGCCCGCCCGCACGGCGTGGTTAGCTGACCCAGCGAGCACAAGCAGCAAGGGGGGGATAAATGAATAAATAAATAAAATCTTAAAAAAAAAAAAAAAAAAACTGATTTCACACTTTAGATGAATTATATGGTGTGATGGTTAGGCTAATGTGTCAACTCGGCCAAGTAGTTGTGTCCA
>JAKSZT010053808.1:3346010-3438292 GCA_026826555.1 Tolypeutes matacus
TGGATGGCTGATTACATCTGCATCAATCAGGGAGATTACATTATCAATGGGTGGTGCTTTTATCCAATCAGTTGAATGACTTAAAAGTGGAAGTGATTTTAACATTCAGAGAGAATTTCCCAGCTCGTCGTTGGACAGGCAACTTCTCCTAGAGACTCATCAACGACCTTTCATCAGGCTTTCATCGGAGCCCCTGGTTTGCAGCTTGCCTGAGGACCTAGACTTGTGCGTCCTCACGGTCGCGTGAGAGGCTCTTTTAGAGTTCCATATTATTCACAGATATCTCCTGCTGATTCTGTTTCCTGAGAGAACCCTGACTAATACATATGGCTTATGAACAAAAAAATTATACGGTGAGTTTAAAGAAGATTTGGACTGGACCTACATTTTTAAAACCGGACATTGGACTTAAAGTCAACATCAAGAGCTGCCTTAAAAAAGAAATGGACCTTGAACAAAAGGGGGAAAAGGTAAAGACAAATGAGTTTATATGGCTAAGAGACTTCAAAGTGAGTCAGGAGGTCATTCCAGAGGTTACACTTATGCACATCTCAGCAGGATATCATTGACATCCAAAATATATACTACCCCAAATAGCAGGGCTCCTGAGGGATCTGGAGATATCCAGACACTGTAGTCAGGGCAGAGAGCTCAGGAGTTTGGTGCCTTGCCAGTGGGCTCTACTTTGGAGTTTATGCTCCCCAGAGTGACAGAGTTCAAATCAGTCGTTGTTTCCCTACAAATGGCTCTTCTGTCCTTCTATTTGAACCTATAGTTAGTACTAGAGTTGGTAGGTGTATGTTCAAGAGACTTAAATCTTTGGGCTGTCCATGTGCCAGCTGCGCCCTGAAACTCAACGGAGTTTCAACACCTACTCTCCAGTTCATTGATCTCACTCAGGACAACTAACCTGGAGGTGATAATGGACAACTACCATACCAAGGAACCAAGAGAGTCTACAACTGCAGGCAAAAGAGTCCCATCCATTGGTCTTATGGGATCACAGCCCCCTCTCATTTAGAGATGGAGTGAACATCACCATCCCAGAATCCTCAGGATTGGGGAATGAACTATGGACTAAAGTAGACTTATTATTATTCTACTATAGACTTGCTATGATTCTAGCAATGATAGAAATTATATCAATGATGTGGAGGCAGTGGCACTGGAGGTTCTGAGGGCAAGGAGAAGGAAAAACAGGTGTAATATGGGAGCATTTTTGGGACTTGGGAATTGTCCTGAATGACATTGCAATGACAGATACAGGCCATTATAAATCTTGCCATAACCTACAGAATTGGGTAGGAGAGAGTGTAAACTACAATGTAAACTTTAATCCATGCTTAGTGGCAATGCTCCAAAATATGTTCATCAATTGCAATGAATTTACTTCACTAATGATGGATGTTGTTAATGTGAGAAAATGTTGGAGGTGTGGGGAGCGGGGCATATGGGAACCTCCTATATTTTTTATGTGACATTTGTATAATCTAAGTATCTTTAAAAGAAAAAAAAATGGAAATGGAAACATAGAACACAAAAGCACAAACACATCCTGACCAATGTGGAGGGGAGTACCCAAGTGCTAAGTGCATGAATAGTAAGGCATTGGTCTTTGTGATGGTTAAGTTCAGATGTCAACTTGGCTAAGTTATGGTTCAAGTTGTTTGGTCAGGCAAACACTGTCTTGATTGTTACTGTGAGGCTGTTTTGGGGATTTAAATCATTAGTCAGTTTATTGCATCTATGGCTGATTACGTCTATAATCGACAAAAGAGATTGCCTTCAGCAATGAGAAAGTTCTCATCCAGTCAGTTGAAGGCCTTAAAGAGAGAACTGATGATTTCAGTGGTCAGAAGGGAGAATTTCTGTCTCTACCTCAGCTAGCCAACTTCTGTTGGGGACTTCCTCATCACCTTCATAGAGTTTCCAACTTGTGGCCTGCCTTCCAGGATTCGGACTTGCCAATACCCACAGTCATGTGAGTCAATTTCTAGAATAAATATCTTAGTATTTAAAGGAGAAGAAGAAGATATAGAAAGCACAAACCATAAAGAAAAATATTGTTGAAAATTCAACTTCCTTAAAACCTAGAATTTCTGTTTATGAAAAATCAGTATAAAGAAAGTAAAAATGAGAAGCTTTTACCTGGGAGAAAAAAATTGTAATGCATATAATGAGAAGAAGATTAGTGTCCAGAGTGAATAGATCTATATATCCATATATAGATATAAATATAGATATAATCTTCTTACAATCAATAAGAAAAACAGAAGCAACATGAAACTGAAATAGGTGAATCCCACATGCCAGGAGACATGGACAAGAATGTTCATAACATTGTTGTCCATAATAATAGCCCCAAACTGGAACAACCCAAAGGTCCATCGGCAGTGGAATGGATCAACACATTGTATTATATCCTCAATACTAGGCAGCAGTGAAATTAGTGAAGTACAGTCTCACACAACCACACAGATTATTCTTAGAATATGGAATGAAAGAAGCAAGTTGCAGAAGAACACATATTCTTTTTTAAAAAATTAAGTTCAAAATCATGCAAAACTAAACAAGATATTGTATAGGGATATAAATATATATGACAAAACTATAAAGAAATGCAAGGGAATGATAAACACAAGATTTAGTATAGTGATTACCTCTGAGCAGGATAGATGGGCATAGAATCAGAAAAGGGCACTCAGTAATGTTTTCTATTTTAAATTGGGTGGTAGTAGGAACAAGTATTCATTATGCTTTATAACTTATTCATATTTTCTAAATACTATTTGGTACTTCAATACTGAATATTTTTTAAAGATATGAGAGTAACATTGGTCAATACAGGCAGAACCAACCCAAACCCTGTGGCCCAAAATATTTTGAAAAAGAATTCATGATGCTGATCTGTTCCTTCATTTAAGAGTGCTTCCTTTTCCTGTAATGCAATGATCCAACCATAATATTCAAGCATGAGGAAAACAATACCCATCTTGATTGGATGTTCTCCCCAATGGAAAAAGTAGAAAGCTGAATTTGTGATTAGTACATGGGTACCAAAGCTTTGGACAGGCAAACATAGGTGGAAGACTAAGAGTATATTCTGAAAAGTGGGACAAACATTAAATTGGAATTTACTCAGACCTAGGAATGCCCATTGTAATCCCACTAATTGCACATCTAGACTGAATTCACAGCATACATTCCTTCACCCATTTCCACCTAACTTCCTTTCTCAGCCTCAGGCCCACACTGCTTTATCAGGGTACCCTTTTATTTACGATTAGTTCTCAACAGATTGCTGGGGGACAGACACACCACCAACAAACAGGCACCAATCTCAACAGTCAATGATAAATTGAACAGGAAGGCATAAATAGACCCAAAGAATTATTACTGAATTGAAATTTGCCATGAAAGTTGAGAAAAAAAAAAAAGACTGGTTTCCTCTGATATATTTGCATTGCCAGAAGTGATAAATGAAGCACACATTCCACTATTCATTGTTTTGGGTGGATTGTATTTAGTGTTTATTTAGCCCCTTTGGAAAAGCACTAATTTAATAACCCTTACAACCCATCAATAAAAGGAGGAGGTTACTGTTATCTAATTCATGTCATTAGTGGAGAAACGTTGACAACCACAGGTAGACTTATCCACTATCACAAAGTAAGTTGTCTAAACCAGATTATATCCTTGGAGGACAGGCGGGGATGTTACTCTATATGCTGTACCTGGGCTTCAGCATTTACCCAAGATAAACTTTTATATTTTTTACCCAAAACTTTCTGTACCTCAATGTAGTGTATCACAAGTGATTTGAAAAAAAAGAATAGTTAGGGGAGTGGATGTGGCTCAGGCAGTTGAGCGCCTGCCCCCCACATGGGAGGTCCTGGGTTCGGTTCTAAGTGCCTCCTAAAGAAAAAACAAACAGACAACGAGCAAAAATAATGTGCAGACAATGAGCAAAAACAATGAGCAATCAAGGAGCAAACAGACAAGGGAGCCAAAAGAGAAAAAAAATAATAAAATACTGATGTTTGGGTATGATTTAATTTATAAAAAGACGGAGTGGAATCAAAGTTATCCCTCTAATAACGTCACTTCCATTTACTTGCATTCCAATAGTGGTTTGAGACTGGCAGAGGAAGGGGCAGAATTACAAAAAGAAAACAGGATATTACACATAATTCAGAGACAGACACACCAATTAGGGCAGCTTCCAGTTTCACTCTCTCTGATCTGACAAATTCTACCTCTTAATTTGTATGGCTAGTGTCTGAGGAGAAACTGATCACATTTTTTTTTTGCCAGGGATTGAACCTGGGACCTTGTATGTGGGAAGCCAGTGCTCAACCACCAAGCCACATTGGCTCCCCTGCATTGGTTTTTCATTTGTTTGCTTGCTGTTTTTTATTTTTTTTAATTTCTTTTTTAGGAGGCATGGAACTGAACCCAGGACCTCTCATATAGGAAGCAGGTGCTCAACTGCTTGAGCCACATCCACTCCCTTGATCACATTCTTTTAAATACTTACATACACTTGGGTCTGGTCCAGTCGGTAATGCAGGGAAAAATACTTGTGTGGAGAGAGAGAGAGAGAGAGAGAGAGAGAGAGAGAGAGAGAGAGATATGAATGGTTGTATGGTGTTAGATTAAGATGTTGAGGAGTGATGAACACTGCTTTTTGAAAGGTTTGTCATATTCAGTAAGAGACCACAAAGAATGTGATTTGCTCACTGAATCTAGACAGACTTTCACCCATTTTGCTTTTTTGTTCTATTCAATTGATGCTGTGTGTAGCTTTTCTGCTGGACAATTGTGATCTGAGTATGTCTTTAAAATCATTGAAATGCTTTGAGCCTGGGAATTTCTTAGACTTATACAATATGCCATGGCATATGGAGAGTCTAGGTGGCAGGCAATTTGGAGAGTGGCCACACACAATAATCAGAGGACAGACCTCACATATGCTTACTTTGGAAGGTAGTATTGATCCCACAGTGACCTTTAAGTTACACTCACACATAGTTCATAGTGGGTTTTCAAGTAGTGTTGAGGCATAAAAAGGTTAATGTAGGTTTAAATACTGTTCAGTGGCTAAAGTCCAATGACTGGGTAACCTCATTGGCTGAGTTCGTTGCAAATAACAACCAATGGGACTGTCCTCTTTAAAGTTGTTTAGTTTTGCTACCTTGCCACATAAATTCAGCAAATCTTACTACTAATAATTGTGATAGCTGTAAAAATGATGATATTTCTAAGGCACTGTGCTAAGCCCTCACTCTGCAAGGTAGGGCTTATGTTCCTCATTTTATAAATGAGACTCAGTTATGGAATGCTTAAATTAAAAGTAGAAAAACAGGGGTTTGAGCCATGTTGTTTTGTGCTCTTAATCAAAACGAAATACAGCATCTCCAGGGAGCCAATTTGGTAAGACAGGAGACTTTAATAATAAAGCAGTTAGTTGGATTACACAATCCGTTTTAGCAAAAGACACCGATATCAAAGGCATCAGAAATGTCATTTTGTTGTTTTCAGTTGTTCTAAACATGCCTAGGTACTTCTATTCCTAGCTGGGTGGATCAGATTGGTGAAAACAAAGAAAAACTGTGTTGTTTTAAGACATTTAAGTTCATTGGCTGTGACTTGATATAATCGGACTAGAATGAAAGCCTGAATGTCTGACCAGTACCTTCACTGAGCTCTTTCAGAGCTTGTAAGTATTTTAGCCAATTTTACATTATCTTGAATATTTTCCTATGCAGGTAGGGACTAGTTGGTTCATTTGCAGAAATAGCCACTGATGTATAAATAGGTTAGTTTCAGCCTGTGTACAGCACACATATCTACACACACACAGGGAAACATCAGTGATACAGGCTAAATAGGAGGAAGGTTAGTCTCAGTTTGTGAGAAGTCTAAATTATATATTCTAAAACTTAGGTATAGTTTCATCATTTGCAATAATACATTATAACAAACTGGTAGCAAAATGCTTTCAAATGAAGTCCTGCAATAAGAGTTTCAATGACTAGGTGAGACTCATTTGGAATGAGCAGCTCGCATTTGCATGCAAATAATTAAGAGATGATCCCTCCTAGGTTAAACATGCCCTGTTGCAATCTTGTTTACACTATTACTTTGCTTAACTAACCGTTCATTCATAGATAGTGCGATGGTAATTTGAGCAGGAACTGAGCAGAAATTTAATCACAAATTCTGAATTACAGGGGCCCAAAATAATGAGGCTTTACCGTATAGTCATTTCTTGATTATCCACATCAATGAATGTGATACTGATAATTTTTAAACCATTTTTATCTTGCCATGTGTAATATTTGGAGGAAAGGTAACCTCTCAATTTTATTTTGCTTAGACTCCTTGTAAACTTAAATTTGCATTCTCTCATCATACATAAATGGTCAGAGACAGTCAAGAAGCATATTAACAGAAAGTTGTAAGAAGCCTGTCTGAAATGAATCATTAGGCATAGCTAATCCACAGGTTGAGAATCATCCTTATTAAAGAGTTCTTCATTTCAAAAGATGTATTCAACAAACCTTCCCAGAAAATGGGGATTCTCAGTTCCTAATAAAGAATTCCTAGGAAAATGACTTCTTCAATCTCAGGGAACCCAGTGGCCCCAGAACTGGGTCTTGGACATGGTTTAGGGACCCTTCAAAGCTTCAAGTTGCCACGAGACTGCTCATTGGCAACTGGGGCCATCTGGTTAGGTAGGTATATCTTGTGCCATTTGGAGGATCTAAAAATCACTGGTAAGTTATCTTTATTTAGAAACATCAAACAGCTCAATTGCTTGTCTTTAATGAAAACTGCAAATACATTGTAAAAAAATCACATTCTTAACTTACTAGAGTAAAGATGAGGCAGAGCCGTGCAATATAAAATGAGCAAGTGAAAAGAAATGCCTTGAAAACATTTTGGGGGAGAAAAACTGATGTTACATATGCCCCTTCCTCTTCTCTAGCTCTTGGATCTTTCTGAATGTTTTTCCATTTTGTTTTGGTTGCCAGAAACAGTTTAAATGTGTTGAGATAAGGGAAAACAGAGAATTATTGATACAGGATGGCAGGGGAAAAGGAAAAATCTGAAAAGGTTTGTCTTCCTACCTCCAACATACACAGCACTTGGGACCGAGGAAGCTAGTTGACCCTCAGTATCTCTTCTTTCCATTTGTAATAGAATCTTATGTTTTAGCAGAACACACGCTAAAACTTCATCTACCAGCCTCCCTTGCACCTTGGTATGGTCATGTGACTAAGCTCTGGCCAGTGGTATGTAAGTAAAAGTGTCACATGTGGATTCTGGAAAGTGTCCTTAATGGTGCATGTGGTGGTTTGAAACTGTATGTACCCCCGAAAAGCATGTTCTTAAAGTTAATCCATTACTCTGGGTGTGGACTCACTGTAAGTAGGATCTTTTGATGAGACTACTTCATTTAGGGTGTGGCCCATCTCATTCAGGACGGGACTTAATCCTCTCACTAGAGTCCTTTATAAATGGGATGAATACAGAAAGAGGGAAAAAAAGCCATGGAAGCAAGAAGCTGAAACTAATGAAACCCAGAAGAGAAGGGAGAGACAAGCAGATACTGACATGTGCTTTGCCATGTGACAGAGGAGTCCAGTATCTCCGGCAGCCAGCCTTTGAGAATAAAGAGTTGCCTGATGATGGCTTGATTTGGACATTTTCCTCAGCCTCAAAACTGTAAGCTAAGAAATTCCCATTGTTAAGCCAACCCATTTCATGGTATCTGCTTTTAGCAGCCTAGCAAACTAAAATAGTACACTCTCCTTTACCCTCTTTATCCTTTCTGCTGTCTGGGAAGGTGACATGATAGCTGGAGTTTAAGCAATCATTTTGGGTCATAAGCATGAGAAACATACCCCAGGGATGATGGAGTAAAAGCTGGAAGGAGCTTATGCCCCCTGGTAATGTCATGGAACTACCAACCCAGCCCTGGATTGTCAACCTCTAGATTTCTCATGTGAGAGGCTTAATCTTGTGTGGTTAAGCAACTGTTAATTTGTGTTTTCTGTCACTTCAGCTGTACCTAATCCTAACTGTTACAAGATTTAATCAAATTCTTTCCTCATAGAGAGATTCTATTGCATGGGCAAAAGGCAGCAAAGGCACTTTGTAAGGGGATTATTTGGTGGTGATTTTGTTGCCACCAGATCAAAGCAGCCCTGTGTCCTTGAAACATCTCCTGGGTCGTGGAAATAAGTGTGGCATTTAGCATCTGTGTTTTTGTCAGTGGCTTCATACTGATAGCCTTTTGCCTTTGTGTGTGCCTCTTGCTGGTTGGTAACAACAGATGTCACTATTAATCCTTCCCTACTTGTATACAAATTGCCTGACTGCTAACTTAATATGAATCTGGTCTTTCCTTACTGATTGCAGTCAAGAGGGAATGGGGAAGGAAGAGTGCATTCTCAGCAACCTAGTCTATGACTCTGCCAAAGACCCATGATTGTCTATATCAGCACCACACACAGGAAATAGCCTATTAAGGAAAAGCAAACTTACTTTGCTTGCAAATTGCTAAACCCTCCTCCTCAGGTCACCATTCTGGAAATGTTGAATTCCATCCAAATTCAGACTGTACACTATGGGTTAATGGGTTGACGATTGACTGTGATTAAATGGTATTAAAGTAATACATTTAGACATCAAAAATTTACAACCCAAAATTGATCACCTTGGCCAATTTACACAAGAAAGATCAATATAATCAGCTCCCCCTCTTTAAATGTTAACAAACACTTTAACACAACACGCCTGACCATGGGATGCAGATTAAAATTAGATACGAAATTAAGTTCCTTCTACACAGTAGAAGAGTCAATTTGAAAATCCTGATAATCAGCCGGAGCTGCCCACAAGGCTTGACTTTATAGCATTTAACAAGAAAGGAAGTTTGCCCCCCACGAGCCTAATGATTTTTTTAAATGTAGCAATGGGGAAGACAGGAACAATAATAGGATTTAGGATTTTCCAGTAATGGTCACCATTTAGTACAGGGAAGGAAAAGCTTTGAGCTTTGCATGGTGGATCCCTGCCCCCACCCCATGGAAAATGCCTGTAAAGGTGAACATAATGTCCCCACTCTCCCTCCTGCTTGCACAGCTGCTGCAATGCTGTCAAGGACAAGTACACCAGGCATACCTAGAAAGGCCACTTTTACAAACACACAGCAAAGATCAGTAGCATGGCTGCCTGTTAGATATGCATGATCCAAGCTCAAGTTCAACTTCTGATGGAATGACACTGCATACCTAAGCACTTCGAAATAGGCTTGTCTGAGACTTGGAGGCAGAACAAGCTTGTGGGAAAATTGTAAAGTAAGTATTATTGGCTTCCAGTGCCCTCTTCCCCTTCTTCCCCTTGTGATACCTCTACCAGGTACCAGTGCCTTCCTGATCCCATCATTCTCTTTCCATTCTAGTCATGCTTTCTGTGAGTTGTCATGTTGGATAGCTGGTTACAAATGAACTTCTACTCATTAAATTCCCATCTTAATGTATTGTCTTTTTTGAGAAATATTCACATTTTAAAAAGGGCCAAAGTCTAAAATCAAAGAATCTTTGATGGTGGCTGTATTAGTCAGGGTTCTCCAGAGAAACAAAATCTATAGGATATATATGTGTGTGTATGTGTGTGTGTATGTGTATGAGATTTATTATAGGAATTGACTCACAAGACAGCATTTCCATAGGGCAGGTCACAAGCTGGAAACTCTGATAAAGGATAAGTCAAATTCTCCAGGGAAAGCTGGTTGGCTGAAATAGAAGCAGAAATTCTTCTTTCTGACTTCTGTAATCCTCAGTTCTGGCTTTTAAATCCTCCAAATGATTGGATGAGGAGACTTCCCACATTGCTGAGGGCAATCTTCTTTGGTGATTGTAGATGCAACCAACTGATTATAGATGCAAATCCATCTAAGAAATACCCTCACAGTAACAATCAAGCCAGTGCTTCCTTGACCAAATGACTGGATGCCATAATCTAGCCAAATTGACATATGAAATTAATCATCACAATGGCATTTCAGGTCAGCGATTCTCAAGCTTAGTCAACTTAAGAATCACCAGAGAAGCTTGTTAAAATTGCAGATTCCTGGGCCCCAACAACAGAGACTCTGATTCAGGGGATGGGGTAGAGCTCAGAAATAAACTTAATCTATTTAAAATGCAGCTCCTTCCTTTGTGATTCCAATGCAGCTATGCAGCTGATCCATAGACCACCCTGATCTATCTAGGTGGTTGCCTACTCCCTTGGTCCATTTTGCAAAAGAGGAATAATAAATATAATGTAAATAATAAAAATAAAATATTAACACTTTAATTGAAAGAAAATTCTTAAAATGGATACTGTTTTTAGGTTTTGTCAAAATAAGCTTTCTTTGCTTAAGGCCAGTTTTTTTTTTTTTTATTATTATTATGGGTGAAACTCAAAATTCTCACAATACATACAAACATTTGCAAAATGATATATAAATATATATGCATATATGTGTATTTGCTTACAAAAATGTTGTTTATATATTTATATATACATATATTTTAAGAGGTACTTAGATTACCCAAAATATTACACGGAACCCACTGGGATTCCCATGTTGCCCACATCCCACACCTCCCATCACATCCCACACAAACATCTCCCACAGTGTGGCCCACCACCCTCAATGAACTTACACATCCTGGAGCCTTGCCACCAACCATAGACCACAGTTCACACTGTAGACCACACTCTCTCCCACTCAGTTCTGAGTGGTGTGTGCTGATTTTAAATGGCCTACATCCGTTGCCACAACAGTACTCAGGAAAACCTCCAACTCCCAAAGAAGCCACTGTATTTCAACTGCTCGTCCCCTCCCTACCCCAAAAGTGTCAAGTGGCCACTGGCTCCACCTCATTGTTATAATTTCTTGCATTGCTAGAATCACCATATGTGAACAAGAGAATACCATCAAGTCCACTCTAGTCCATAGTTCTTTCCCCAATCCTGAGGGGACTGGGATGGTGATGTCCACTCCAACTCCAAGTGAGAGAGGGCTTATATCCCATGGATATGGTGGGTGGGATGATCCTGCCTGCAGATGCAGGCCCTCTCCATTCCCTGGGATGGCCATTGCCCATCGTTGTCTCCTCACCAGGTAACTTGGATGAGTCCATTGAGCTGTAGGGTAGGAGTTGCAGCTCCACCGAGATTTCAGGCATACCTGGCACATAGGTAGGTGGGAGACTCCAGTCTCTGGAAGTATACCTAAAAACTCCAGCATCGCATATAGGTTTGAATAGAAGGGACTGGTGAACCATGTGCAGGGAGGACTTATTTGAGTCTAATTCTGTCACTCTCAGGAGCACAGATTCCAAAATAGAACCCACTGATAAGGCATCAGTCTCTGGGGCTATCCCCCCTTATATAGGACCAGGGTGTCTCCGGAGCTCTCAGGAACCCCACTGAGTGGAGTGATAGACACTTAGATGTTCTATGAGCTCCTACTGAGGTGTGCGTAAGAGTTACCTCTGGGATGACCTCCCGACTCTCTTTGAAGTCTCTTAGCCACTTGAACTCATTTGTCTTTACCATTTCCCCCTTTTATTCAAGGTCTTTTTCCAGTTGTGTTACCAGTCGGCACTTGGGAAAAGTTTTCAATTAGCAATAATCGTGCCTCGGATAAACCTCATTGGCTACGATACTTCTACTGCGCAAAGCTGCCAGTTGGCACTTGGTATTAATCCCTCGTTGCCAGGGAGGCTCATCCCCGGGAGTCATGTCCCACGTTGGGGGGAAGGTAATGCAATCATATGCTGAGTTTGGCTTAGAGAGAGGCCACATTTGAGCAACAAGGAGGCTCTCAGGTGGCAACCCTTAGGCACCCCACAACTGCAGGCTAAGTCTCATTTATAAGAGCAAAGACTCACAAGGGTAGTCATCAATAAAAAAAAACACATCAGTGGGTCATCCTATTTTGACAGGCACTGTCCCTACACTCAGAGGACTATTGTTGCTCCCTTGGAGACTGTGACAGAGCTCTCCAGGCTAGGAATTCAGATTCCCTCATTTATTGTGTGATTATCCACCCATCGTGACCACGCCCCTTCCCCCGATCCTTTGAATGATTATGTATATCTTTCATGTATATTCGGATGAACCAATCCCCATGAAACCCCCCGCAATAATCCCCCGCAGTACCCATTGTAACCCTTCTGTGGTCCAAATCCTCAATGAACATTTAGTCCATAAAATAATCAAATACACTTACTAGGAAAAAGAAACAAGTGTGATAAGCGTACATGCAAGAGACAAACATAAGGAAACTCAGGGGAAAAAAAAAAAAAGAGAAAAGGAAAAAAAACAAATAAACAAACAAAGAACAAAACAAAATAAAATATAATTAGTGGATTGGGACATTCAAAAAATGGACAAAAAAGCAAAGGAAATGCCTTTTATATATATATATATATATATATATATATATATATATATATATATATTCCTTTTTTTTCCTTTCTCTCTTCTTTTTTCCCTCCCTTTATCACTGTGTTATCGATGTCTGGTGTGCCATGACACCTTCCTCCTCTCAATCCCCATTGTCTCCCAATTTTTCACTTATTTTCAAAGAAGTTTAGGTCACAGCAAAGTCACACACGGGGTGCCGGAGACTCCCAGATACCAAACCACCCCCCCGTCCCCAGCCCATATTAACTCCACCCCCTTTTTTTTTTGTTTGTTAGCATTGTTATAACTGTTATGCAGATAGCAAAATATAGCAACTAAACATTGTCAGTGATTTACAGTATAGTTTACAATTTAGATGATACAGTTTAATAATTTTGATGATATTTACCATGTCCTGTGTCCATTACTGTAAGGTAATGAAAAACCTTCCCCATGACCACCAAACAACCCATTAGATCTTGACTGTTCCCTTCTCCCCAGCCCCCCAGGGCCCGTGATACCCCCCTCTCCCAACCCATGGAATGTCAAGATTCACAGTTACATGCCCTGGGGATTTGAACCAGCCCTTCCTAATCCACCCACCCCCCAGTGCTGCACCACCAAACCCAGGACCACCACCACTCATCTGCCCCATCCGCCAACATGCAACCACACTCTATCCCTTTACCATAGATTATGTCCATATGGGTGATGGCTCAAAGCCTGCTCTTCTCTTACTCTCCTTTGTTAACCTATCTTTCAGACAATGGTTCTCAGAGACTGCTCACTTTCCTCAGTTCAGATCAGTGAGGTCATATACTGTTCATCCTTCAGTGCCTGGCTTGCTTCACTCAACATAAGGTCTTCAAGATTCATCCACATTATTCCATGTGTTAGCACTTTGTTCCTTCTTACAGCTGAGTAATATTCCATTGTATGTATGTACCACATTTTGCTTATCCATTCGTCTGTTGATGGGCACCGGGGCTGATTCCAACTTTTGGCAATGGTGAACAAAGCTGCTATGAACATTGGTGTGCATATATCTGTTTGTATTTTTGTTTTCAGTTCTTCTGGGTATATACACAGCAGTGGAATTGCTGGATCATACCGAAGATCTATTGCTAGTTTTCTGAGGAACCGCCAAACTGTCCTCCACAGTGGCTGGACCATACCGCAGTCCCACCAGCAGTGGATGAGGGTTCCTATTCCTCCACATCCTCTCCAACATTTAGTGTCTCCTGTTTTTTTAATAGCTGCCATTCTGATGGGTGTAAGATGGTATCTCATTGTAGTTTTGATTTGCATTTCCCTGATAGCAAGCGATGTTGAGCATTTTTTCATGTGCTTTTTAGCCATTTGTATTTCTTCCTTGGAGAAATGTCTTTTCAGGTCACTTGCCCATTTTTTATATGGGTTGTTTGTCCTTTTATTTTCGAGGTGAAGGATTTCTTTATATATGCAGGATATTAGGCTCCTATCAGATATATGGTTGCCGAATATTTTTTCCCATTGGGTAGGTTGCCTTTTTATTTTCTTAATAACATCCTTAGGGGTGCAGAAGTTTTTAATTTTGAGGAGATCCCATTTATCATTTTTTTCTCTTGCTGCTCGTGCTTTGGCTGTGAAGTTCATGAAACCATTTCCTATTACAAGGTCCTGTAGATGCTTCCCTACATTATCTTCCAATGTTTTTATGGTTTTGTATAGCCAGTTTTGATCCAACTGTTTGGTGTTTCTGTAAATATTTATGAGATTGGCTATAATAAGGCTTGCTCTATTTGGCAGGTAGAAATCATTGAGGGGATAGTTGCAGCCTATGTAACACAGTGACTACCCATGGTCATTGTTACAGAGTGATTAAGTAAGGTTACTTGACTCAGTTCCATCTTCATCCCCCTTTCTTTCTGCTGGGGAAGGTAAGAAATAGCAAAACATATGTATGAGTTACAAGAGTCAGAAGGCAGGTTGTTCCTGGGAAGAATAATAGTAATGAATGACAGTTACTTTCTGGATTACAAAAGGCAGAGACACAAGATTCTATGCTATTGCAGTCATTGGGCCAATATCTCTCTATATTTCCCCTCCTCTTACTACAGCCTTTTGCTTTTCTTTCAGCTTCTCTTCTCAACCATACCCACCACCATATATTGCATAAATACTTTGTGCCAAGGAGTATAATGTGCTTTATACATACACTTGGACATATGTCATGTAATCATCACATCACTCCAATGAGATGGGTACTGTTTTAACCCCTTCTCACCAATGGGAATGATGAGACAAAGAAAGGCAAAACAATTTAGACAAATACATACTCCCACTAAAATATGAATTCTATGAAGGCAGGGAGTTTTGTTTGTTTCATTCATAACTGTACTTTGAGCATTTAGTACCTATCTGTAGAGGTAGTATTTTTGTCTAGGGTCAATTATTTATATGTATATTGAAAAAAAACAATAAACTCACTCAACCTGGTTTGAGCAAAAGGAGATAGGACATCTTACAGGCCCGAAGTGACAGGTAATCCAGCCAGACCACATGGCTACTACTAGAAAGGGTTGAGACAAACTGACTGTTTCTGTCTGTTTCTTTGAGGCCATGAGTTCTCTCATATATACTGCATGTCTGCCCCTAATTTCCTTTTCTGTGAATAGAAGCTTCACTGTAAAGTTCTCAGCTCATCTTCCTTCATCACATAAGGTTGCCCATTAATTTGGGTTGCCATAATATTAACCCTGGCTTCAACTTCACAGACACCAGGTACTGGTGTGGTACTGTTTCTATTGCCAGTTTCCATAAGTAAGTATCTAACTGGGCCAACTTGGGCCAGATTTCCCATCTCTGGTCCTATTAGCTATGGCCAGGAGATGGAGTTACTTGAGCTACCCCTTCCAACCAGTGGATAGGTCAGATTCCCTAAAGAGAGAATGTAAGCAAGGAGGATATGGCTGACATCTCTAAGGTAGTCAGTGACCCAGACTGGCATTAGAAGAACTATGCTATTTGCCAGAGGTTTCTAGGACAGAGGTCAACACACTTTTTCTCTAAAGGGCTAGATGGTAAATATTTCAGGTTTTGCAGACCAAATGGTCTTTGTTTTCAACTACTTACCTCTGCAGTTGTAGTGCAAAAGCAGTAATCGATGATAATGTAAAAGAATGGGCTTGGTAGTATAATAATGACAATAATAATAATAATAATAATAATAAAAAAAAACAGGCAGCAGAAGCCTCATGAGGAAATAGGGCACTTGTCTATATTTGCACGGACCAGGCTTTTGGTTCTCTGGACCAATGATATCATTGTTTTTTGTTTTTTACTGATTTCCTCTCTCTCTCTCTCTCTCTCTCTCTCAATAATCAGTGAATTGCAATGGCCTAATTGTTAAGATGGGGAACATTCTGTTAAACAGAGAATGCAAGTGCTTTGCTATATTACAAAGGAGGATGCTTCAAGGACTATCTGAGCAACTTAAATGAGAATGAGTGATTGTGCTACATATTGTTAGGGAGGTGTAATAATCCAAGCTCAAAGGGCCATTTTCATAGAAATCATTCATATGTCATTCCCCTCCCCCCACTGCCACCTGCTGCCGCCCCTCAGTAACCTAATTGGGAAAGATTTTAGTTGGTGCTGTGTTCTCTCTTGCGCGCATCACAGAATACCTCTTTCCAAAGCCTATTAATATAGTATGAGAAATAATATAAAGGTTAAAAAAATGGATCGCAACTGGAACCGATGTGTGTCACCATTGACTGCATGGATTTTGCTGTTAAGTAGAAAGGCAGAGGGTTTTAAATGTAGTCTTATTTTAAAAAGTCAGTGTTTGTAGATGCAGCCCATGTGGCTAGGGCTAAGCTTGTAATAACTTCACAAGTGCTGTGAAGAAGCCCCAATTTCTCTTTGAAAGTGGTTTTGTCATACTGTAATATAAAAAGATAAGGGAGTAATCTTACTGTGGGTTGCTGGGTGGATGCTGCTGCCTGTTGTTTATTATATTTAGGTAATGATTAACTGCACACTTGACAGGCATTACTTTTATGTTGTGGCTTCTGGACTGTTTTATACTTCCTGGTCATTATGCTAAGAAATGAGGCTCTCTTACCTTTCAGAGCTAAAGTCTGCTACTCTGACTCCATGTCTTAATAAAAGATTCTGACAGTGTAACTACAAAGCTAAGTCCTCACTTTTTCCACTAGAAAACGAAGGAGTCTATTCTGAACAGGCTTGGGGCCCTTAAAATAGATGGGTTTGCCAACAGAAAAGAAAGTAACAGTTGAGTCAACACCATTAATTAAGTGCTGTTACACAGAGCTGTCCTCAAAGCCTGGAGCAATTGCCCAGACACTGGGGGATGGGGGTTGGGGGGAGGAGTAGGAAAATAGGAGAGATGTGGTAAACCCAAGTCCTTATTCATATCTCGTCAAAGCCCATGTTGTAGGGTTGTGCCACCCCCTTCCATAAAGCTCCTTCTTTAAGCAACATTATGCTTTCCTGATTTCTCCTTTTACCCCTACTCCCTCAGTAATGAGCTATAACATGGGTAACTTATCCCGAGAAAAGAAAGATCATTAGGATAAATGATAGAACGGGTCTTTTCAAATCAGAGCCATTATAGTCACTGAATCTGTCAAAATCTCTTTCAAGTCACCCATTGCAGGATGGCATTTCATACAAACACTTGAAGAATAACACCTTTAGTAAATTGGCTTTAGGTTTCTCACTATCTCTTAAAAAAATAGTCTCAAACTTACAGAAAAGTTGCAATTAGATTATAAATAACTTTGCTTTTTCCCCCTAAACTTTTAAGAGTAAGTCAATGCTTTATCACCCTCTAAAACTAATTTAGTCTATGTTTCCTACAAACAAGTACTTTCCCCTTCATAACCACAATACAATCATTAAAATCAGAAATTGAGCACAGATACAGTACTACCCTCTAATCCTGAGACCCCATTAAAATTTCTCCAGGTGTTCCAATAATGTCTTCTAGAGCAAAAAAATGTAACTCAGAATCAGGTGTTGTATCCAGTTATGACTCTTTATAGTTTCTTATAGTCTGAGATTTTTCCTTAGTTTTTCTTTGACATTCTTGACTTTGACACTTTCAAAAATCACAGGCCAGTTATTTGGTAGTTTGTCCCTCACTTTGGGCTTGGCTGATGTTTCTTCCTAATTAGCAGGAGTATCACAAAAGAGATGCTATGTTCTTCTCACTGCATCACATTGCATGATGCATGGTATTGATTCATCCTATTATTGGTGGTGGTCACATTGCAAACTTGATTAAGATGGTGTCTGTCAGGAATCTCTGTTGTAAAGTTAATCTTTATCCCTTTATCATGCTTCTTAACTTTTATTTTATTTATTTTTTTGGGGTCTCATAGTTATCCTTTTTTTGTATTTTCATTTTTTTATTTTTAAAAAGATGTTTAGATTACATAAATGTTATAGAGAATATATAGGGGATTCCCATATGCCCTGCTCCCCACATCTTTCACATTTTCCCACATTTGCAATATCTTTCATTAGTGTGGTACATTCATTGCAATTGATAGACACATTTTGGAGCATTGCCACAAAGCATGGATTATAGTTTACATTGTAGTTTATACTCTCTCCCACTCAATTCTGTAGGTTATGGCAAGATATATAATGGCCTATATCTATCATTGTAATGTCATTCAGGACGATTCCTAAGTCCCTAAAATGCCCCCATATTACATCTGTTTTTCCCTTTCTCTACCCACAGAACCTCCAGTGGCCACTGCCTCCACATAAATGATATTTCTTCCTTTGCTAGAACCACAATAAGTATATAGTAGAATACTAGTAAGTCTACTTTAGTCCATAGTTCATTCCCCAATCCTGAGGATTCGGGGATGGTGATGCCCACTCCACCTTTAATTGAGGAGGGGCTTCGATCCCATACTGCATGGGATTCTCTTGCTTGTAGTTGTAGACTCGCTCGATTCCTTGGTGTGGTGGTTGTCCATCATCTCCTCCATGTTAGTTGTCCTGGGTGAATCCAATGAACTGGAGAGTAGGTGTTGCAACTCCACTGAGGCTCAGGAAGGATGGCCCTATCTAGTCACATTGGCTATCTAATATTGAGTTCCATGAACAGCATTTCTGACAAGAGGTTATCTAGCTACATCTCCTTGAACACCTCTCAGCAATTATAATATAAAGGAGTCATGCTGCATTTAGTTAGGGTTCTCAGAGAAACAAAATTAACAGGATATGTGTGTGTGTGTGTGTGTGTATATATATATATAAAGAGATTTATTATAAGGGATGACTTATGCAGTTGTGAGGATTGGCAATTTCAAATTTTGCAGGGCAGGCCAGAGTTTGGAAATTGCAGTAAGAGTGATATTGGAGTGCTAACTCCAAGTTTCATAGGGGAATTCACCAGGCTAGAAACTCAGGGAGGAGTGGAAGATGTAGTCTTAAGGCAGAATTCTTCCTTCTTCATGAAACCTTCAGTTCTTTGCATTTATTGCCTGAAGCCCACTCACATTATTGAGGGTAATCTCCTTTACTTAAAGTCAACTGATTGTAGATGCTAATTCCGTTTACAAACTATCTACACAGCAGCACTTAAGTCAGTGTTTGGTCAAACATCTGGATGCCATAACCTAGGCAAGGTGACACATAAAATTAACCATCACACACATATTTAACATAGGCAAATTTAACTATAAGCTCTTAGATCAGAAATGAGGGGGAAAGTGCAAGAGGAAAAAAGGGGTCAAACAACGAGGGGGGGAAGGGGGAGAGGGAGAGAACGAACACCTCTAAAATAGTGTCATTGATTTGATTTTACTCACCTTTGCACTCAATGGGTACATGCCTTAAGCTGAGTATTTAATCGTCACAGTATTCCTATTAGGTAGCCACAATTAGTTCCATTTTATATATGAGTAAACTGGGGCTTAAAAAGGTTGTTTTGCCCCAGGATACACAGCTGGTATGTGTGGAAGAGCTGGAATTCAAGAACAATGCATTTCTGTATCCAGGGATGTGATGCTCACTGAGGCAACCTATTTCACTCTGGAACTGAGTTGACTATTAGAATGTTTTATCCTTTTACAGAATTGAAAATCTGTCTCTCTGAAGTTTTCCACCCATTGATCTTGGTGTCACCCTTTGGTAGATAGCTATCATATCCCCCAACACATCTGTTCTCTAGGCTAGATATTTCTAGTTATTTCAAACACTCCTCTTATGAATGGGAAAATGGCTTTTCCTTTAGTTTGTTATACTGCACTAGTTTTCTATGGTGGGAAGGATTCAATTCATGCACTAAACATATTCTGTTGCATCCAGGGTTAGAGGAGAGTTTGACGTTTGCTTATGAATTGAAATGGTAAATATGGAATTTAACTTGCCTTGTACAGCAGATGTTTATTAGTATCTCAGACATTGTGACATTCTCTTTTTCACATAAACCTTTCTGTATATAAGGACAAGCCATTGGTCTATACCCCAATATTCTTTTCAAAGGGTATGGGACTATTCTTTTTGGTGCAATGGAAATGTTTTAAAATTGACAGTGGTGATGCAAGCACAACTCTGTGATTATACAGAGAACCACTGATTGCACACTTTGTCTGGATTGTAGGGTGTCTGAATAAAACAAAAGAGGTCTAGAAATTTCTGTGGAAGATTATTAGCCAACTGTCTTCCAGTAGGAATGTATGATAATACAACTAGGTCAGTACATTTTAAAATTACCTGGAACTCATATATCTGATAAGGGTCTAGTATCCAGAATATATAAAGAACTCTTACAACTCAACAACAAAAAGACAAACAACTCAATTAAAAACTGAGGACATGAATTGACAGTTCTCCAAAGAAAATATACGAATGTCCAAGAAGCACATGAAAAGATGCTCAACATTATTAGTCAGGGAAATGCAAATCAAAACCACAATGAGGTATTACTTCACACCCATTAAGCTAGTTATAATTAAAAAATGGGGAAAAAAGTGTTTTAGAGGATGTGGAGAAATTGGAACCCTTGTAATCTGCTGTGGGAATGTAAAATGGTATAAAATTGCTATGGAAAACAATTTGGCATTCTCTCAAAAAGTTAAACATAGAATTACCATATGACCCAGTGTGTTGGTTTGAAGCTGTATGTACCCCAGAAAAACATGTTGTTAAATTTAATCCATTCCGGTGATTGTGAAGCCATTGTAAGAAGAACATTTTGATGAGGATACTTCAGTTAAGGAGTGTCCCACCTCAATCAGGATGGGTGCTAATCCTATTACTGGAGTCTTTTATAAGAGAATGAAATTCAGACACACAGAGAAAAAGGCACAGAAGAAACAGCCAGAAGCTGAAAGCAATGAAATTCAGAAGAGAAGGGAGACCAGAGGATGCTGCTATGTGCCTTGCCATGTGACAAGCTTGGTCCTTTCCAAGAATTGTCAGGGACTAGCCCCAGAACGTCACAGTCTTTGGGGAGAAAGCATTGCCTTGATGATGCTTTGATTTGCGCTTTCTTTTAGCCTCAAAACCATAAGCTAATAAATTCTCATTGTTTAAACCAGCCCATTTTATGGCATTTGCTTGAGCAGCCTTGGAAACTAAAACACATAGCAATTTTACTTCAAGGTCTATACCCCAAAGTATTGAAAACAGGTGTTCAAACAAATACTTGTGCATCAATGTCCATAGAAGCACTATTCATAATAGCCAAAAATTGGAAAGAACCCTAAAGTTCATCAATTGATGAATGGATAAACAAAATATGGCATATCCATGTAATGGAATATTATTATTTAGCCATAAAAAGTATTGAAGTGCTGCTATATGCTACAACATAGATGAATCTTGAAAACATTATGCTAAGTGAAAAAAGCCAGGCACGAAATGTCACATGCTTTATGATTCTATTTATATGAAGGATCCAAAATAGGTAAATCCATAGAGACAGAAAGCTGATCAGTGGTTGCCAGTGTCTGGGATAGGAGGAAATGGGGAGTGACTGCTTAATGAGTACAGATTCCCTTTGGCAGTGATGAAAATATTCTGGAACTAGATGGAGATGATGGTTTTACAACATTGTGAATGTACTAAATGCCATTAATTGGTCACTTAAAATGGTTAAATTTATGTTGTATGAACTTTACCTTGATAAAAAAATTTACCTTATGTTTTCTGGCAGGTCAGGAGGGCAAACCCAGTGTTTTCCCCTAATTCTGTCATTCGGAGTTAAGTTACTAGTTTCAAAAGCTGCTTTAAAGAAATAAATGAAACTGTAGCTGAAAAAAATTCTATTAGCCTAGTAATATGTAAACTGTACATTATCTGAATCTGGACATGCATTTTCTAGGCAGATTGTTCTAAAAACTATGCTAACAAAGTAACATAATGACAACTATAGTGAAATGACCACCAATATCAGGTCTTGTTCATGAGGAGATTTATCCCTTAAATATATAGTTGTTAAGTCAAGGAATTTTCTCCATTATAAACTATTTTGGATGGAACCGATCCTTATTTTCTGGAAAAAATCGATTTTAGCTAGAACCATTGCATTTTAAATTCCCATGCAGTTCAGGACTAACTTAGTATTCATTAATATTTTCCATACAAACTTCACTCACATTCTGTTTTTTTTTTCCTGGATTGAATAGTCTATCAGAATGCTGTGAAAAAGGATCATCAAAGAGATGAAATCATATACTGCCTCCCAAACAGTCAAATTTTATTTCTGCTCCACATTCATTTAGTGGGCCTCACATAACTTTCATTGTTAATGAGCCAACTTCTCCAAGGGCTTCCATTCCTTCCTGGGGGAAATTTTAGACACTTGGAGAAGCTGTATCAACTTACAGACCATGAGGGTGCCATTTGGCAAATTATAATTTCCGTGTTCTGGGGCCCTAAAGGAAATGAATATAGTTTCTCAGACTGTCCAACCTCATCGCACATATAATTGGGAAAAGAATATTGAGTAAAACCTGCAGGTACCATTTAGATATGCTGAGTCAAATAACTAAGACTAGATTGCTATCCTGGAAATAGGTAGATGAAATAACTTTGAGTGTCATGGTAAGGTTAGGTCACTTTGTTTTAATTTCTAAAGGATTGGGCAGATATACACAACACACACACACACACTTATTTCAAGCTTAAGTTGGAAGGTTGCTCAACATCATCTATAGCAAAGCTACCTTCTTGGTCACAAATCCCACCAGGGACATTTCACCAGACTTTTACTTTCTTCTGGTTACATAGAGCACATTACACTGGCATCTTAGAAAGAAGGATGACAACTAACTGGATGGGCAATTTGTTATCTAAGTCAATCATTTTGTAAGGGGCATATGAGTATCCCAGGAACTTACAGTAACTATTAAGCCCGCTAGTAAATTAGCAGGATAAGCCATTGTATCTAAACTGATTTTTGTCTCTTCCTTTTTCTTTACTTCAACTGTTGACAAGCGTATTCTTTGCAATTACATATTACAACAACCTGACAAACATTGAGTAACCAGAACAATTTTGCCACCAAATCCACCATCTAGCTCATTACTACCACTTTTCACTTACAGAAGCAATGGATACAGAAAGCCCTAAAAAACACGGTGTTGCTCTAAAGAAATGTTGATTTATTTTTAAGAAAAAGAAAAAAGGAAAATGAATACAGCTAAGCAAATGCATTTTCTCATCCCCTTTGCTTTGAGGCTTTGATCCTGAAATGTTTCTGTTTGTTTGTTTGTCAATAACCTTTACATTACTGTAGAATGGCACCAAGAAAACCAGAAATGATGAAAGACAATTAGAAGTGCCTGGGACCAAATACACATGTACCATTATTAGTTGGTAGATGCTTTCCATCTACAATATATTGATTGTGCTTTCCCATCTTGCTACCTCTTGGAGAGTTGGATATATAGAATTCCTCTAGAGGTCTACTGTTTTTATGGATTGCTTGTGCAATTCATTCTCCATTTCTCCTACTGCAGATTTTTGAAGTTACTTTTCCTGTTCTGGTTATTGTTGTGTATCAAATCACTCCAAAATGTAGTGGCTGAAAACTACAATAATTTTATCACCTCTCATTGTTTCTGCAGGCCAGGAAGTCAGGACGGGTTCATCTGGGAGGTCCTGACCTGGAGTCTCCCACCCAGTTGTAGTCAGACAGTGGCTGGAACTGGACACCTGTGGGCTGGAGCAGAAGGGGCTGGCCGGGCTTCTCTCTCTATATATATGCAATTTCAGTGCTTCTCCAATTGGTCTCTTGACTTGGGCTAGTTTGAGCTTCCTCATACTGTGGCGGCTTTTGGGGAACTTGAACTACTTACAAGGTTGCTGAAGGCTTCAAGACTAATTATTCTAGCAAATAAGGCAGAAGCTGCATCATCTATTTAAATTATTTAAAAAATTTTAAAAGACGCTTTAGATTACATAAATGCTACAACAAAAATATAGGGGATTCACATATACCCCCACCCCCCATCAACAGCATCTTTCATTAATTTGGTACATTTGCCGCAATTAATGAACACATACTGAAATATTGCTACCAAACATGGGCTATAGTTTATATTATAATTTACACTTTGTCCCACACAATTTTATAGGTTCTGACAAAATGTATAATGGCTTGTATCTGTCATTGCAATGTCATGCAGGACAATTCCAATGTTCCAAAAAGGCCCCCAATGCTACATCCACTCTTCCCTCCCTGCCAGAACTTCTGGTGGCCACTGCCTTTATATCAATGTTACATGTTCTTCCATTGCTAGAATAATAATAAGTCTACTTTAGTCCATAGTTGCATCCCCCCCTCATGTTTGTTCATTCCTCTATCTGGAGGATTTTGGGATGGGATGCTGTAGCCAGCTGTTGGGCAATTTGATGTAATTATGAATTCCAAAAATATATATTGGATTGTGCTTGTGAACTGATCTATTAATCTGGGCATGATTGGGTTGTGATTGAGACGTTGGCTGGGCCACGTCAGTGGGGTGTTCAGTCCCACCCCTTGGTGGGTGGGGAATCAAATATGGAGGGCAAGGCAAAGGACAGAGGGAGCAGTTTTGAGTAGCAGTTCTGAAATTGGAGTTTTGATGTTGGAGAGAAGGCCCCGGGATAGGGACGAGCCATTCGCCTGAGAGTTCACAGCTGGACTTGTGGAGAGAAGAAAAGCCTAGAGAGCCTAACAGTCTACAGCTGACCTTGTGACCTTCTGACCTACAGAGGAGCTAAGCCCAGAGAGAAATGCAGCCCCGGGAAGAGAGGAACCCAAGAAGCCTGAACCGTGGCAAATGTCGGCAGCTGTCTTGCTCCAACATGTGGCAATGGACTTTGGTGAGAGAAGAAACTTACGTTTTATGGCCTGGTAACTGTGGACTTCTACCCCAAATAAATACCCTTTATAAAGAACAACCCATTTCTGGTATTTCACATTAACACCCCTTTGGCTGACTAATACAGATGCCCACTGTGTTTCTGATTGAGATGGGGCTTAGATCCCATGGGGCAGATGGATGGAGCTGTCTTGCTTGCAGTTGTAGATACTCTCTGTTTTTGGGATGGGTGTTGTCCATCATCATCCTTTTGTTAGTTGTCTGGGGTGAGTCCAATGAACTGGAGAGTAGGTTTTGCAACACTGCTGAGATTCAGGGCTAAACCAGCATATGAAGAGACCAAAGATTTAAGTCTCTGGGACACATATTTAACCAGTAAAGTGCTAATTATAGGTTCAAATAAAAGGAGCAGAAGAGACATGTGTAAGGAAATGATAAATGAGTCTACCTCTGTTATTTTGGGAAGCATGCACTCCAAAGTAAGGCCCACTGTCAGGGTGCCAAATTCCTGAGATTGTCTGCCCTGCCTGTAGTGTGTAGATGTCTCCAGAGCCCTCAGGAGGCCTTCTGTTTGAGGCACTGTTTACTGTGGCAGTCAATGAGATACTGTTGAGATGTGGTTGAAACTACAATGGTGGGAATGTTCTTTGGCAAATACAGAAGGAGAGGGTTACTGGTACAGGGCTGTGGGAGTGAAGGGATATGTGGGATAGGGCACACCTGGGGCATGCTTCTATGGAATATGAAAGTATTCATCTTGTCACAGTGTATTATTTCAGTGGGTGGAGACCCACACAATAAACAAGAAAATGTTAAACTCCTGTCCTGGGGAGTCCTGCTATGTTCTCAATTATAGGGGCAAGAATCTCTCAAGAACACAAGCAGTATCTAATAAAAGAAAACAGACCAATATTTCAAGCCCTCAATATTATTGCATGTAACTATAAACCTTATTCTTCAAAAATTGAAACTTAGTGGTTACCATAGGTTCTGAGGGAGGGGGAGGGAAGAATAGAATAGATGGAACATGGGGCATTTTTAGGACATTGGATTTGTTCTGCATGATCTTGCAATGATTCAGGGGGTGGGGGGTGGGGATTAGACTCTACATCTTGATAGGGGGTGGCAAATTTCTAGAGAGTATGTGGGATGGGAGATATTCTTGCGGCTGTCTTTTGAAAATCCAATCTACCACACTTTCTTTGACCACAGCTCTTCCTCTATTTTTTTCTTCTCTAAGTTCTTCGTGGGTTGAGGTTTTTCCTTTCATAATCAAAAGCAACATCATGATGAAGTATTTATTATATTTTTTCATATATATGATACTGTGCCAGAAACTTTAGGCTTGATACAAAAATATCATGGTCTTTCCCTCTAAGAGATTATCTTTAAATGAAAAGAATGTAAACAGATAAATGGTATGCCTCCCCCCCCATTTTTGTTAAATAAAAGAAAATGGGAAGAGCAATGAATTATTCTTATTGCAGTCTTAAAACCCGTTTACCAAAGACCTATCTCTTTAGGAAAGAGACAATAAATGTGTTTAATGAAATCTTATGTTACTGGTATTTCATTTAGGAATTTTTTAAAGTAAAGGAATCCCAACTTAATCAACCTCAAGAAAATGAAAGGGGGTGCTGGTGACGTTTGCTTATTGTAAGGATAGAGGAGTGTCTCAGGGAACCCAATGACAGAATGTAACTGGGCCTTAAGAACAAAATGGAATGAGAATTCAGATGTCTTCTGAGATTTTTTATCTCTGTTTAAGAGATAAGAATAAATATTTCTTATCTCTATTCTCTGCAGACCAGCTTTTGCTGCTTCTTGTAGACACATCAGAGAAAACATAATAACCTCAGTGCTCAGGAGTCCCTGTTATGGTCCAGCCACCGGAAGAGAAATTGGTTTCTTTGTCATCTCCATATCAAAATTGGCTCACTCTTGGCTCAACAAAAATCCTGGGAAGGGGATGGAGTCACAGTGTGTAACTATGATAGCTTCAGCTGCAATTGTGTAGATCAAAGAGGGGTCGATTCCTAGAAAAAGTGTGCTGGGTAATCAATCCAATAGTTGTCTACTAAATCAAGATCAGGGAGATAAAAAAGATTGACCCTCTTTATAGGTAGAGTAAGACACTCATACTTGATACTCTTTGAGAACTATTAAAGGGACCTATTCAGTCCAAACATTTCTCTAAGTATATAGTGCTGCCACTCTCTTCTTATATGTGGTACCCTAGTTATTTTGGGAAATAAAGGGAAGTCAGTTCAACACTTTTTAGCAAATGTTAAATCCTCAAATGAAGTTGTCCATGTATTGACCAGAATAGTGTATTCAGGTGTCTGGACATACTGGTGTGTCACAGTCAATTGTCAGCTGTCACAGGTAATATGGTAGATTAAAAAATTCTAAAATTTAAAAGATGTACTACAGGGAGCAGATGTGGTTCAAGTGGTTAAGCGCCTGCTTCCTACATGGGAGTCCTGGGCTTGGTTCCCGGTGCCTCCTAAAAACAAAGACAAACTACAAGCAAAACAAATGAAAAAACCAACTTAGGGGAGCTGATGTGGCCCAGTGGTTGGGTGCCAGCTTCCAAAATACGAGGCCCTGGTACCTTGAAAAAAAAAGAAAAAAAAAAAAAAAAAAGAAAAAAAGATGTACTTCAAAAATAAAATAAAATTAGAGCAGATTCAAGGATAGCCTTATAGTAGCACCACTTTTACTTCTTTGTACTAGGATATACTTTCTTATTGCACAAAACATGTTATGGGAGCTGTGCATGTATGTGAACATCCACAGACATAGGTGTTACAGTGTGGAAAAGGTGAAAACTGCTGCATTGAAAACCCCGAGGAGCTTGAGATAAGATACAGGATAGAACAATTCCAATTTGATTGTGGGGCTTAAGGAAATGTGGTGAGAGAAGCCCTGGGCAAGCCTAGGATAGATGTGGGTGAGAAGCTGTATTATGGACAAGAGAGAGAGAACCAGAACAGGTCCCTAGAGAGAAGGCTGCTGAAGGAGAAATGAGATCCTGAAAAAGGGTGAAGAAGGCAGGGCACTGAAGAAAATCTTCACCCGTCTCATAATTTTGCTCAGGACATGCCCTGGTTGTGCAACCTCATTATCATATATTTATGATTTTTCATCAGGACAAAATTTTTTATAATGAGATTCCACCTATCTCATTAACAATTTAATCAAGGCATTCATGGTCCATACACCCAAACCCACAAGCTCACCTCCAACAGTAAAACACTTGTCAAGGTAAATAACACTTGAAAAAAATGATCCAATACATGTGCCAAGGCCACATTATCTCAATTAGCAAACAAGAAAATAAATGTAAAGAGTAAATGACAGAAAGGGATCACAATAGTGTATGTCTATAGAGAGGTGGAATAATAAGTGCCCACAAACTAGCTCTGAGTACCTGGATAAGTAGGTATGATATTTTCTGTCCTTCATAGTTCTAGTTTTGCAGTTTTGACCTTAAAGGAATAGTCACATTGTCAAAGAGAAAAAGGTCTAGCAAATTCTCAAATTAGGTATGGTAGCATGGCAAAGCTACATAGTCCAAGCAATAAGGCACAAACCATAAGCATGCATTTTAAGGAAAAGATTAGTACACTATTTCCATCTTCTATTTTTTTAAAAAAAGTAGTTATAACTAAAATACTTTGCTTAAACCTACCAGCAGATAATTCATTTAAAACCAAAGATTTCATTTTTCGTTTTGTCTTTTTAAAGAAATGTATACTTATGTACAATTTGATATCAGTTTTACTAATCTTTAATTTCATGATATCATTCTGAATTACAGCTTCTAGGCAAAAACCCATGCTACAGTTTTGGCCTCAACCTACAGGTACTTGGACTGGAGGTCAATATGACCAGGTTACTTATCTCTCAGCAAGGGCCTACTCTTTGTCTTTTTATAGGCAGCCAGTCCACTTTGCCTGACTAGTCTGAGATAAGTTCCTTCTGACTCTTCAGCTTGTGGAGGCCCTGTTTTCTTTCTCTAATTTCAACCAAAAAAATAAAAAGTGAAAAACATGTTACTATTGAGAGAAGCAACTTGTCCTCTTTGGGTCATTTACCATATTTCCTCAATAACATTTATTGAAGGAAACATCATAGATTTCCTAAGCCCCCCCCCCCCCTTTTTGGTGGGGAAAAGGATGAGAAATGCATCCAGTCATTATATGATACTCCCTTTTTGAGATGACATAAAAATATGAAAAAATAAATATTAGTTAGAATTTATAAAGTAAGATAGTACTTCCATCTCTACTGCTTTGATTAAAACTTCAAGTCCATTGACTTGCACAAAATATCTGCTTACTTAGCCTATTGATTTTAGCTATTTAGTTCAAAGAGTGGCCAGAATGATGTTTCAAAAACTGCATTTTTAAAAGGCCAGTACTTCATATACAAAACAGAATATTCTGCATTAAAAAACACACTGGTGAAAAAATATATATTGATTACATCATAATATGTCCAAGTCTCATGGTTGGATTATTTGAGACTACTATTTTCATCATTGCCATCCATCAGTCTCTCAATTAATTCTTGAGCAATTACTACTCACCAGGCTCTGGGTTAGGGTGCTGCCTACTGTTGTTATAACAGAAGTCGATAAAAGATATCTTGTTGGTTATTAACAATATGCCCTCTCAGGCACAGCCTTCTTCATACCACAAACCATGTGTATTTTTTTCCCTACAGTTTTCCATTGTAGAGAACAGATGTGGTAAAGATTCCCTACAGGTGTATCTGAAAGAGTCACAGTCTTCAATGTAATGTACAGTAGTACCTTCAAGACTCAAGATTTGGCCTTGGGAAATTCCATTTTGGTGTAATCAAACATTTCTGGAGCTCTGGTTTTTCTGCACTTTATCTTGCCATTTTCTGTGTGCTATCAGGTACAGACAATGTATACAAAGTAACCCACTTTCCTGATGTGGCATTTGTTACAAAGGCCATTTCTCATTGTGGCATAGTAAAGTGATTAGCATGGTGGTGTGATGTGCCTCTGTTTTGGTATTGAACTGAACAACATGGACCTTCCACAGATAGTTTATCCCAGAGCAATGACTTTTGCCACCAAGGCATTTATCTGTCTGCAAGAAATGATACTATAGAGATAAAGAAAGTGTATCCAAGACTTTCAGTGTAAGTCATTTAGCAGGATGGCAGGTGTTATCTGGGCCTTGTTACAGGAATCTTCTGTATTGTGGGTTCTGACAGTCAGACCAAAGCAAAGTGTACCTTGGGAAACCAATTGAGAAATTGCTGCAGAGCTTCTCAACTGAACCACAATTCTTCAGTCATCAACTTTTGGAAGTCTTAGTTTCTTGTTTGGGTTATCAAAAAGTATTACAGTGTGGTGTGTTATGTTCAATTTTAAAAAGTATTTTAAAGTATACACAGATAGAATATATTTTTACCTTTCCCAATCTCACAAATTTCAATCCTTGAAGGAAATTTATGCTATTGCTGAAAAGAATATAAGCAATAGAATTCAAGAATCCCACCTGAATAAGTCCCAGAAAATGCACCTTCCCTCTCCACTAATGTCCAACTTCCACACTTGATATGGCTACCTAGAGGTGGGGATAAAATTGGACATACGGTTAAACTTTCAGCATATTAGCTCACTTATGGGAACCAATGCCTTTAGCAGATCTGTGAACATAACACTGAGATCAGATCTGTTTTTGACTCTGAAACAGATACCTAAATATAATAATCAATGGATGCCAAATGCATAATGAATTGTGTTGGAAATATTATTGTTCTGAATTCTCTGAATCTTAAATGGACTAACATCTTTCTTGAAACAGGTAGAGTTATATACCTCTAGGGTTAGCAGATCATTCATGAGTTCTTTCCAAACAAGTCACTATTGCCTCAATTGCTTTTTAGATATTCCATGAAAAATAGCTTATTTCTACCTGAAGTCAAAGCTTTTCCCTACTGATTATATGACATGCTGGACACCAAAGTGGTTGACTTATGGCACTTTTGCTCAGCACCAGACTCTTTCCTAAATAATATTTGATAATGCAAATAATTGTAGAAAAAGTACTGGTGGAAGCATGAGTTCATTTTCCCATCTTGAATTTTTGCCTGTGTGGAAGATGGGGCCAAGGATGGAGGTTAATTACATTCTTTACTGAAGTAATCAGCCCAATAGTCCCACATGTGCAGAATGATTACAATGTCAAAGAATAGTGGCAAGTAATACACTGGACTCATTTTAATGTGCTACAGTTTGCCTTGGAGATGTAGCAGGTAGAGTTTATAGGAAAGGCATCAAATATACCAATATAAAATAAGAAAATAAAGTTCTACTGCTTTGGGGACAAGAGGATTTGGAATTATAAAAACAAAAGGGGGAAGATGCATAGACATATTGGGCTCTTAGATCTACTCCTTCCACAGTTTGAAGTTGGCAAGTCAAAGAACAGAGAAAGTGTCCACCATTGTAATACCTAAATACTGGTTCAGTACTTGAGTTACTAAGGTAGAGCTTGTTGGTGACATTCTAAAAATTCTTCAAGATAAAAAATAATTAAAAAGACTTTGATTCAGAAGAATGTAATTAGAGCAACTTTAGCGTCTGTGATTGCTTTCTCCTCCCCAAACCTAAAGTATTATTTTTATAAAAGAAAAAAATGAAAATG
This sequence comes from Tolypeutes matacus, assembly GCA_026826555.1. NCBI lineage: Eukaryota > Metazoa > Chordata > Mammalia > Cingulata > Chlamyphoridae > Tolypeutes > Tolypeutes matacus. Next base: position 3,377,518 of record JAKSZT010053808.1, read on the forward strand.
AGAACCACTTAAATCTCTTTAGTATCATTTATGTACAAAGAGGAATTGGTTATATTTTCATACCCAGAGCTTATTTTTTCACCATACACCATCACTATACAAATGATATGAGAGATGTCACCACATCAGCCTGGGATTCACAAAAAATTTTCACAAAAGAGAAATATGGGTTAGGAATTCAGGAAAGGAAGGGTTTCATAGAACATTTGCACCGGAAAAACTGATGATGTTTCCAAAAGACACAAAAGAATGGCAAGTAGGACTTCCAACTAAAGATAGCTTAAAGAAAAATATTGGGCTCTGATTTCTCCTACAAAAAGTAAAATAAAGGGCTATTTTAAAAGGCCTAAACCCACAATAAAAAGTAAATATGAGAAGTGACAAGAGCAAGAATATTTTGGAAGCTGGCAAACTTATAGATAAGTGGTACCTGATTTAAAAATCCTAAACAGCCTGATCCTAAACTGTTAATACAGAAAGAGGAACAATTCAATTTATATCAGCAAACCTTACATTAAGAAGCAATTAATTCTACCAAATCCCCTTTCCCTCTCCATAAATTGGCAAGCAGCCTTCCCACAGCCTGACAGAAGACTTGGAATTTATTGTCTGTAGAGGGTAAAATAGATATTTTTGGCAGAGGATACTAATCACAGCTGAGTGTTGGGTACTGTACTGAAAACGGGGCATTAGTTGAATATTGAGATCCCCAGTCCTCTCCTTCAATCATTTCTCAGAACACTGTTATATAAGCTGTAAATCTGACATGTTTTCTTTGTTGAATCTAACATAAACAAGAAAGACCTAAAAATGCTACTATGCTCAGAGCTTAGAATTGGCTTTTTAAAAAGGTTTTTCTTTTTTTAAAAAAAAACATTATATTTATTTTTTAAATACTTTAGATTACATAAATGTTGCATAAAAAATATAAGGGATTCCCATATGCCCTACTTTCTACCCCTCCCACACTTTCCCACATTAACAACATCCTTCATTAGTGTGGTACATTTGTTACAATTGATGAACACATATTGGAGCATTGCCACAAAACGTGGATTATAGTTTACATTATAGTTTACACTCTGTCCCACACGATTTTGTAATGTTATGACAAAATATATAATGGCCTGTATCCATTATTGCAACGTCATTCAGTACAATTCCAATGTCCTGAAAATGCTCCCATATTACACCGGTTTTTCCCTCTCCCATCCCTCAGAACTTCTGGTGGCCACTGCCTCCACATCAATGATAAAAGTTCTTCCCCCATTGCTAGAATAACAATAGGTCTATAGTAGAATAACAGTAAGTCTACTCTAGTCCATCGTTCATTCCCCAATCCTGAGGATTCTGGGATGGTGATGTCCACTCTGCCTCTAATTGAGAGGGCGCTTAAATCCCATGGGGCAGATGAATGGCACACTCTTGCTTGCGGTTGCAGACTCTCTGTTCCTTGGGATGGTCATTGTCCATCATCATCTCCTTGTTAGTTGTCCTGGGTGAGTCCAATGAATTGGAGAGTAGGTGTTGCAACTCTGTTGAAATTCAGGACCCAACTGGCATATGGACAGCCCAAAGATTTAAGTCTCTTGGGCATACATTTATCAAGTCTAGTACTAACTATAGGTTCAAATAGAAGGGGCAGAAGAGCCACGTGTAGGGAAATCACAACTGAGTCCAACTCTGTCATACTGGAGGGTGTAAATTCCAAAGTAGGGCCCACTGAACAGATAGCCAAGGACGATCAAACATTTAAGGAAGTCTCTATTATCATGGACAGAGACCAAAACACCAAAGCACATATATGAAAACCAAACAAAAGCAACTGAGAGAAACAGACTATGAAGAGAGATATAAGAAAATATGCACACATACTTGCACACACAAGCATACACATGTACACATTCAGTGAATAAGAAAGAGATGTTGATAGATTATATTTAAAATGAAAAAATAAAAAAGTAGCAATTATAATCATCTTATTTGGACTTCCAATACAATATACACCAGCCACATGTGGCTATTGAGTACCTGAGATGTGGCTAATGCAATTGAGGAACTTTGTTTTCAAATATAGCTTATTATTATTATTATTACTGGAATAATGAAAATGCTCTAATATTGATTTAAGGGATGAATGCACAACTATATGATTATACCAGCTACCATTGATTGCACACTTTGGATGGAATTATGCTTTATTAATATGTATCAATAAAATTGATTTTTAAAAAATATAGCAGAAATTAAAACACTCTAAAGAAGAGAATGTTTTAAAGATTTAAAGATTAAAGTTGTGGAAATCTTTCAAAAAGTAGAGCAAAAAGACAAGATGAGAGAAAAGGATAGAAATTGGAGAGAAAAGGTAATGAAATTGGATGATGATTACAGGCAGTCCAATATCAGAATATTGAGGAGTTTCAGAAAAAGAGAACAGAGAAAATATAGGGAAGGAAATCAAATAAATAATTCAAGGAAAGTCCCCACACCTAAAAAACAAAAATCTACAGATTGAAAGGGCCCAGTGCTAAAACACATCACTATGAAATTTCAAGATACTTGGGACAAACAGAGGACCCTATAGCTTTCCAAGAAAATGAACTGGACTCAGAAAGGGAAAAAAAAAATCTCAACTGCAATATTGGAAGCTAGAAGGCAATGAAACAAACAATTCAAAATGCTAAAAGAAAATTATTTTCAACTTAGAATGTTATGCCCAGGCAAACTCTCTATCAAGTATGAGGGTAGTATGAATGCATTTACAGACTTTAAAATTTCAAAAAATATGCCCCTGTCCCCATCCATTTTTAAAAATAACTAAGACCCATCTTCCACCAAAATGGAGGAGTAAACTAAGAAAGGGGAATGGTTTTAATAAAAGTCACAAGGGATTGAACTTAGAAGAGAGGCAAAGAGAATCCCCAGAATTATGATGAAAGGCAGTTTTGGCACACTTCAATATAAAGGCTTTAGGAAAGATATTTTTGCCAAGAAAATGAAGTCGATAGAATTCTAGATATATCCAGATGTATTTAGAAGAGATATTCACACAAGAAAGAGTAAGTACATAGAAATCCAAGAAAAAAAAAAAAAAAAGACAACTATTAACTATAAATGTTAATTTAACCAAAGTGATATAATTATAAGGGAAATATGGGAAGATAGGAACAGAGTAAGTATATATTTTTTTGTGTGGCTGGGACTGGATAAAAGAAAGTTAGGTCCTATTTTCAACAGTGATATTTTGATAGATTATACCTAAAAATAAAAAATTAAAACTAACAATTATAATAAATCTTATTTGGACAATGTTTCAAAAGAACCTAGATGCCAATAAACCACCTAGTACTGATAGACCATGTGTCCACACTGCCAACTCAGTGTGCATATTAGCTAGCAAGCTGTGCTTTATGCAATATTTTTTCCCCCATAGGAACGGGTTGAGACTTAGGAAGTAAAAGTAAAAAAACATAATAAAAATTCAATTTTCTGAGGCATTCAAGCTTTATAAATAAACAAAATCCCATGGCGATTTATCATTAAGGTATGAAACCTCCTTTTTTATCTTCTCCAAGTTACCCAAAACCTACAATTCTGCTTAGGGAAACCATAGCATATTTTAAAAAATCAACTATTTTTGCCAATCAGGAAAGCAGCTAACAACGTTGAGGCTCTGTCACTCCAGTGAGAAAAAAGGTTGGATTTATGATATTTCTGGTCAGCTTCAGTACTGCAGTAATTAGAAATGATTTTCTTGATTTTTCTCCCTAGAGTACTCCCTAGAGAGAGAGGTGACAATTTGCAGTACAGGTAACAGGCAAGACAATGCATTTGAAATAGCAGTATCCTAGAGAATGTTAGTTATAGACTCTAAGGGGAACTGAAAAAATTCTTGTGGGAAAAATAGAGGAAAACATTTAAAAAATTCAACAAAACTCCTCTTCCTCTCCCTTCCATGCCAAAGCCAGCTTTCTAATCAAAAGTAGTTATAATAAAAAGAAGAGCCTTGCCACCAACCATAGACCACAGTTCACACTGTAGACCACACTCTCTCCCACTCAGTTCTGAGTGGTGTGTGCTGATTTAAAATGGCCTACATCCGTTGCCACAATGGGAGGTGTGGGAGGTGGGCAACATGGGAATCCCAGTGGGTTCTGTGTAATATTTTGGGTAATCTAAGCACCTCTTAAAATATACGTATATATATATGTAAATAACATTTTTGTAAGCAAATACACATATATGCATATATATTTATATATCATTTTGCAAATGTTTGTATGTATTGTGAGAATTTTGATTTTTACCCATAATAAAAAAAAAAAAGAAGAGACTTATCCTTATCATTTTTGTGTATACTTGAATTTGAACTATATTCTATTCTAAATTCCATTTACATTTTTGTAATCATTTTAATATTTGACCTCTGTACATTCAGAGTGATTTCAGTACTTAAGAGAGACAAAAAAATTTAAAGATTCCAAAGGAGAAACAAGGAGATGACTAAAAAGTCAAAATGGTAAAGATTATTCAGGCTAGAGAAAAAGATGACAGAGGGGCAACTGAATATGGGCCTTCAAAGAAACAATTAACTTGAGAATAGTGCAAATGAGGGATAGAGGATTTAACAAAGGGAGATTTCTGATTAGTGAAGATTAATAGCATTTGGAATATTTTACTACAGAGGTTGTGAGATTTCTTTCTTCAACAGCCTTCAGCAATGGGATAAATGTGCATTTTGTAGAGGATTTAATATGGCTTTATAAAAGTTGGGGAAATTAATCATATGGCCTTTCTAAAGTTTTTTTTTCAGCCATAGGAATCCCTAATCAATTATGTATTTGAAACTACTTATTGAACACCTACCATAAGTCAAACATGTGCTAGGCTCTGGAGAGACAGAAGTTAATAAGAAAAACCATCTCCACTCCTACTTTATAAAGAAACTGGGCTGAGCAATCTCTAATATCCTTTCAGCTTGAAAATTCAAGAATAGATTGGCAAGGTCATTTCTCATCAATGGCAGAGGGAGAAGCATAACCCAAAAAAGTTCTGATGTCAACCAATAAGCTAGATTCTATTAATTGTAATATTTTGACTCCTTTATTCAAAAAAAGATCAACATTTGGAATTTGGCCATTTTTAAATCTTTTCAGGTGTGACATGTAGAAATCTAGAACTACTTTTTCATTTCAAAGCACTAAATGATCATGGAGATATTCCACAATCCTGGAAGTACGTGACCCCTGGAAGCCACTGACAAATTTCTCAAAATCCTGTGGTCAGTACTGGAACACCTGCATAAAATAAAGCAAGAGTCTTACAGTTAAGGGCATATGCAAATTTCATCCTTGGAAACATTGCTTTTCAACCTCCTACATCAATTTTGTAAAAGAAAAAAAAAAGATTTTATCTAAAACAGTTCTTCAGAAAGGATGAAAGCAGCCAAAGTCGATAACAATCAGCTCAACTAAACTTAGACAAGCAAGGCAGGATCAGGTGACCTGTTCAGAAGTCAGATCACCATGATGTTAGGCTGTAAAGCAGTGCTTTCAGGGGGTTCAGGCCACCTTTGCCCTCTGCTCTTGTAGGCTGCTCCTTGCCTTTTCCTTCTTTTCCTTCACTGAAAACAGTGAGACCAGAGAGGAACATATCCAGATATTGGGAACTGAATAGTCTTCTTGACTTGACCTTGGAAGCTGAGAGAGAAGACAAGGTTCTCTGATTTGATTCTTCATAGAATTTGCTGCATCCTAGATGGAAGTATCATGATACAAGAAAGATGGGGCTGTCCTTCAGAGATATCCTCTTCTCATTATATGGTAGTCTTTTCTAAACAAATGGTATCTCACCCTGCCCACCTCCCAAATTCAAAACAATAATAAAATCCAGTTAGTAATACCTGTCATAAGTTTACTTCTATCCCATATAGAAAGAACCAGGCAGAAAAACCAGTCTTCTAAGGAGTATTCAAGGAGAGGGCAGGGAATCCCCATCTTTCTGGCATACGAGATACTACAGTATAGTGGGAAGAGAATGTTAGCTCAGGAGTCAAATTGCTTGGGTTCAAACATCAGCGCTGCCACTTATATTGTAGTGTCTGGGAACAGGGGTTGGATGTACTACCTTGGTGGGTAATCCAAGTTGGATTTTACAGTCACAAGCAAGAAGGTTCCGAGGAGAAGTGTTAAAAATAAATCTATGACAATACTTTGGTTTTACCTATGATATGGAAAAGCATCCTCAGAAGCTTTGATTTTGGTAAGAAACATGATTGTAGGACAAATCGTAACCTCTCTAAACCTACCCTGTAGAAGTTCACAGAATCAATATGAAGATCAAATGAGACAATGCATATAAAATTGCTTTGCAAAATTTAAAGTCCTGTGGCATAAGGTGGTATTACTATGTTAATTTGATCTACTTACTTTTCCATTTCAAATGGCTACATACAATTTATTTCCTGGAAAGTCTTTCCATAATCAAATGATTATGGAAACTTTCCAAATGGCATTGGTTTGCATCAAACTTAGAGCTAGAAACATGGGTTTTTGCGAAGGAGTGAGTGTGAGAGACTTAATCATGGCGGTCTCTGTGTAGAGAACCTGGCAAGGATGGGGAGTAGGTAATCTAGAGCAGAAGGGAGACTTTTCATGGTACACTTCTTTGTACTGTTAGAGTTTTTAAAAAACCCCAATTTACATAATACCATAAAGGAAACAAAGAAGCAATAAGATTATGTATGAACATGATCATGATCATACTTAAACTAAGCCAAGAAGGTTTCAAATGGAAGGAGGCAACAACTTTTGCCCTCTGTTCAGATCAGCCTGTTTGGTATTTTCTGCTTGCTCCATGCTCATCCTTGCTCTGGTGCTTAGACATTTTGTAGGGCAGCTGCCCAGCTCAGCATTTTCCCTTCTCTGGAAATCACCCTGGATATAAAGCAGTCATTCTTCTCTTCTGTCCATAGCTGATTGATTGAGTCACAGATGTTAAAATTGAGAAGCATTGCTTTAGAAAGAAAATTTATGAAAGGTAGCTGAGATCTCTCTCTGTAGCTACCTTGGTTCCTGGTCTTCTTGAGTTGGTTTGTCAACAATTCCAAGAAACATTCTAGTGACATTTTTTTTTTTTAATTTTGTTTTTTTATTTTCAGAAAAGCTTTAGATTCCATAAATGTTACATCAATAATACAGGGGGAGGGAAGTGGATGTGGCTCAAGTAATTGAGCTCCCACCTACCACATGGGAGGTCCGTGGTTCGGTTCCCGGTCCTCCTAAAGAAGACAGTGAGCTGGCGTGATGGGCAGGCATAACAAGCTGACGCAACAAGATGATGCAACAAGAGACATAGGAGGAAGAACATAATGAGAGACACAACAAAGCAGGGAACAGAGATGACTTAAGCAAATAGGCACTTCCCTCCCACATCAGAGGTCCCGGGTTCAGTTCCCAATGCCTCCTAAAGAAGCAAAGAAGACAAACAGACACAGCAAGGGCAAACAATGAGGGGGTGGGGAGAAATAAATAAATAAAATAAATCTTAAAAAAAAATACAGGGAGTGGAGCAGATGTGGCTCAGGGAGTTGGGTGCCTATCTCCCACATGGGAGGTCCCGGATTTGGTTCTCGATGCCTACTAAAGAAGAAATGAGCAGACAACGAACAGACAACAAGCAAAACAGAACAAGCAAAAAACAACGAGCAAATAGACAAGGGAGCCATCTGGGGAGGGGGAGTTTAAAAAAAATACAGGGGGATTCCCATATACCCCACCCCATCCCCTTCCCACACTTTCCCACATTAACAACATGAACACGTATTGAAGCATTGCTACAAACCATGGACCATAGTTTACATTATAGTTTACACTCTGTCCTGCACAATTTTATAAGCTTTGACAAACTGTATAATGGCCTGTATCCATCATTGCAATGTCATGCAGGACAATTCCAATGTCCCAAAAATGCCCCCATGTAACACCGATTCTTCCCTCTCCCTCCTCTCAGAACTTCTGGTGGCCACTGCCTTTATATCAATGATACAAGTTATTCCATTGTTAGAATAACAATGTCTGCAATAGAATAATAATAAATCTATTTTAGTCCATTGTTTATGCCCCAGTCTTGAGGATTTTAAGATAATGATGTCTACTCTGTTTCTAATTGAGAGAGGGCTTAGATCCCATGGGGCAGATGTATGGAACTGTCTTGCTTGCAGTTGCAGACATCTAGTGACATTTCAATAAGCACAGCCCATACCGTCTGCCACTTATGCTGTCTCTAGATCAGTGGGAGTGAGTTGTTTTTAGGAAGTAACAGGGATTGAACCTAGCATCTTGTACATGTGAAGCAGGCGCTTAACCAATGAGCTACACCCATACCTCCAACATTTTTTTTAACTTCCAGGTGATCCCAATGTGTATCCAAGGCTGAGCACAGTGACCTACTCCAATGTTACTCAAACATTAATGTGCATATGACTCCCATGAAGATCTTGTTAAAGTGCAGATTTTGATTCAGTAGGTCTGGGGTGGAGCCCAAGATGCTTCCCTTCTAACAATTTCCCAGATGATGTCGAGGTCAGTGGTCTAGGGATCACATTTTGAATAACAAGGCCCTGGGTGCTTTCTGTGGCTTAAAACCAAAAGAACCTTACCTAAACACAGTGCTTTTCTCAGGTTGCAACCCCATTCTGTAAGGTCCTTCCCACTTTTCCACCTATTCAGATTCTACCCATCATTCAAGGTCCACAACAAGCAAAATAGAACGAGCAGAAAACAATGAGTAAATAGACAAGGGAGCCATCTCCTTTATGAAGGCTTCTTTAAATCATTACAACCACATCTCTCCCTGTTGATGCCCATGGCACACACAGCCTCCTTTATATAATATGACTTTTAATTTTCTTGGATGTAGCCCACTTACAAATGTTGGTCCATGCACAATTATTTCCTGTGTAAATCTCAATCTCTCCCCAAAGAGTGTGTGTGTTTATATTCCTTTAGATTACATACCTTTCTTCAAACCACCATGATCTCCAGTCCATTACTGGGAACATGGCAGGTATTAATTAATATTAATTGAATTGAAGGCATATGAAAAAGGAAAGTGTAATTACCACTACTGCCTAGGAAACATAAAGAAAAAAAAAAGTAGAAGTCAAAAAGAAGTTTGGTGGAAAAAAACCTCAAATAAAAGGGAAAGAAGGTAAAGACAAATGAGTTTATATGGCTAAGAGACTTCAATGTGAGTTGGGAGGTCATCCCAGAGGTAATGCTTATGCACATCTCAGCAGGATCGTATAGACTGCCAAAGTAGCTACTACCCCAAATAGTGGGGCTCCTGAGGGCTCTGGAGACACCCAGGTCCTATGGTCAGGGCAGATAGCTCCGGAGTTTGGTGCCTTGCCAGTGGGCCCTACTTTGAAGTTTGTGCTCCTGTGAATGACAGAGTTGGACTCAATTATGGCTTCCCTCCATAAGTCTCATCTGTCTCTTCTACTTAAACCTATACTTGGTGCTGGAGTTTGTAAGTGTACATCCAGGAGACTGGAATCTTTGGAAGGTCCTTGTGCTAGCTGGGTCCGGAGCCTCAGCAGAGTTGCAACACCTACTCTTCAGTTCATTGGACTCACCCAGGACAACTAACAAGGAAGTGAAGATTGACAACTGATATACCAAGGAAAGTAGAGAGCTTACAACTGCAATCAAGAGAGTCCCATCCATCAGTTGTATGTGGTTGAGGCCCCCTCTCAATTAGAGGTGGAGTGGACATCATCATCCCAGAATCCTCGGATTGGGGAATGAACTATGGACTAGAGTGGACTTACTGGTATTTTACTATAGACATATTGTGATTCTAGAAATGGAAGAAATTACAACACTGATGTGGAGCCAGTGGCCACTGTAGGCTCTGGGGGCAGGGAGAGGGAAAAGCAGTTGTAATATGGGGGCTTTTTCAGGACTTGGGAATTGTCCTGAATGACACTACAATGACAGATATAGGCCATTTTATATCATCACATAACATGCAGGACTGTGTGGGAGAGTGTAGACTACAATGTGAACTATGGTCCATGCTTAGTGGCAAAGCCCCAGGATGCGTTTATCAATTGCAATGAATGTGCCACACTAATGAAGGATGTTTCTGTGGGAGGTGTGAGGAGTGGGGCATATGGGAATCCCTATATTTTTTGTGTAACATTTATGTAATCTACATATCTTTTAAAAAAATTATTGTTAAAAAAAAAGCATTTGGGGAGAGCAAATGTGGCTCAAGTGGTTGAGCACCTGCTTCCCACATGGAAGGTCCTGGGTTCAGTTCCCAGTGCCTCCTAAAAGCAAATAAACAAACACCAAGCAAACAAATGAAAAAACCACAGGGCAGTTGATGTGGTTCAGTGGTTGAGCATTGGTTTCCCACATATGAGGTCCTGGGTTCAATTCCTGGCCCCAGTACCGAAAAAAAAAAAAGCAGTTTGGAAGAATGACCTAATGTGGCTTATAGTCCTAGGCCCCAGAGGATAGATACATTTGCATATAGTTTTTTTAAATATATATTTTTTATTTTTTTAAAGATACTTAGATTACACATATATTACAGAAAAAATATAGGGATTCCCATATGCCCCACTCCCCACACCTCCCACAGCCTCCCACATAAACAACATTCTTCATTAGTGTGGCTCACATTCATTGCAATTGATAAATGCATCCTGGGGCATTGCCACTGAGCATGAACCATAGTTCATATTGTAGTCTACACTCTCTCCCACACAGTTCTGCAGGCTATGGAAAGATATATAATGGCATATATATGTTACTGCAATGCCATTCAGGATGATTCCCAAGTCCTGAAAAAGCCCCTGCATTATGCTTGTCTTTCCTTCCCCTGCCCCCAGAGCCTTCAGTGGCCACTGCCTCCACATCAATGCTGTAATTTCTTCCGTTGCTAGAATCACAACATGTCTATAGTAGAATACCAGTGAGTCCACTCTAGTCCATAGTTCATTCCCCAATCCTGAAGATTCTGGTATGGTGATGTCCACTCCATCTCTAATTGAGAGGGGGCTTTGATCCCATGCAGCCAATGGATAGGACTCTCTTGCTTGCAGCTGCAGGCTCTCTCATTTCCTTGGTATGGTGGTTGTCAATCCTTGCCTCCTTGTTAGTTGTGCTGGGTGAGTCCAATTAATACATATAGTTTATTTTTATTTTTTTTATTTTTTTATTTTACCGGGAGGTCCCGGGGATCGAACCCAGGTCCCTCCATATGGCAGATGGACGCCCAACCATTTGAGCCACATCCGCCCCCAATACATATAGTTTTGATGAAGATAGTGGTTCATTGCCTAGGAAATAAAGATGGATCTGGACATGCACGTGCTTAGGTCATATGTGCAGATCCCTACTGCCTTGTATAGCTCAGCTGTCTTTTGGCAGAGGCTCTGAACCAGAAACTCCCCTGGGCTCAGTGGATTGCTTCAAACCAAAGGAAGAAGAAGAAGAGAAAGGATATCACAGAATGCTAGAGCTGAAAGCTATTACAGAGATCATCTTTTATCCAATCTTTTCATTTTGAGCATGAGGAAACTAAGGCTCAGGTGTCACTAGGTTATAGCTTACAGACATTGGCTTAGAACTCAAGTGTCCAATTTGTAGGACAATACTTGTTCATGGAAGTAATCGATCTTGTGAGAATTCTTAATCTACATAAGATCACTTGTCTTATAGTGTCCCTTTTTGCCTTTTTCAGGGCTGAGGAATTCTGGCATCTTAGTGAAAGAGCTGCAAAATGCTGGAGGTAGCCCAGGTACTGACAATGCGGGGAGCAGCGAGTCCAGGCACTAACGAATGTGGACTACTGCATACTGCCCTCCCTTCTCCTGACCCCAATTCTCTCTTTCATCTCAGGGGAGCTCCACATACATGAATGGATTCAATTCAACATAATTGCCTTGCTATAGTCTATTTTGGTATGAGTAGATTATATAGATTTTATCAAGGGTGAAAGATCAGATGAATGAAAAATGAAATGAGCAAATTCCTCTTAAATCAAGGGTTCTTAACTTTTTTGTTCCACGGACCCCTTTGCCAATCAGATGAAAACCATGGAACCCTTACTAAGTCCACACTATATGGTGTATTATTTAATAAATATATCACACTTGCACCAACATGTCCCCACAAGAATAATGGTTTTTTGAATTTCAATTCAAGCTCATGGACCCTTTGTTAAGAACCCCTGTTTTAAATGGTGAAGCCATCCATCCAGGACCCCTAAAGTTTCTCTGCCATGCTTTTTCCATTGTAGTGCTAGGTGGGTTGACTAAATAACAAAGGATACAAAAGCTTGCATACTACTTCATGACTCAAAGCAGTCCCAGAGCAACTGGATCCACTTCCTTGTATATACAAAGCCTTTTCAGAAAGTTTGTCTGTGGTTAAGAGAACACAGAAAAAAAGTTTCTAGCTGTGGATTTATTTTTGTATATGGGGTAGAAACAATACCTGGAAACTAAGAGATGGCTATTATTATTTTAGAGAGAATGAGGAACCTCCATTTAAATTGTTGAGAATCTTCTCTTTAAGGTGGTATTGCTTTAGCAGGAAAAAATAAAAGGAAGGAAAATTGAACAGAAGGATTCAGAGAAATAAAATTTTGGTTTTTCAAATAGACATAAGTCAAAGGATAAAAGGCCAACAAGCTTTCTTTTCCTATAATTTAATTTGTCTTGGTCTCATTTTATTTATTTATTTATTTATTTATTTTTTTGTCTTGGTCTCATTTTAATACATCTATTGCTGTGTTCTAGCTTAACCCCATAAAAATAATACCAGTGCTTATCAAAACATCAATGATTTTTGTGGGGAAAAAAGTCATTTGGGTGAGCTAGGTTGATAAGGGAGGTAGCTGATTCAATTTCCCTAAAAAAAAAATCTGACTCAGTCCCTTTTTTATTTTATTTTTTTATTTTTAAAGATTTTATTTATTTATTCATTTATCCCCCCCTTGCTGCTTGTGCTTACTGGGTCAGCTAACCACGCCGTCCGGGTGGGCTTGCCTTCACCAGGAGGCCCCAGGAACCGAACCCGGGGCCTCCCATATGGTAAACGGGAGCCCTACTGATTGAGCCACAGCCGCTTCCCGAGTCCCTTTCTTTAATAAAGAAGGAGAAAAAGATTCTGAGTGATTTGGTGTGAAAAATTTTGCTATTGTGTGCCATTACTTGAAAAAGATCGCAACTCAGGATTTAAAACCTGGATAAAGCCTATACTCTATCTTTATGAAACAAAACAATGAAAAACAAAAACCCCTTGCTTTCCTCTAGAATGTTTATTTTTATGTAGTAAACACACCTCTGCCACATGAGGCACATTAGAGAATAATTAAACTCACTATGTCATCTCAGTTTTGAAGCCACCTTGATTTAATGCTGCATAGGGAAGTAATTAGATGAGTTTAAAACCATAGTCTTAGGGGAGAAAGAGGGGGCAGAATATATTCCAAGAAGGTATTGCAGGCAGCCTCAGCTACCATTATTATACAGAAAAGAATCTAAAAATAAAAGTGGACAGCAGGCTACAGAGTACTTTGAAATCAGTGGCTTACAGCTTGGCTTTTCAGTCCTAGTGTTTCTGCTTGCAAATTCTGGGAATTCTTCACCCTCAGAATTGGGAGGTGCTTTGTAAAGAGTCTAGTTCTAAGTTTCCACTGTTGAAAGATTTTATACTTGGCTTTATAGAGGTATGGGGCTTTAATCTTTTTTTATTGATTATTATCTTCCCCTCCAGTTTCCCCTATGCCCACAATCCTGACTTGAATTTGAAATGTGAAAATGGAAGGAAAAAATAATTTCCATTGGGAAGTTGGTGTTTACAAATAAGCAGAATGTGTGGAGATAGTAGTGTTTTAGTGGTTAAGATTTCAGGTCTTGATATCAAATAGATCTCTGTTTGTGCCGCAAATCTACTATGTGCCACTTAGATGTATCTCCCATTTCAGCTACCCATTTAACTCCTGTTTAAGCCCCATGGAGTGCAGGGGTGGGATATAAGTAAAAACTAAAATTACCTCTTATGGATTGAATCATACCTCCCACAAAGACATGTTCAAGTCCTAAGCCCATTTCCTGGGGTTGTAAACTCATTTGTAAACAGGATCTCTGAAGACCCTATTAATGAGGCCAAATTGGATCAGGGTAGGCCTTAATCCAATATGACTGGAGTTCTCATAAGTGGAGGCAATTTGGACATGGAGGAGAAGGCAGATGAGGAGAGAGATGACCATGTGACAGAGACAGAGATTGAGTTTTGGACTGCCAATAAGCCACCACTAGAATGCTACTGACTTCAGAGAAAGCATGGCTCTGCTAACACCTTGATTTTTGGCTTCCAGCCTCCAAAACTGTGAGACAATTAATTACTGTTGTTTAAAGCAACCAGTCTGTAGTACTTCATTACAGCAGCAATGGCAAATTACAACAATGACATTTTGCTAAAAATTCTAAAGTATTGGTGCAGAACCTAAAGTTCCTACACCAACATGTGGGAATAAGAAGTCATGGCCATTAAGTGGCCTCATCTGCATTGGCATTTTCCAAAACTTGGGAAAATTTGAATTTGGGAGACATTTCTTTATAGCTCTGTCTTCTCTCTCTCCCCTTTGAGGGCAGGGGCTGTGTTTAATTCCCTTTTGAAGCTTCGGTAGTGCCTTATTACAGTGCTTGGATCATGGTAGGTCCACAACAAATGAATGAACAGAACATAGCATGTAAGACAGAGAGCCAGGATCTCTATGTGCTATGTTACCAATGTTTTCCAAGACCTAAGAACTGAGGAATGGAGGGGTGGTGATGCTGGGGAAATATTACAGTAGGTCAAAACAGGTTCAATCTGTAGATAAAAATGCAGCTGTATGATGCTACTGGACTACTAATACATGTGCTCATGACTAAAGTAAACTGGATTTAATTCTCATGGGACAAAGTGTTATACGAAACATGAGAAAAAGACATGGACCTTCTTGGAGAGCCAGTCTTACCCTGGCTTCTCTGGAGCATCTACTTCTCACTTGACCCAATTTCCCCTCTTGGTGTATTTTATTCCAGCTTCTGGAAGGCAGGTCTGTTTGAAGTGCTTCCTTGGCCATGGACAGAATAGCTTGGTGACCTGCAGAACTTTCACTGACCCAGAGTCTCTGGACTCCTCTGAGGAGGATAATTGTGTTTCACAGGCCAGGCGCTAAAGCAATCTTGGCATACTAAGATAGAATCAGCAAGACGGCCATCAGTGATGGGACTGTGCAGGAAAAGCAGGAATTTTTTTATTTTATGGTTTTGTGCACCTGCTAGCAGCCACTTACTCACCTGCTCATTGGTGGGTTGGCTGTTTTTTTTTTTTTTTTTTTTTAATGAAACTTTCACTAGGTGCATTTGGCAAACAATGTGTAGAAGCTATTTATTCTCTGCCTCCCATGGACCCTCAGGCTTCCCTCAAATTATGCAGACCTTTGCTGTTTCCTTCCTTATTTCTTGCCACTTGGTGGCCTGTCAGGCCAATTGTTGGATACAATAGTGTTTACCTGCTGAGTTGTGCTTGGCAGAATCTCCTTGCCCAGCACAGCAATGGTCAAAAGATAGTGACATGGCCACTTGGGCAATGGACTGCAGGGCCACAGCCCTGGGTTGGAGTGTGCTGCACAGTCACTGAGTGCTCACAGCTCACTGAGAGCCTTCAGCATTAGCTGTCCTGTAAAAGTGGCCCATGCAATTTCATCTTCCACAGGAGCATGGGCTCTGGTGCCAGACTGCTTGAACCCCAATGCTGGTTCCACTCCTTTAACTCTGGGACCTTGGGAAAGTCAATTTCCCTCAGTCTGAGTTTCCTTTTTAATAAAATGGAATATAATAGTGTCCATCTCTTAGGCTGCAGTGGGGATTAAATTAGATAATCCATGGAAAGCATTTGGTTCAGTGCCTGGCAGATAAGACATGCTTTACAGATGTTAACTAGTATTTTAAAATTCATGAAACTGTTTATAGACTTTGGGGATTTCATTTCTGTTGCTTCTAGTTTGTTCTTCCCCATTTGGTTTTCTTGACATAGTTCTCCACGGCATGGGGTATTTCAGGCAGAGGTTTGGGAGAAGTGAGGCAAAGCTACTAGGACCTACTTTGAAGGCATGAGATAGCACCCTCCCACCCCTACCCCCACCCCCCACCAAGCAGGAGGCATAACATTGAGAGATTAGGCTACTTACAAGCTAGGAAACGATGGGCTCTGGGCTCTGCCAATGTCTCCTATAGGCTGAATACTATGTTCTGCCTAAGGCCTCCCCTGGCTGTTAAAGCATCTGCTAGATGGTATTTGTTTGTCTAACTGCCAGATCCCGGAGCACTCTGATGCTTATGTTCATCTTAAAGCTGTATTTACTAGCCTAAAAAATCCTTGGAATTTAAATTATGAAAACCAACAGTAAAACAAAGGTAATGATCCAAAAATTGAGCATGCAAAATCAGAAGGCATCAAACTTATAACTGTGTACCCAAACAAACATTTAGAAATGAAGGTAGTGATAGAAAATGTTACAGAATGAGCCAATTAATGTTGTCATGGGCAAGCAAATTTTAATTTTTGACATGTTTCTAGTATAAGTTTATTGGCAGTATCAATACTGGGCTTTTAAATGTTGGGTTTCCTGGGTAATGGGTTCACTACTTCTTTTTTGGGGGGTGAATCAGAAACTTTCTCTTGTGTTGGTGATTTTTTAAAATGGATTAATGCCTTAATATAAAGCTTCACTTTAAATACTCAATGATCTAAAAGTTTTCCAGATTCAAAGATATTAGTTGTATCTTTTTCAGATAACCACGAGGCTCAAAAGATTGTTTTCTAGTTCACCAAAGAATATGAAATAAAGAGTTCATAATTCTGGCACCTGCTCCAATGGCATACACTGGTGAATCCCTGAACTGCATAGGCCTTGGAGATTGAGGTAAGCTCTAAAGCAGAATGGCCCAAACAGTGAGGAAAGAGATGGTACCCCTAGCCTAGATCCTCCCCTCCCCTCCCACCTCCCACCCCAGGGATCCATGTTACTTTTAGAACCTCCAGCGAAACAGTTAACTATCATTGGAGAGATGTCTAAGGTGTCTAAGAGATGTCTAGAGGTGATCAGAATTTATTGGAATGGGGTTAGAAATTAAACAGCATGAGCCTAGATGGTCTTTCACAGAGAGGGTGAATCTATGAGGCCCTGGGCCTAGTGTTCATCCAGTGTGCACACAGGAAAGTCGGTTATAAGCTGTGAGAGTATTTACCTGTATC
Source organism: Tolypeutes matacus (assembly GCA_026826555.1). Taxonomy (NCBI): domain Eukaryota; kingdom Metazoa; phylum Chordata; class Mammalia; order Cingulata; family Chlamyphoridae; genus Tolypeutes; species Tolypeutes matacus. The sequence goes on from JAKSZT010053808.1 coordinate 3,394,848, forward strand.
ATCAGTCTGATACTGTCTATGCTGGTCTCCAGTGGTTTCTTACATAGCCTTCAGCAAGACCTGTTTAGAGTCATGTTATTTGCAGTTCTATTTACAAGAAGGTGATCTCAGTTTTCACTATCATTGTAAATGTAAATCTTGACCTTCAGGTTGCTCAGAAATTTCAGAGAGGGAATGGGTTTTAAACACCATCCAGCCCAAACTTCTTTATTTTATAGATGGGAAAATGAGGCAAAGAAAGGGGAAGTGATTTGCTCAAGTTTGCATGGCTAGTCCATAGAAGGGCCTGGACAAGAACCCATGTGCCCTAACTCCCCATGCAATATTCTCTAAAGTACTGCAAAAGGTGAGGTTTTGTGGCTTCTGTAGCCCAAACTATTGCCTAGATCATATGCAAACAAAGCATGGTTCAATGGTTTTGAAGAGCTACAGAGAGTACTAAACACATTGAAGTGTGGAAATAAAGTCTAGAGTATTTTGATAAAGTTGCCACTTTTATTTTTGCACTAAGGATTTGCCTCTGGAACTAGCTCAAGGAATTAAAATTCTCTACAGTTGTTAGTAATCGTATGTATGCATAAATAGGCAGTACAATTCAATAGAGAAGTTAGATATGTGATCAAGAGATATCTTGAAATCAATGGGAAATTGTCTTAGCTTAGCATAAAAAAAGGGTGTTTTTTGTTGTTGTAGAGAGAGGCTTGTTTTCCTTTAGTCTTTTGATGTTTTATTAATTGTGATAAGGATGGTTAAAAATGACATTTTCCTCACAGGAATGGTATAGTCTTAGAAAATTTCAACATGCTTGGCATTCAATGAATTTAAGAATATTACATACAATATTGAGATCCATATTTTCTTCTCATAACCTTGGATATGAACTCTGAGTCCAGTAATCTCTATTTCACCATGATATTACTAGTGTCTGACCTTAGAAAAATCTCAAAAAATATATGCATTGTGAAAGCTAATAGAGAGTAGGCCCTTAAGAATCGAGACATTTATTAAGCTAGATATGGTAAAGCAGTGGTTCTCAAACTTTAGTCCAGGGCTTGTTAAAACACAGAATGCTCGGTCCCTCTCCCAGAGTTTCTGATTCAATAGGTTTGCATTTCTAACAAGTTCCCGGGTGATGATACTGCTCCTGGTCTTTACACTTTGAGAACGACTACTGTAGATCATTTAAAAACAACAACAACAAAACCCTTACACTTTCTAGAGTGCCTATAGAATTGCACTGTGTTGAGAAGGCTGGGGTGTGTGTGGCCTGAGGTCAAAGAAAAGGGATCACAGTGAGCCATGACCCCAAGCCCATAACCTGCACCATGGACTCAAGCAGTGGGTTATAAGTGGAGACCACATTTTGAGGATACAGAGGCAAAGATGTAACTCCTGACATTGAGGAGCTCTTAGCCTAAGCAAAGGACATAGGTAAGGAAACAGACATACAGTGTAATGATAAGGTGATACACTGGGTATAGACTTTAGATAGACTCCATATTATAGAGATAATTTGGAAAAATTATGGCCAATATTCTGAGTGTTTCCTATGTATCAAAGTATATATCTGATATACTGTGATGTTTTGTTTTTTTTTTTCACATAGATGAATCCATTCAATCCTCAATAATCTTGAGGTAGGTACTCTTAGTATTTTCATTTTACAGATGAAGAGACTGAAGGCCAGAGAGATTAAGTAATTAAGTAAATTGTTTAAGGTCATACAGTAAAGTAGCAGAAGTAGGTACAGAATTCAAGCCTTTACTCTCTTTACTAAACTCCATTCTCAAAAGAAGAGTTCAATGAACTCTCTTGGTATGAGTAAGGGAAAGGGAATAGGGGAGAGGGAGAGGGGAAGAGAGAGATGATTAAAGATGGGTCTATGGTTGGTGGCAAGGCTCCAGGATGTGTAAGTTCATTGAGGTTGGTGGGCCACACTGTGGGAGATGTTTGTGTGGGATGTGGTGGGAGGTGTGGGAGGTGGGCAACATGGGAATCCCAGTGGGTTCCGTGTAATATTTTAGGTAATCTAAGCACCTCTTAAAATATATGTATATATATATATATATATAAATAACATTTTTGTAAGCAAATACACATATATGCATATATATTTATATATCATTTTGCAAATGTTAGTATGTATTATGAGAATTTTGATTTTTACCCATAATAAAAAAAAAAATAAAAAAAAATAAAAAAAATAAAACACACACACACACACACACACAAAAAGATGGGTTTTTAAAGATGACATCTGAGCATCCGAGCTAGGTTTTGTGGTAGAGAGGAGAGAGTGGCGCTCGAGATATAGAGGGTGTGGCAGATTGAATTATGTACCCCAAGAAAGACATGTTCTTAATCTTAATCTGAGTTCTTGTGGGTGTGAACTCATTTGTAAATAGGACCCTTTAAAGATGTATTATCAGTTAAGGTGTGGAATAATCATTTGAGAATCGGATCTTTTAAGATCCTGTTTAGGTGGGGCCAAACTAGATGAGGGCAGTCCTTAATCTGTATGGCTGGAGGCCTTATTAAGAGAGGAAATGCAGGCACAGTTCAGATGCTGGAAGTCAGCAGAATCCAGAAGAGCAGACACAAGGAAGAGAGAGATCACCATGTGATGGGAGGGACAGATGCAAGCCAAGGAACCGTGCGGATTGTCGCAAGCCAGCAACAGAATAGTACAGACTTCGGGGAGAAAACATAGTCTTGCTGACACCTTGATTTTGGACTTCTAGCCTCTGAAACTGTGATCCAATAAATTCCTGTTGTTAAGCCAATGAGTGTGTGGTATTTGTCGTAGCAGTCCAGCAATCTAAAATGGACGGTGATATACTGGACAAGTGTTTTCTGATTAGGCTTAGCAGGTGGAGAAGATGAGGGTGGAGAAGATGGGGAAGAAAAATAATCAAAAGATTTTTAAAAGGTCTACCTACGTCCTGGCAAGGTGAGTGGTTTCTGGACAGCAAAGAGAACAGAACAGCACAAAGATACTTGGTACATAGTCATGGCACTGTAGAGATGGAAGGCAATAACAAATTTGAGCAGTCAACTGCACAGTCGCTGCAGTCGGACAGGACTATTGCTGCCACGTACAAGCTATGGGGCCTTGGCCAATTTCCCCAACCTCTTTGTATGTTAATTTCTTCATGTGTAAAATTGGTACTGGTCACAGTGCCTTCTTCAGAGAATTGTTGTGAAATTTAAACCAAATAATGCACATAACGTAATCTGTATGGTGCTTGGCATACAGTAAATGCTCGCCAGAATTGCTATTGTAATTTTATAAAATAATCATTGCTAACTTCCCTTATGCCAAGCATCATTCTAAGTCAGTGGTTCTCAAAGTTTGGACTCTAGACCAGCAGCATCAACATCTCCTGGGAACTTGTTAAGAACCAGAGATATAGGCCATTTTATATCTTTCCATAACCTGCAGAATTGTGTGGGTGAGAGTGTAAACTACAATGTGAACTATGGTCCATGCTCAATGGCAATGCCCCAGAATGCGTTTAGCAATTGCAATGAATGTGCCACACTAATGAAGGATGTTTATGTGGGAGGGTGTGGGAGGTGTGGGGAGCAGGGCATATGGGAATCTCTCTATATTTTTTGTGTAACATTTATGTAATCTAAGTACCTTTTAAAAAATAAAAATATATATGAAAATAAAGAATGCATATTATCGAGACCCATTCCAGACTGACTGACTCAGAAACTATGTGGAGTTGGACCCAGTACTCTGTGTGTTTAACAAGCTTTTCCAGGATATCATGATGCATGCAAAAGTTTGAGGAGAACCACTGTTGTAAGCATTTTACATGAATTAACTTCATTTATTCTTCATAACAGTCTGATGATGGAGGTACTATTATTATCTCTATTTTATAGATGAAGAAACTAGGGCACAGAGATGTAAAGTAACACTCAAGCTCACACAGCTAGTAAGTAGTTGAAACCAGATCTGAACCCCATTTCAAAATTTTCAAAATTTAAAAACTGTCTTAGAGTGTGATGGTTAGGCTAATGTGTCAACTCAGTCAGGTAATTGTGTCCAGGTGTTTGGTCAGGCAAGCACTGGGCTAATTGTAATACAAGGACATTTATGGACTTTAGTCACCAGTGAGTTTACTGCATAGATAGCTGATTACATCTACCTCAATCAGGGAGATTGCCATCAGTAATGAGTGATGCTTTACCCAATCAGTTGAATGCCTTAAAAGGGGAAGTAAGTTCAACATTAAGAGAGAATTTCCCAACTCGTCTTCGGATAGCCAACGTCTCCGGGAAACTTATCAAGGACCTTCATTGTACTTTCATCGAAGGCCCTGGTTTGCAGCCTGCCTGTGAAACCTGGACTTGTACATCCCCATGGTTGCATGAGAGACTCATAAAATCTCATATTATTGACAGATATCTCCTGTTGATTCTGTTTCCCTAGAGAACCCTGACTACTACATAGAGCTAGCCTTTCTCTGTCTCTTTTCACTTCCTTCCCTCTTCTCAACCTTATCATATCCTGATCCCTGGTTCTATCCTTATGCCTTTAGCTTCCTGTACCAACAAGATAGAAATTACCACCTGTTGCTTTATTTATACCCTTTGGGACCTGTATTAGACAGCCAAAGGGGTGCTGATGTAAAATCTCAGAAATTTATTGGCTTTTATAAAGGGCATTTATTTGGGATAGAAGCTTACAGTTACCAGGCCATAAAGTGTAAGTTAATTCCTTCACCAAAGTCTGTTGCCAAGTGTTGGAGCAAGAAGGCTGCCAACATCTGCCAGGGTTCAGATTTCCTCTTCCTCTTAAGGCTCCATGGTCCCAGCTTCTTCCAATATCAGCTGTAGGCTGGGATAAGTCTTGTTTCTCTTCTGGGGCTCATTTCTCTCGAGGCTCAGCTGCTATGCTCTCTCCACAAGCCAGCTGCAAACTATCAGGCCAATGGCTTGTCTCTCTTCCTGAGGCCTCTGCCTTCTCTCTTTCCTCAGGTATCTGCTTCTCTGTGTGTTTACTTCCTGGGGCTCCAATATCAAAACTCCAACTAACTCCTGTGCCTGTCATTTTCTCTGTGAGTCCCCACCCACCAAGGGGGTGGGGACACAACATCCTACTGACATGGCCCAATTAAAGCCCTAGTCATAATTTAATCATATAAAACTGAAACTCCTGACAGACTAATTTACAAACATAATCCAATGTCTATTTTTAGAATTCATAAATAATACCAAACTGCTATGTAACCCATTGTTCCTAACATCCATAATGCTTTGGGTGGGGCCAGTAAGAGATGAAAAGGGCAGGTATTACACAAGTTACCCCATGTGAATGATTCTCTGTGTATTGCTTGCTGAAGTGGAGAAGCCTGATCCAGAAAAACACTGTTGTTGTCAGTGTCAACTTACATTACAAAGGACAGCGACTGTTTGGGGGAACCATTAGACAAATTATTTTTACTTGCTCTAACCATTTAAATATCTTTCATATTATTTTGCAAATAAAATTTTTTTAATTTCATGACTTGACCATACTACCAAACCATCTCTGAGCAGAAAGTGCGATCCTGAGTGATCAGACTTGATAAAAGATGCTCTTCATCAGCAGACATATTAAAACGATTTGAATAGCATAAACTCTTTGCAGCCTGAAATGGTAATGGTGCCTGTTATCCTTTCCTTAGCAAGCATACCTAGCCTTCTTTATTTCTTAGTTACTTTGGTGGGGATGGCCAATAAATCATTAAAAAATTCAGAAGAAGCACTTTGGGCCAAATCCCAGGGATTATAATGATTGTGACCCCTAAAAGCTAGTTGCTCCTGAAGAGCTATAACAAATAATCTGTCATCTTTGGTTCTTAAATATTCACATTGCAACCATGTCTGATCCCACTGCCATGAGAAGACTTAATGATCTTCCGTGAGTAGGTATTTGGTAAAAGTTTCTTGCTTATTATGAACTCAATGGAGAGAAACTGAAAAGATATAAATGTGTAGGAAAAGACCTGATGTTGTCACATGAGGCAAAAGGACTACAAAGGAAGATGGGGATTATGGTAATAAGAAAACAGTTCTGAAAAGGTCACATTAAATTCTAAAATTTATTTTTACCTTAAATATTTCAGAATATGCTACACTCACCCTCACTACAGGTTTTTTTTAGAGAAGGGTGTATTAGTCATAAGGTCTTGTCATAAATATATACTTTTAATTGAGGTAAAATTCATATAGCATGAAATTAATCCTTTAGTATCCAATTCAGTGGCATTTAGTACATTCACAATGTAATAAACCACCGCCCCTAGCTAGGTCTCAAACATTTTCATTACCCAAAAAAGGAAAACCCATGCCCATTAAGCAGTTGCTCCCTAATTCTCTTATCTTCCCAGCCCCAGGTAACCACCAATCTGCTTTTTGTCTCTAGGGACTGACCAATTCTGAACATTTCATACAAATGGAATCATACCATATGTGACTTTTGTGTCTGGCTTCTTTCACTTAGCATAATGTTTTTGAGTTTCTCCGATAAATTTGGCATGTATCAATATTTCATTCCTTTAGATGGCTGAATAATATACCATTGTATGGATATACAACAATCTGCTTATCCATTCATCAGTTGATGGATATTAAGGGTTGTTTCTACTTTGTGGCTATTGTGAATAATGCTGCAATGAATGCTGGTATACAAGCATCTTTTTGATTCCCTGTTTTAAATTCTTCTGGTATGTAACAAGGAGTGAAATTGGGTCATGTGGTAATTCTATGTTTAACTTTTTGAGAAATTGCCAAATTGTTTTCCACAGCTGCTGCACCATTTCACATTCTTATCATCAATGTTTGAGGGTTCCAATTAATCCACACCCCTTGTTACTTTCTATTTTTAAAATTATACTTTTTAGTTATATCCATCCTAGTGGGTGCTAAGTGGTATTTCATTGTCATTCGATTTGCATTTTTTAATGGATAATGCTGTTGAGCATCTTTTCATATGCTCATTGGCCATTTGTATATTTTCTTTGGAGAAATGTCTATTCAAGTCCTTTGCCCAAATTTTAAAATTAAGTTATTTGTCTTTTTGTTTTTGAGTTGTAAGAGTTCTTTATTTATTCTAGATACTAGACCCTTATCATAGCCATCATTTGCAAATATTTTCACCCATTCTGTAGGTTATCTTTTTGTCATAAATAATATAATTCTCTTCTTTTCGGCTATATTAGAGGACTGTACTCATCCATTCCCCCTCAATGTGAGTAGAAGTGGAATATCATCAGTGCTAGGTAGGTTTTAAGAGTGAATGTGTTATTTGCCATGCTATCTTTCCCTCTGCCACAGAAATGGGTAACATTCCAGATCATGGCTACTCAGTCAGATTGGGTCCTGGAGTAAGGATGACATGGAGCAGAGCCATCCAGTTGACCCAAGATGAACAAGTATCATAAGCAAAAAAAAAAAACAAAAAACCTTTGTTGTTTTAAGCCATAGAGGTTTGGGGGTTGTGTTAGTACAGTATAATTTAGACTTTCCTGACTAATACAAAGGGTTGAATAAATCAGTAACTGAATCATCATAGGTAATATTTACTACACTGCACAATATTCTCTACAAATGAATGCATGGAATAAGAAAGTTGTGGAGTTGTACCTCAACTGGGCAACATGCTTTCATTCTTGGCCTTCTCCCTATTTTCTGTAGAATAACTGGTGATAGCTTTTAGAAAACAGAAATTTGATTATAGCATTATCCTGCTCAAAATAATTTTTAACTTCCCATTTCTTTAAAATTAATATAGTTACAAAATCTTTATCACAATGAAACTCTTCATAATGTCACCCTTGCTTCCTCTTTTTTTTTTTGACTTTATTTATTTATTTATTAATTTAATTTATTTTTGTTTTATTTTTAAATTGTTTTTATTTATATATATATAAATATATTTTAAGAGGTACTTAGATTACTGAAAATATTACGCAGAACCCCCTGGGATTCCCATGTTGCCCACCCCCACACCTCCCACCATGTTCCACACAAACATCTCCCACAAGTGTGGCCCACCACCCTCAATGGACTTACACATCCTGGGGCCTTGCCACCAACCATAGGCCACAGTTCACATCGTAGACCACACTCTCTCCCACACAATTCTGACTGATGTGTGCTGATTTAAAATGGCCTACATCCGTTGCCACAGTGGTACTCAGGACAATCTCAAAATCCCAAAGAAGCCCCTGTATTTCAACTACTCATCCCCTCCCAGCCCCAAAAGTGTCAAGTGGCCACTGGCTCCACCTCATTGTTATAATTTCTTCCATTGCTAGAATCACCATATGTGTACAACAGAATACCATCAAGTCCACTCTAGCCCATAGTTCTTCCCCCAATCCTGAGGGGACTGGGATGGTGATGTCCACTCCACCTCCAAGTGAGAGAGGGCTTATATTCCATGGATATGGTGGGTGGGATGATCCTGCCTGCAGATGCAGGCCCTCTCCATTCCCTGGGATGGCCGTTACCCATCGTTGTCTCCTCGCCAGGAGACTTGGATGAGTCCATTGAGCTATAGGGTAGGAGTTGCAGCTCCACCAAGATTCCATGCACACCTGGCACATAGGTAGGTGGGAGGCTCCAGTCTCTGGAAGTATACCTAAAAACTTCTGCATCACATATAGGTTTGAAGGGACTGATGAACCATGTGCAGGGAGGACTTATTTGAGTCCAATTCTGTCACTCTCAGGAGCACAGATTCCAAAGTAGAGCCCACTAATAAGACATCAGTCTCTGGGGTTATCCCCACTTATATAGGACCTGGGTGTCTCCAGAGCTCTCAGGAGCCCCTCTGTGTGGGGTGATAGGCACTTAGATGTTCTATGAGCTCCTACTGAGGTGTGCGTAAGAGTTACCTCTGGGGTGACCTCCCAACTCTCTTTGAAGTCTCTTAGCCACTTGAACTCATTTGTCTTTACCTTTTCCCCCTTTTATTCAAGGTCTTTTTCTAGTTGTGTTGCCAGTTGGCACTTGGTATTAATCCCTCGTTGCCAGGGAGGCTCATCCCCGGGAGTCATGTCCCACGTTGGGGGGAAGGTAATGCAATCATATGCTGAGTTTGGCTTAGAGAGAGCCCACATTAGAGCAACAAGGAGGCTCTCAGGTGGCAACCCTTAGGCACCCCACAACTGCAGGCTAAGTTTCAGTTACAAGAGCAAAGACTCACAAGAGTAGTCATCAATAAAAAGAACACATCAGGGGGTCATCCTTTTTTGACAGACACGGTCCCTGCACTCAGAGGGCTATTGCTGCTCCCTTGGAGACTGTGGCAGAGCTCTCCAGGCTAGGAATTCAGATTCCCTCATTAATTGTGTGATTGTCCACCCATCGTGACCATGTCTTCAAGTATATTCGGATGAACTAATTCCCATGAATCCCCCCTCCCAGACACCCCCCACCAATAATCCCCTGCAGTACCCATTGTAACCCTTCTGTGATCCAAATCCTCCATGAACATGTAGTCCATAAAATAATCAAATACATTTACTAGGAAAAAGAAACAACTATGATAAAGTTACATGCAAGAGAGAAACATAAGGAAATTCAGGGGAAAAAAAAAAAGAGAGAAGGAAAAAAAAAAACAAGAAAAAAAATACAAAAAATCAAACAAACAAAAACAAAACAAAACAAAATATAATTAGCGGATTGGGACATTCAAAAAAATGGGCAAAAAGGAAAGGAAATGCCCTTAAAAAAAAAAAAAAGAAATATATATATATATATATATTTTTTTTTTATTCTTTTTTTTTTTTCCCTTTCTCTTTTCATTTTTTTCCTGCCTTTTATCACTGTGTTATCAAATTTCCAGTGTGCCGTGACATCTTCCCTCTCTCAATCCCCATTGTCTCCCAATTTTTCATTTAATTTTCAAAGAAGTTTTAGGTCACAGCAAAGTCACACATGGAGTGCCGGAGACTCCCAGATACCAAACCACCACCCTTCCCCACCCCATATTAACCACCCCCCCTTTTTTTGGATGTTAGCATTGTTATAACTATTATACAGAAAGCAAAATATAGCAACTAAACATTGTCAATGATTTACAGTATAGTTTACAATTTAGATGATAGCTTAATAATTTTGATGATATTTACCATATCCTGTGTCCATTACTGTAAGGTAATGAAAAACCTTACCCATGACCACCAAACATCCCATTAGATCTTGACTGTTCCCTTCCCCCCAGCCCCCCAGGGCCCATGATACCACCCTATCCCAACCCATGGAATGTCAAGATTCACAGTTACATGCCCTGGGAATTTGAACTTGCCCTTCCTAATCCAATCACCCGCCAGTGCTTCACCACCAAACCCAGGAACACCACAACCCATCTGCCCCATCCCCCAACATGCAACCACACTCTATCCCTTTACCATAGATTATGTCCATATGGGTGATGGCTCAAAGTCTGCTCTTCTCTTACTTTCCCTTGTTAACCTATCTTTCAGACAATGGTTCTCAGAGACTGCTCGTTTCCTCAGTTCAGATCAGTGAGGTCATATACTGTTCATCCTTCAGTGCCTGGCTTGCTTCACTCAACATAAGGTCTTCAAGATTCATCCACGTTATTCCATGTGTTAGCACTTTATTCCTTCTTACAGCTGAGTAATATTCCATTGTATGTATGTACCACATTTTGCTTATCCATTTGTCTGTTGATGGGCACCGGGGCTGATTCCAACTTTTGGCAATGGTGAACAAAGCTGCTATGAACATTGGTGTGCATATATCTGTTTGTATTTTTGTTTTCAGTTCTTCTGGGTATATACACAGCAGTGGAATTGCTGGATCATACCGAAGATCTATTGCTAGTTTTCTGAGGAACCGCCAAACTGTCCTCCACAGTGGCTGGACCATACCGCAGTCCCACCAGCAGTGGATGAGGGTTCCTATTCCTCCACATCCTCTCCAACATTTAGTGTCTCCTGTTTTTTTAATAGCTGCCATTCTGATGGGTGTAAGATGGTATCTCATTGTAGTTTTGATTTGCATTTCCCTGATAGCAAGTGATGTTGAGCATTTTTTCATGTGTTTTTTAGCCATTTGTATTTCTTCCTTGGAGAAGTGTCTTTTCAGGTCACTTGCCCATTTTTTAAATGGGTTGTTTGTCCTTTTATTTTCAAGGTGTAGGATTTCTTTATATATGCAGGATATTAGGCTCCTATCAGATATATGGTTGCCAAATATTTTCTCCCTTTGGGTAGGCTGCCTTTTTATTTTCTTAATAACATCCTTTGAGGTGCAGAAGTTTTTTATTTTGATGAGGTCCCATTTATCTATTTTTTCTCTTGCTGCTCGTGCTTTGGCTGTGAAGTTCATGAAATCATTTCCTATTACAAGGTCCTGTAGTTGCTTCCCTACATTATCTTCCAAGGTCTTTATGGTTTTGGCTCTTATATTTAGATCCTTGATCCATCTTGAGTTGATTTTTGTATAAGGTGTGAGATGGTATTCTTCTCTCATTCTTTTGGATATGGATATCCAGTTCTCCAAGCACCACTTGTTAAAGAGGCCATTCTCTCCCAACTGAGTGGGCTTCGTAGCCTTGTCAAATATCAGATGACTGTATATGCGAGGATCTATATCAGAACTCTCAATTCGTTTCCATTGGTCAGTAGGTCTATCCTTGTGCCAATACCATGCAGTTTTGATCACTGTAGTTTTGTAGTATGTTTTAATGTCAGGTAGTGTGATACCACCAACTTCGTTTTTCTTTTTCAATTTGTCTTTGGCAATTCGGGGCCTCTTGCCTCTTCAAATATATTTTGTGGTTAGTTTTTCCAGTTCCTTAAAAAATACAGTGTTGACTTTTATTGGGATTGCATTAAATCTGTAGATTAGTTTGGGTAGGATAGACATCTTGATGAAGTTTAGCCTTCCTATCCGTGAACAGGGAATATTTTTTCATTTATTTAATTCTTCTTTAATTTCCTTTAACAGTGTTGTGTAGTTTTCTGTATATATGTCCTTTATATCTTTAGTTAAATTTATTCCTAGGTATTTGATTCTTTTATTTACTATTGTAAATGGTATTTTTTTCCTGATTTCCTCCTCAGTTTGCTCGTTATTGATGTACAGAAATGCTATTGATTTTTGAGCATTGATCTTATAGCCTGCAACATTACTGAACTCCTTTATAAGTTCTAGAAGCCTTGTTGTAGATTTCTCAGGGCTTTCTATGTATAGGATCATGTCATCTGCAAATAATGAAATTTTTACTTCTTCTTTTCCAATCTGGATGCCTTTTATGTCCTTTTCTTGTCTCAGAGCTCATGCAAGTACTTCTAAGACAATGTTAAATAGGAGTGGTGATAGTGGGTATCCTTGTCTTGTTCCTGATCTCAGAGGGAAGGCTTTTAGGATTTCACCATTGAAAATGATGTTAGCTTTGGGTTTTTCATATATATCCTTTATCATTTTCACAAAGTTTCTGTCTATTCCTATCTTTTGTAGTGTTTTTATGAGGAAAGTGTGCTGTATTTTGTTAAATGCTTTTTCTGCATCTGTAGGGATGATCATGTGATTTTTTTATTTCAATCTGTTTATGTGGTGTATTACATTGATTGATTTTCTTATATTGAACCATCCTTGCATACCTGGGATGAAACCCACTTGGTCATGGTGTATAATCCTTTTGATATGTTGTTGAATGCGATTAGCAAGTATTTTGTTGAGGATTTTAGCATCTAGGTTCATTAGAGAAATTGGTCTGTAATTTTCCTTTCTTGTGGTATCTTTATTTGGTTTTGGTATTAGGGTAATGTTGGCATCATAGAATGAGTTAGGTAATATTCCTTCTACTTCTATTTTTTGGAAGAGATTAAGTAGAATTGGTGTTAGCTCTTTCTGGAATGTTTGGTAGAATTCAGCTGTGAAGCCATCTGGTCCTGGACTCTTCTTAGTTGGGAGGTTTTTGATGGCTGAGTCTATCTCTTTACTTGTAATTAGACTGTTGAGTTCATCTATTTCTTCTTTCATCAATGTCAGCTGTTTGTGGGTTTCTAGAAACTTATCCATTTCCTCTAAATTGTCATTCTTGTTGGCATATAATTTTTCAAAGTATCCTCTTATGATACTCTTTATTTCTGTGGGGTCAGTAGTGATATCACCTTGCTCATTCCTTGTTTTATGTATTTGCATCTGTTCTCTCTTTTTCTTTGTTAGTCTGGCTAAGAGTTTGTCAATTTTATTGATATCTCGGATAACCAGCTTTTGGTTTTGTTTATTGTTTCCAGTGCTTTCGTATTCTCTATTTCATTTAGTTCTGCTCTAATCTTTGTTATTTCCTTCTTTCTACTTACTTTAGGTTTAGTTTGTTGTTGTTTTTCCAATTCCTCCAAGTGTACAGTTAGGTCTTCAATTTTAGCTCTTTCTTCTTTTTTAATATATGAATTTATGGCTATGAACTTCCCTCTCAGGACTGCGTTCGCTGCATCCCATAGGTTTTGATATGTTGTGTTGTCATTTTCATTAGTTTCAAGGTAGTTACTGATTTCTTTTGAGATTTCCTCTTTGACCCACTATTTGTCTAATAGTGTTTTGTTTAACTTCCATATCGTTGTGCCTAACCTGTTTCTCTGGCCCTTAGTGATTTTCAAGTTCATTCCGTTGTGGTCAGAGAAATTACTTTGTATAATCTCAATATTTCTGAATTCATTGAGTGTTGTTCTGTGGCCTAGCATGTGCTCTATTTTGGAGTATGTTCCATGTGCACTCGAGAAGAATGTAAATCCTGCTGTATTTGGGTGTAGTGTTCTGTATATGTCTATTAAGTCCAGGTCTTCTAATGTATTGTTGAGTGCCTTAGTTTCTTTATTGATTCTCTGTCTAGATGTTCTGTCTAATGATCATAGTGGTGTATTGAAGTCCCCTGATATAATTGTAGAGGCATTTATTTCTCCTCTTAGTTTTTCCGGAGTTTGCCGCACGTATTTTGAGGCACCCCGGTTAGGTGCATAAATGTTGATTATTGTTCTCTCTTTTTGAGAGATTAGTCCTTTTACTAATATGTAGTGTCCATCTTTGTCTCTTACAATAGTTTTGCATTTAAAGTCTATTTTGTCTGATATTAGAATAGCTACTCCTTCCCTTTTTTGGCTATTGTTAACTTGTAAAATGGTTTTCCAGCCATTCACTTTCAGCCTCCTTGAATCCCTGGTTCGAAGGTGGGTTTCTTGTAGACAGCATATAGATGGATCATATTTTCTTATCCATTCTGCCAATCTGTGTCTTTTGATTGGTGAATTTAAGCCATTAACGTTCAGTGTTATTACTCGTAATGAATTTCTTACTTCAGCCATTTTTTCTTCGGGTTAATGTATGTCATATGTTGTTTTGTTTCTCTTTTTGTCTTTCAGTTGTTTTAAAACTCTCCTCCAACTCTCCCTTGTTTTTTCCTTTCAACTTGTAGAGATTCCTTTAGTATTCCTTGAAGTGCTGGTTTCTTCTTGACATACTCTCTTAATTTCTGTTTATCTGTGAATATTTTGAACTCTCCATCATTTTTGAATGCCAATTTTGCTGGATAAGGAATTTGCGTCTGGAAATTTTTTTCTTTTAGTGTTTTGACTATGTCATACCACTGTCTTCTTGCCTCCATGGTTTCAGCTGAGAAATCAGCACTTAATATTATTGTGCTTCCCTTGTATGTGATGGTTTTCTTTTCTCTTGCTGCCTTGAGTATTTTCTCTTTGTCTTGAGCATTGGACATTTTGACAAGTATATTTCTTGGAGTTGGCCTGTTGAGATTTATACTATTTGGTTTGTGCTGTGCTTCCTGGATCTGCACATCCATCTCTCTCAATAGCATTGGGAAGTTTTCAGCCATTATTTCCTTCAACACGCCTTCTGTTCCCTTTCCCTTCTCTTCTCCTTCTGGAATGTCCATAATGCATATGTTTGTGCGTTTTATATTATCGGTTAATTCCCTGAGTCCATGCTGGATTTTTTCTATCTTTTTTTCTAGCTGTTCCACAATCTCTTTAATTTCAGCTGTATTGTCTTCCATATCACTAATTCTTTCCTCTGCCTGTTCAAATCTGCTGTTATGTGAGTCCAGTGTCTTTTTCATTTCTTGGCTTGTGTCATTGTTCACCATCATATCCATTACCTTTTTAGGCATGTTAGCTATTTCTTCAGTATGTTCTCCCAGTGTCTTCTTTATATCCTTAATCTCTTCTTTCAGTTCTTTAAGTTGGTCCATGATATTTGTTTGGATAGCTTTCATTAGTTGTTCGATGTTCTGCATTGCTTCCTGGTTTTTATTTTGTGCATTGGACTGGTCAATGTTTTCCAGTTTCTCAGAGTCATTTGCATTTTTCTGTTGTCCTCTGGTCATATTATCTTGATGGGTTTGTTCAGTTGATTAGCTTTTCTTAGCTGTTGGTTCTGCGTGTGAATTAAGTTTTCTCTTTGGCAGTTTTTCTTCTTGTTTTATTTCCTTACTTCTTTCTATGTTCCCTTGAAGGCAAAAGGTTAGGGCCAGAGGAATCAAAAAATGTAAGGAAGGCAGAAGGATAATAGTAATATTGATAAAAGTCAGAAGAGGGGCAAAATGAGACTTAATGAGATGAATATTTAACTTGTGTAGGCAGTTTAGAGTACCAAGAAAAGAAATGGAGTTCCTACAATGAACTGGGAAAACAAATGGAGGAATATATATATAGTGATTTAGAAGGCTAGAATTATGAGGAGGGAGAGAAATAGTAAAGAAAGGTCTGAGAGGAAAAAGTTAATACTAATAAAAGAAAGAAGAAAACAAAATAGATGGAATAGAAATTGATACCCTTGAGTTGTGGGCCTATGAAAAAATGTTGTATCTAAGAGCCACAACAGAAAACACAAGGCAGAAAGATGCAGGAAGGATAAGCGATAGTTTGTAATACAAAATCAATATATACAGTGAGTGGGAAATTACTGAAAAAGCAGCACAGCAAAGAAGCGACAAGCCAGCAGCACCTAATTTTTTTTTAAAAAGTGGAACAAAAAAGAAAGGGGGTAGGAAAGAGGAAAGAAAAGCAAGGGACCAGAAAGAAACAGAGAGAAATCAAAGATCTACACAGGCAAGCAGTCAAACAGAGCTAAGGGGGGTCAATGATTTCCCTAGGGTCCACGTGGATCCTTCCTGCCTACTTGTGTTTATCAATCAATTTCCCCACAGGGTTCTATATGCAGGTCCTGAAGCAGCTTTTAGGTATTAAACTAAATTAAAAAGAATTTATTTTTCATTTATTGAAGTGACCTTCTCACTTTTTTTTTAATTTTAATTTTTATTTTTTAGCAAAATACAGGACCCAAAATAATTCCTCCTCTAGACCAACCCCCTTATGGAAGGACCCTAGCTGGGCCCATGGAAATTAATCAATCACGTCCCACTTCCTGGACTCCCCAGGGTAGCTGTAGCTCTGATGTTAGTCAGTGCGGAGTGCTAAAGATGGCCGATTCTGCCCCTTCTTGAGCCAAGCTCGAGTGTCACCAGGTTGCTAAGTAAATCAGTTTGAGTGCAGATTTGTTTCTGCTCTCAGCCTGATGCTGCTTCAGGTTGGCTTATCTGCTCCCCAAAGCTATGGGGCGGTGCAGGTAGCCAGATAGATGTCTAAAAATAAAAAATACCCTTCCCTGTCCTCCAACAGAACCCTCCCTCTTTTGGGAAGTGTCCCTTCTTCCTGGCTCTGCAGCGCCCGGGTATTATCCTTGGGTCGCTACGGAAATCAGCTCCGTCCCCCGGCCAGAATCCCAGCTCAGGTTCACCGGGTGCCAATTAGCTCATTTGTTCTGTTCACGCAAGATCCAAGGGGCGCCAGGCAGCCAGATCCCCAGAAAATAAAACTTTCTCGCCTGCTCGCGGCTCCAAGTGGCCGT
The DNA here is from genome assembly GCA_026826555.1 of Tolypeutes matacus. NCBI lineage: Eukaryota > Metazoa > Chordata > Mammalia > Cingulata > Chlamyphoridae > Tolypeutes > Tolypeutes matacus. Next base: position 3,411,750 of record JAKSZT010053808.1, read on the forward strand.
TTTATTTTATTTTATATTTTCTCCCTAACCGTGGGGCTCAGCCGTTTGTGCCAACCCCCAACGGCAGCCTTAAAACTCACGAATCTCCACTGTTCCGTCCACGCCGTTGAACCGCGCAGATAGATGTCCCCCTTGCCTACCTCTTAAGCCTCATCACATGTCAGTGGTGCTTTGTAATTCTTGAATTATTTTTGGAAAACACATATTTTTCTAGAAAATCATCCATTCCATCAAAAATTCCATTTTTTTTCTCCAACTGTTTCCATCTTAGTGACTTTGCATTTGTTATTTCCTTACCTTGGGATGTTCTTCTCCACCACCTTTACCAACCCCCCATCTCCTTCTCTGTTTGGTCAACTTCAACTCACCGTATGGTTATTGGGGTAATTTCTCAGGAGGTCTTGCTTGATTCCCCACTTTGGGCTAAATATTCTTCATCTGTGTTATCATAGCACCCAGTCATTTGCCTGCCCTATTGTTTATATTATATTTTATTTCAATGCATGTGATTACTTATATGTCTTGCTCCAATAGAATATAAACTGCATGAGGCAGTATTATTGTTCATATTATTCTCCACTATACTCCTAAAGGCTTGAACAGTGTCTGGCATATGGGTGAAAGAGAGAATGATTACGTTCATTGTCTAGCCCTCTGTCTTTTGCAAATGAGTCTGAACCAAGGTAAAGCAAGGACTCAGTATCCAATTATGTAGTTGATGTTATGCTAGCTTCACCACCTTTCATGAACCAATCTTGGAAACTGGCATCACAATTCACCTTTGGTTCTGAGCATTTTATAAAACGGCTACATCTTTCTGAGTAATTAGGCTTTGAGTTTTCTGATATTGGCAGGCTCTAACTTTTTAAAAAGTGCCATTTTCAAGAAATAGAGTTTAGATTTGCCTTATTAGTTTGGAGCAGCTCAAGCATGCTTAAATCCCTAAGCTTTTTATGAATATAGCTATGATTACAGATCAAGGATATCATCTATCTTAATAGTCCTTATGTGTGCTTTCCACAGCAAATGCACCATTCTACCTTCACTTATTTTGGGTTTATTACTATTCCACTGACATTTTTTATACTAGAGAACACATACAATTAGGAGAAATAGGAAGTGTTCTGAAATTTTTCCCCTTAAAAACAAACAAAAAAAAATTAACCAAAATATTCAAACTTGCTTGATTGAGCAACTAGACTGTGTTACTTTTCTTCCACATTCACAAGCATTTATTGAACAGTCAATATTTAGCTATATTCTAAGTGGAACATATGAAGTAGTGTAACACATTGTCCTTATCATCCACAAGTTCACCATTTGGAGAAATAAATCAGAGGAGACTTTCTAAGTAAATACTTTCATATCTTATATTCTCATAAGACCTTTAAACTATCAATATAGATTTACAAATCTGCTCTTGTTACAGTAAAGTCCAGTAATGTGATTGATGGACATATATGTATACTTAAAGGTTATTAACTTTGTTTAAGACAGTGGATACAGAAAGGCATAAGTTCAGAGACATTACATAAAGAAGGAGATAAAGTAGCATGAATTTGTACGTATGTATATATGTCCCAAGTCTCCTAAAGTTTTCCCTAGGGACTTGACATGGATAATGACAACATGGTATGAGAAATTTGTCAGAGGGAGCAGCTTACCTTTGTCAATCTCATGTGTGTTTCTATCCACTCCTGTCCCATCCACTACCTCCCCCAGCAGCTTTTGTAGAGACTATGGATTCTAGGTGGAATGCTCACCAAGTGCAAGTAACTGGGGCAAAACAAAACAATACAAAACAAAACAAAAAACCCATTACATTCTTGTTGTTTACAGTGAGAGTAAGTAATGCCAAGTAAATTTCCCAGGTGCAGTAACTCTCAGCAAGACAATACCTAAAGACAGGGTCTCTGTGTAGTCCAAATCAGGGATATCAATTTTTTTTTCTATAAAGGGCTACATAGTAAATACTTTCATCTTTTAGGGCCGTAAGGTTGCTATCATAACTACTCAACTCTGCCAAAGTAGCACAAAAGTAGCCATAGACAATATGTAAATGAATGACTGTGGCTGTATTCTAATAAAATTTTATTTAAAAACCAGTGTTGGGCTGTATTTGACCCATGGGCTGTAGTTTGCTGACCCCTGGTCCAAATCAGAGGGGCATCATTCATTGCAGTACACAGCCTGTGACTCCATACAGTCCAGTTCAACCTCAAGCCTGAGATGTATTCTAGAAACAACTATTTTGAAAACTGTTGTTATCCTCATCCATCCACAAAATTGCATTTAATCTACAAAATCGATAGAGGTCCCAACAATATCCTTAATGCTGTCTGCATAGGTCAGAAAATCATGTTTAAGATGAAAGGTGAGAAAGAAACAAAAGTAAGCTAGGTCAAGAGGGATGCAAAGTGTATTCCAAGTAGAGGAAACTGTGTGCAAAGATCAAGATTTGAGAAAGGAGATACCATGCGTGGTAGACTCTATTCATTGTCTCCCCAACATCCACTCACCCTTTTCTTATTCCTAATGCTATTTTAATTTTGTTCAGATATCCATTCCCACCTCTGGATCTGAAGGAGGACCCTGAATAGTTTAAGCGGATCAGTGTGTAGAATTCCTTTGGTCTCTGTTTATTTATTTATTTTTTTCGGTCCAGCAGTGGGTATCTGACCTTAGTTAGCCCAATAAAACTAAAGGGAAGGATGTAATCCATGCTTCAAGGAGAGATTTTCCTCTCTCTCTCTTCTACTAGACATGATCAAAACAAGCTTGTCACCCTTATTTCCAGTGGCAGTCATCTTGCTACAAAGAGGGGAGCCAAGCTTAATATGAAGCCAATTCTGAGGAAAGCTTCAGACAGAGCTGCAATTAACTGAGGTGTTTCATGATAACATTTGGGAAACTACTGATTTCTATCATACCTTGAGCCTGCAGACTTTTGGTCCTCCAGCTATGTGATAATAAATTCCCTCATTATTTGAACTAGTTTGAGTGAGGGTTTCTGTTACTGAGAGTCAAAAGTATCCTAACTGATAGGGTATTTGAGGGGGTGAAAAAATTCAGTCTAACAAGAAAAGACTGTAGAGGTAGACAGAGGCAGTCTTAAGGGCCTTGTTTCTACTGGCAACTCACACTAAGTTCAGGGCATCCATATGGAAATAGTTCTTTTCCCAAACACGCAGACAACAAGGCAATAAAGAGAAAAGACATGCTTCTGACACTTTAGGACTTCATTGTTATAAACATCATAGCTCAATCAATTTAAGACCTAAATGTTTGAGTCAGTGCTTATGTTAGTGGTTTAATTAGCTCCATTTTATCCACATACCTTCTACATCAGAGATAAGTTACATCTCTTATGAGGGCTGAGCAAATGCATTTTAAGTATAGTAAGGGAGATGAAAAAGTAACATTGGAGAGGTTGATGCGGGTCCCTGCTTAAAGGTTAGAGTCAAGTCCTAAAAGAATTTTTAAAAAATTATCCCAGAAATGAAAAAATGTAATAAGACATGGAGAACAGATCCAAACTTTCCAATCACATGAAAACAGATCGAGTAAAAGCAAACATCGAACTTTAGAACTAGTAAACTTTTAGCTTTAAAAGGTCGATATGATGCTAATTAAATGAGGCACCAGGCATATCCAGGTGAAATTTTTAAAATTCAAAGCCTACAAATAAGTTGGCCAAGCATCTAGGCATATTAAACATTATTTCATTTACATTGGGGATAGTGTAGGGGAGAGGGGAGAAGTCAGAAATCCTGTTTCCTACTCCACATTGATAAGAAAAATTCAGGTACATGTTTTTTAAACCAAAGGTAAATTAAAAACATGGTGAAAATTTCCAAATAATCTAACAAAAAAGCATAGAAACATATAGCATATAAAACAAGAGAAAGAAAATATTAAAGCAAAAAATCTTATAGAAGATAAAACAAGTGTAAGTGAATTAACACCTCTAATAAAAGAATTTCAGTCTGAATTACCAAAAGAAAAACATAACTATTTGCAGCTTATGAGAAACATCTAAAATCAAGTGATTTAAAAGTTAAAAATTTAAAAACATTGACAAAAATATATCAGAAAAGTACAAACAAAAATATAGGCGGTCATTACTAATAATCAGACCAAGTAGAATTCAAGAAATGAGCCACTGTCATCCTACATTAATAAAATACTATATAGTTGGTGAAAGTAAGAGTCATAGGCCTTTATATAATAATGAACAACGTGCCAGATACTATCCATTTTCACATGCATTAGCTCTTTTAATGTTCACAACAACCTTATGTTGTAGATATGGTTATTATTTCCATTTTACAGGTTAGCAACTGAGCACAGAGAGGTTAAATAATTTGCCCATGGTTCTGACTGTTAAGGGCATAACTGGGAGTTGAACTCAGGTCTGTCAAACTTGAGAAACTCTTAGACACTCTACTAGTGTATCAGAAAGGTTAGTCCTTTGCATTATCTGAATCAGAATTACGTGGGATGCTTACTAAAACTGCAAACACTTGGCATCACGTCAGATATATTTTAGAGATCTGAAATTTGCGTTTTAACAAGTGCTCCAGTTGATTCTTATGCATGCAATGCATGGGCTGCCTCCAAGAAATTGAAACACAATTGAAGTGGAAATCGTTAATCCACCTTTTCTATCTTAGATAGATTAAGTAGAAAAAACAATAGATGATTAGAATATTAATCAGGCTGTTATAAAAAACTTGAAATACTACAGAGAATATATGATACTTTCAAACCTCCATGTTACAAAATCAATCACATATTAGGCCCTAAAAGAAAAAAAAATTAAGTGGGAGCTTCTTGATCTGAAAGCAGATAACACAAGTGTGTTCAGATTGTTTAAATCCATCAATCTGTACCCTTATCATCTCTGTACTTTTCTGTATGTATATTATACTTCAATGCAAAGTTGAATAAGAATTTTTGAGTAAAATAACTATATCTCCCTGTTTACCTGAGGCAGATTTGAGAAAGAGAGAAATAGAAATTATACAAATGAAAAATAAAATACATGATGCTAAGAACTTGATGAACTGATTAGATATAGCTGATAAGAGAAATTATCCATAATGCATTATGTAGAGACCAAAAGTGTATGTGGGGGAGATTAGAAACAGAGAGAGGACAGAAATCTACCATACATCTAATTGAAGTCCCAAAAGTATAAGGAGAAAGAAGAGGGCAGAGGCAATATCAGATGAAACTGAGATCACTTCTCAGCCTTTTGGCTAAGATCAAGTGTAGAAGACACTGAGAATTTTCAAGAACAAACAAAAAACATCAATGAATCCTGTGGTAGAAGATGGATTGTGGTTAACCAAACAAATATGAGAACATTCTTTCATGAACTATAACAAGTATATAATACTAAAACAGGGTGTCAATAACCAGGTAGGTTGGGGTAAAAATACACCAAATGTAAGATATTGGCTATAGTTAGTAGTAATGGTTTTTTTTTTACTTGTATTATTTAAAAATTTTTTTTTCTTTTTGAAAACAATTTATTGAAGTATATAATTATACACAAACATACATAAACAATAAGTGTATAGGAAAAGTTATGAACTTACAAAACAAATGTGTGTAACATCATACAGGGCTCCCATACATTACCCCATCACAAATAACTTACATTGTTGTGAAACATTTGTAACAAATTATGAAAGGGCATGGTCAAAGTATTACTACTAACTATAGTCTATATCTTACATTTGGTGTATTTTCCCCCCAACCCATCCTATTAATTTGTGTTCATAAACCATATAATTTACCTAAAGTGTTCAATCAATGGCATTTGCTCTAATCACCAAGTTGTGCATTCAATACTTCAATCAATATTAGAGCATTTTTATTGCTTAAAAAAATAAAAGAAAAACAACAAAAAACAAACCACTATCATACCCATATATTAGCACTACTAATTACAAATCCTATGATGTGTTTTCACCATTTCTATTCATTTCCAAAGATTTACAAACAACTTTTTATCAATACCGCACAGATTAAGCTTCAGCCTTCCATTCTCTAAACACGTTCTTTTACCTGGTGATTTATATACTAGCTATCAACTCCATGGGTGTGCTCATTATATTTAGTTTATAATAGCAAAATAATACAGTATTTGTCCTTTTGTGACTGGCTTACTTCACTCAACATAATGTCCTCCAGGTTCATCCATGTTGTCATGTGCTTCAAGACTTCATTTGTTCTTACAGCTGTATAATAGTCAATTGTGTATATATACAACAGTTTGCTTATTCATTCCTCAATTGATGGACGCCAGGGTTGTTTCCATCTTTGGACAATTGTGAGTAATGTCGCTATGATATTGGTGTTCAGATGTCTGTTTGTGTCACTGCTCTCAGTTCTTCTGGATATATACTGAGTAGCAGTATTGCTGGGTCATATGGTAGATCTATATTTAACTTCCTTTCAAACGGCCAAACAGACTTCCACAGTGGCTGTACCCATTCTACATTCCACCAGCAGTGAATAAGTGTTCCTATCTCTCCACATCCTCTCCAACACTTGTAGTTTTCTGTTTTATTAATACTGGTCATTCTAGTAGGTGTGAAATGATATCTCAGGGTAGCTTTGATTTGTATTTCCCTAATAGCCAGTGATGTTGAGCACTTTTTCATGTGTTTTTTTGACATTTGTATTTCTTCTTTAGAAAAATATTGGGAAGCAGATGTAGCTTAGGTGACTGGGCTCCCACCTACCACATGGCAGATCCCTGGTTCGAATCCCAGTGCCTCTTAAAAAAGACAGCGAGCTGGCATGACAGGCAGGCATGGCGAGCTGATGCAACAAGATGACACAACAAGAGATGGGGAGGAAAAACAATGAAAGACACAACAAGGCAGGGAGTGGAAGTGGCTCAAGGGATTAGGTACCTCTCCTACATCAGAGGTCCCGGGTTTGGGTCCCAGTGCCTCCTAAAGAAACAAGGAAGATGAACAGACACAGCAAGTGCAAACAACAAGGGGGTGGAGAGAAATAAATAAATCTTAAAAAAAAAAAAAAAGAAAAAAATCTATTCAGGTCTTTTGCCCCTATTTTAATAGGGTCATTTGTCTTTTTATTTTTGAGTTGTAGGATCTCTTTATATATCATGGATATTAGACCCCTGTCAGATGTGTGATTTCCAAATATTTTCTCCCATTGAGTAGGCTGCCTTTTTATCCTCTTTGCAAAGTCCTTTGAAGTGCAGAAGTGTTTAATTTTGAGGAAGTCCCATTTATCTATTTTTACTTTTGTTGCTCGTGCTTTGGGTGCAAGGTTTAAGAGACCCTCACCTACTACAAGGTCTTGTAGATGTTTCCCTACATTATCTTCTAGGAGTTTTGTGGTCCTGGCTTTTATGTTTAGGTCTTCGATCCATTTTGAGTTGATTCTTATGTAGGGAGTTAGATAGGGGTCCTCTTTCATTCTTTTGGTTATGATACCCAGTTCTCCCAGAACAGTTGATTGAAGAGACTGTTCTGTCCCAGAAAAGTGGACTTGGTAGGCTTACCGAAAATCAGTTGACCATAAAGGTGAGGGTCTATTTATGAACTGTCACTTTGATTCCATTGATCATTGTGTCTATCTTTATGCCAATACCATGCTGTTTTGACCACACTAGCTTTATAACACACTTGAAGGTCAAGAAGTGAGTCTTCTGAATTCACTGTTCTTTTTTACTATGTTTTTGGCTGTTGGGGACTCCTTTCTCTTCCAAATAAATTTGGTAATTGACATTTCTATTTCTGTAGGCTGTTAGAATTTTGAATGGTATTGCATTGAATCTATAAATCAATTTGGGTAGACTTGACATTTTCATGATGTTTAGTCTTCCAATCCATGAACACAGAATTTCCTTCCATTTGTTAGGTGTTCTTTGATTTCTTTCTTTTTTTTTTCAAGTTTTATTTATCCCCCCCCCGCCCCCCATTATTTGCACTCACTGTCTGCTCTCTGTGGGCTCTCTGTGTCTCTCATTTTCTCTTTTTTTTTTTTTGGTGGGGGGAGGCACCAGGAACCGATCCGGGGACTTCCCATGTGGTAGACGCGTGCCTAACTGCTTGAGCCACATGTTTCCTTTTGATTTCTTTTAACAATGTTTTGTAGTTTTCTGCATAGAGATCCTTTACATTCTTGGTTAAACTAATTCTGAGATATTTGAATCTTTTTGTTGCTATTGTAAATGGAATTTTTTCTTGATTTCCTCCTCAGCTTGCTCATTACTAGTGTATAAAAATGCTATTGATTTTTTTTCAGTTTGATCTTGTATCCTGCCATGTTGCTGAACTCATTTATCAGGTCTAATAGCTTTGTTGTAGATACTTCAGGATTTTCTAAATATACGATCATGTCATCTGTGAATCGTGAGAGTTTTACTTCCTCTTTTCCAATTTGGATGCCTTTCCTTCCGTCCTTCCTTCTTTCCTTCCTTCCTTCCTCCCTCCCTCCCTTTATCTCTCTCTCTCTTTCTCTCTTTCTCTCTTTCTTTCTTCTTTGCTTAATTGCTCTAGCTAGACCTTCTAGCACAGTGTGGAATAACTAGTGACAGTGGGCATCCTTGTCTTGTTCCTCATCTTAGAGGGAAAGCTTTCAATCTCTCCCCATTGAGTATGATGTTGGCTGTGGGATTTTCACATATGCCCTTTATTATGATGAGGAACTTTCATTCTATACCTATCTTTTAAGTGTTTTTATTAAGAAAGTATGCTGCATTTTGTCAAATGCATTTTCTGCATCAACTGAGATGATCACAAGATTTTTTCCCTTCAATTTGTTAATGTGGGGTATTATGTTAATTCATTTTCTTATGCTGACCACCTTGCATATGAGTAATAAAACCCATTTGATTGTAATGTATAATTGTTTTAATATTCTGCTGGGTTCAATTTGCAAATATTTTGTTGAGAATTTTTGCATCTATGTTCATTAGATAGATTGGTTTATAATTTCATTTTTTTGTAATATCTTTATCTGGCTTTGGTATTTAGGGTGATGTTGGCTTCATAAAGTGTGCTGGGTAATTTTTCCTCCATTTCAATTTTTTGGAACAGTTTAAACAGGATTGGTATTTATTCTTCTCAAAACATTTGGTAGAACTCACCTGTGAAGCATCTGGTCCTGGACTTTTCTTTATTGGAGGCTTTTTGATGACTGATTCAATCTCTTGTGATTGGTTTGTTGAGTTCCTGCTTTTTCTTGTAGAGTCAATGTAGGTGTTTGTGCATTTCTAGGAATTTGTCCATTTCATTTAGGTTGTCTAATTTGTTGGCATACAGTTTCTCAAAATAGCCTCTTATGATCCTTTTCATTTCTGTGGGGTCAGTCATAATGTCCCCCCTTTCATTCCTGATTTTATTTATTTGCATCTTCTCTCTTTTTTTGTAAGACTTGCTAAAAGGTCTGTCGATTTTATTGATTTTCTCAAAGAACCAGCTTTAGATTTTGTTGATTTTCTCTTTTTTTTCTAATTTCATTTATATTTGCTCTAATCTTTGTTATTTCTTTCTGTTTCCTTTTGGATTGGTTTGCTCTTCTTTTTCTAATTTCTCCAATTGTTTGGTTAGTTCTTTGATTTTAGCTCTTTCTTCTTTTTAAATATAGGCATTTAGGGCTATAAATTTTCATCTCAGCTGTGTTGATAAGTTTTGATAAGCTGTGTTGTCATATTTATTTGTCTTGAGATATCTACTAATTTCTCTTGCAAGTTCTTCTTTGACCCACTGATTGTTTAGCAGTGTGTTGTTTAGCCTCCATATATTTGCAAATTTTCACCCTTCCCACCTATTATTGATTTCCAGCCTCATTACATTATAATCAAAGAAGGTGCCTTGTATAATTTCAAACTTCTTGAATTTATTGAGAGCTGTGTTGTGGTCCAACGTGTGGTCTATCTTGGAGAAAGATCATGAGCATGTGAGAAGAATATAAAACCTGCTGATTTGGGGTGCAATGTCCTGTATATATCTGTCAGGTCCAGCTCATTTATCATATTTTTCAAGTTTTCTGTTTCTTTGTTGATCTTCCATCTAGTTGTTCTATACTGAAGTGAGTGGTGTGTTGAAGTCTCCAACAATTATTGTAGAGACATCTGTTTCTCCTTTCTGTTTTGCCATAGTTTGCCTCATGTATTTTGGGGCACCCTGGTAAGGTGCATAGATATTTATGACTATTACTCATCCTAGTGGATTGTCCCTTTTATTAATATATAAGGGCCTTCTGCATGTCTTATCACTTTTTTTGCATTTAAAGTCTGTTTTGTCTGACACCAGTATAGCTACCCCTGCTCTCTTTCCGTTACTAATTGCATGAAATATCTGTTTCCACCCTTTCGCTTTCAGTCTATTTGCATCCTTGGGCCTAAGGTGAACCTCCTGCAGACAGCATATGGATTGCTCATGTTTTCTTATCCACTCTGTCAGTGTATGTCCTTTGACTGGGGAGTTTCATCCATTCATCATTCAATGTTATTACTGTTAAGGCATTACTTAATTCATCTATTTTATCTTTTTTCCTTCACATGTCATATCTTATTTTTGTCCATCTTTTTACTTTTTTGGTTACCTTTGTGATAATCTTCACTTCTACACTCTCCACCAGGCCTCTCTCTCTTGTGTTTTCTTTTCTGGCTGCCAAACTCCCTTTAGTGTTTCCTGCAGAGCTGAATTCTTGTTTACGTACTCTCTTAGTTTCCACTTATCTGTGAATATTATAAGCTCATCATCATATTTGAAGGACAGTTTTGTGGGTAAAGATTCTTGGCTGGCAGCTTTTCTCTTTCAGTACCTTAATTATATCATAACACTGCTTTCTTGCCTTGATGGTTTCTGAAGAGAAATCCACATTAAGTCTTATTGGATGTCCCTTGTATGTGATGTTTTGCTTTTCCCTTGCTGCTTTCAGAATTTTTTCTTTATCTTTGGCATTCAGCATATTATGTGTCTTGGGGTAGGTCTCTTTAGATTTATTCTAATTGGAGTATGCGGTGCTTCCTGGACACATATATTTATATGTTTCATGAGAGTTGGGAAATTTTTAGTCATTATTTCCTTAAATACTCTTTCTGCCCCATTTCCCTTCTCATCTCCTTCTGGAACTCCCATATCACATATGTTGGTGTATTTCATATAATCATGCATCTCCCTGACCCCCTGCTCAATTTTTTTCATTGTTTTCTCTCTGTTTTCTTCTTTCTCTTCAATTGCAGTTGTTCTTTCCTCTACACTGTTTATTCTTTCTTCCACATTGTGTGTCTCTACTGTATTTTAATCTCACTTATTGTGTCTTTCATTCCCATAAGTGCTGTTATTTTTCTATCCAAGATTTCAAATTTTTCTTTGTTCTAAGCCAGTGTCTTCTTAATGTCTTTTATTTCTTTTGTCTTGTCCTTCAATTTCATGATTTGAATTTGGAGATTTCTATGAACTTCATTGATTAGCTGTTTCAAATCCTGTGTCTCATCTGGAGCTTTGATTTGTTCCTTTGCCTGAGTCATAGCTTCTTTTTTCTTTGTATGGCTTGTAATTTTTTGCTGATTTCTGTGCATCTTATTCCGATGCTGGGTTTACTGTGATGTTCAGTTTCTTGTTCTTGCTTAGAGATTTACTCTTAAGCACTGTTCTTTGACTCTTGATTCAACTTGTGACCAAGAGTGATTTTCTCTGGGGGTGAAATTATAGGTGATTTTTACTATCATGATAATATTTTTCTGTATTTTTAAAATCATCTATAATGGAAAAGAGAAGAGGAGGGAGAGGATCATAAGTCTTCTCTATTTTTGTATATAAGACTTTATGTACATTTGTTTATTTCCTGAGGATAAATTTCTTGACGTGAAATTGCTGTGTCAAGGGTTACAAATATTTTTAAGGTCCTTGAAATTCAATGGAAAAATTTCCTTTAGAAAGGTTATATCAATTTACATTCCTACTCAACATTTCTCTTCAATGTAACTTTTGGTGAATTTTCTTTACCAATTTGCTGATTTTCTTTACCTCCCTTTATAACCCCCGAGTAAATAAATTAAACAACACTAAAATATAGAGCTAAGAAAAAGGAAGCAAAACTATAATACAAGTTGAGTACCATATTTTCATGTTACCTTGTAACCTATTCTTGGGACCACTTCACCTTACAGAGCATACTCAAGGGTGCTTCATAAGCCACTCAAAGTTTTCTTATGACACCAGTTTAACATTACCCATTTTCTCACTGCCCTGTTGAAATTCAGAAGAGCCTGCAGGTTCTTCAGGGAATCAGAATAGCCAAGATTTTCTTTCTGGAACATTCTGAAGTGTCCTCCTTTTAAGAAGCTATTCCTTGTAATATAACTTTCCTTCTCTTCTATCTTCCTCCCCCCTTTCCTGTATTAAGCCTCTTTCCCTGAGATTCTCTCTGAAATAGCTTTCCAATGCAAGTTTCTAAGTACCTGAGCTTGAAACAAGCCTGCACTTCTCTTAGATTTGAATCTTTTCTCTGCCTTCAGGAAACCATCCTTCACCTGATTTCAATCAAGAGCCTCAGGTTGGTATATAACATTAAGGTGTGTGTTTAAGGGATAGATAAACTTGGAAATAGAAATAAAATATATGCAATCCTTTTTATTTGCTGTGGTGTGCTCCTGGAAACGATCATAAAATGAATTAAATTTCCCATTGGAACAATGATTATTGGGATTCAGTAACTTCACTAAGGATTCACTAAGCAATGATATATAAAAATATGTATGCCCTCTAAGTATTTTATAAAGCATGTGAAAAATGCAGGGATCACTATCCTATCTAAATTGAATGTATGAAAAATATAATGCCTATTCCACATTTAATTAATAATATTTTCTTGTCATCTTAACATTTAGAAGACAGGAAGAAATGATTTGGATAAGTCAGTTGTCTTCTAAAAAGCGGTCCAAGTAATTTCCAACTGATGTCTTATTTTTCTCTCGATAAATCTCCCAATGCTGATCAGTGACATTTAAAATCATTCCTCTGATCTTAGAACTACTCTCTAAGTACTAAGTACTCAACAAATGTTTGTTGTTGATGATGGTGGTGGTATTTATCAGACCAAAATACATTTTCAAATGTGAGGGCTGATCTACCATTTCTCCCCTTCACTCTCTCCTATCTTCCTCAGTTTATTCAAAGCTACAAATAGAGCTAGTCAAACGTAGAATAAAGTAATGTCACCAAGAAGCAGTAACTGCTGGGGTAAGACTTATTTTTTTTATCACCCTTCACTGCCACAGTGGTAGAGCATGAGTTCAATTCAGTATAATTATTTCAGTCAAGCAGCCCACCCTGCATTTTCTGCTCATGATTCTCTGCCAATCTCAATTCAGAAGGAATCCCTTCCCCTAACAACAAACGAACCAAGAGACAGCAATAACACTAGGTAGACTAGCTTTTAGCAGATGGAAAAATAGAAAATGCTTTTACACAATCACCATGATGACTGATACAGAAAAATGCCCAGTGATTTACCTATCTCTTTGTGATGTGTTTATCAACCACCTACTACGAAAGATTTATAAACCTTTTAAAATTATTTTTTAGATGGATCTTGAGCAATTGACACTTTTGTTAAGAGTTATGTATATTAAAAAAACCTACCAGGTCATGAGCATCATCATTTAAAAAGGAACTTTAAATATTGTCTCACTTTGCTAAGACAGGCATAAGACAGTGTCTGTGCTGGAGGCTATGTGGAAAACACTAAATGAGTGGGTAAATTTAAGAAGAAATAATGACTGAGCCTTTAAAGCAGAGACAAAGTTAGAAGAATGAGGCCATGCAGTGTACAACTTTGAACTATATATCTTCATCCTCTCAGCAGAGAACTTGGTTCCTTCTATTTTATTAAATATAGATCAACTCTCTGTCTTCTCTTAAATTTCTACATTTCACCCATTTGATTATACTTCTTACTTACTTCAATGCAAGAAGGAAGCCCTTTTCATTCAACCTCTTTTCTTCCAGGACTGTGCTCCATTAATAATTGCCCGTTCTATTTCTCTCCCATATTTCTTCCATCTTCAAGCTCTTCCTTCCACTGGGTTATTCCCTTTTAGTTTTTAAGCATGATCAAGTCTTCTTACATCCTTAAAAAAACACCAAAACCCAAAAAATCCTTTCTCAACCCTCTGACTTTTTAAAGGTACTTATTCTTAAGATAGCACTTACTGAGCTCTTATTACATTCCAGAAAGTGTATCAAACTCAAACTCTTTACATATATTATTTCATTTAATCCTCACATCTTTTTTGCAACCTTATGAAAGACCCTGAATCAGAACCACCAAGGTAAGTCACTTCTGAACTCTTGACCCACAGAAACTGTAGAATAATTCATGTTTATTGTTTAATCCACTAAGTTTTGGGGTAATTTGTTATGCTTTCTTTCTTTTTTTTTTGTTGCTGTTTTGTTTGCATAGCTAGACATTATTGCCCTATGACCTGGCAGAAAAATATAAACTCAGGTGAATATTTTATAATCAACATTATATTGAAAACTAAGAATTATATACTGTTGAACATCTCCTGAAATCATTTTCCTCCTTCTAAATCACACCACTTTGCTTAGAAAAATGAAATTCCAAGATCCTTTTTAAATTCCATATAAAAACAACAGAAACAAGGAGGCTCTCTGTTCATAGCAAGCTCCTCATGTGAAACAGTAATTTGTTATGAAGTATTAGATAATTGCTATAGAATGAGAAGAGAAATTGCAATAAATCATTAGTTTAAAAAGTGCTGACAAATGGCACAGACATGACAAAAATCCAGGAAAATAATCCAATACTTTTATTAATTAACTGCCTGGTACTCTGCTATGCTTTTTTCCTATAGTTTTTTTCTGTATACTCTTTAAGAAGCCAATCTTCTCTTCAACATGGTTAATCAATTTCATTTTTATTATTGATAGTTTTTAAACATTTCTTTCAGGTTTACAACATATAATGTCATGTATAGTTTTAAGACATTGTCAAATTTGGGAAAACATCTGTCAAGTTTCTTTCATTTATGAGGTGTAAGATTTCAGAGTATTTAAAATTTTCTTGTACAGTGAATAATGTTTAATGCTATGTGAATTGATGACATTTGTTAACCAGTTTGGTGTCTACATGCTCATTGTAGTAGCTTTATTATGAGTTTTATGTTATCTTCATTAATGTCAGTGTTTTGTGCCAAATCAGCAAGAAGTTTAAATACTTTTCCTATATATTCATATGATTCACTTCTCTTCACTATTTGGATTCTTAAACAATCTGAGAACCCTGTTCATTACTTCTATTCAAATTTATCTCTTCTTAATGAATTATTGCTTTTGGCATAAAATGAAAGAAATGTTACAATTCACTTCTCAATGTCAGAATAATTTCTATTGATTTCACCACTCATCTTTATCACTTTTACTTCAGATATCATTAATTTTTATCTGAATTTTCTCTCTGTGTTTTAATAAATAAATGTAAAGATGACAAAAAATCTTTCATATACAATCAAATCACAAGTCTGTAAATTTTCACTTGTTTTATTGAAACATTCCAAAACATTCTTTTTCAAATTTGTTTCTTAATATGAGAATAATTTGCATCTTGATAAATTTTACAAAACCATATGACTATGTGAATACATTGTTAAGACTTGCTCCTAGGCTCTTGGAAAGGCCCATGAAAGCAAGGAGCCCTGAAGCCTTTATTAGCTTCATAGTAAATCCACCTCTGGTTTTGAGAAACTATGTAAATGGCGGTGATGACGAAGTTGGTGGGAGGTATAGAACTGGGGAGGAACTCCAGGAGTTTTTTTTTCGACATGTTCAATTTGAGACTTCTACTAGTAGGGTAACCATATAATTTCTTGTCCAAACCATTATACTTTTGAGTGTGAAAGCTAGCACAATTTATGAACAATAGATATAAATTGGGACTGTCCCAGGCAAATTGAGATGTATTGGACATCCAAGTAGAGATATTGAATAGAAAATTGTCTATAGAAGTTCAGGAAAGAGTTCTGGCCTGGAGATATGAATTTGAGTGGAAGGGAGGGCATTCATTTTTAAATGTTATTAACATCATGCAACTAAATGAAATCAGAGAGGAAATGTTGACAGAGAAGAGTAGAACACTGTGATGTAAGGTCTGGGATACTCAACATTTCAAAGTCAGGAAGACGAGGACAAACCAGGTAAGGAGAGCCAGTGAGATAGAAGGAAAACCAAGAGAGCAAGATGTTCATGAAGCCATGTGAAGAAAGGGTTCCAAGAAGTGTGTGACCAATTGAGTCAAATGCTGCTAAGTCTAAGAAAATGAGAACTCAAAATTGACCTTTATGCAGGACCAGCTACATAATTTGAGTCCAGTGCAAAATGAAATATGGAGTCCCTTTTGAGGCAGTTTGAAATTATTTTATGAATCCCAAAAAGAGAAAGATTATGTTTGTAAACGAACCTATTCCTCTGGATGTGATATCCTTTGCACTAAATTCAGCGGAGGGGACTATGATTAGATTATCTGTTAAGATTAAGGCTTTTGATTTGACTAAGTCAGTGGGAGTGACTCAGGCTGAGTCCCCAGCCCCTTGCTGGGTCTGATATAAACGGACACTCATTCAGACAGAAGAGAGATCTCTGTCATTTTTTATCTTGCCATGTGACAGAGACGAGAAGGTTCAAACAGCTAAGGACCTGGGGAGAGATAAGTCATTTTACCTGATAGCTCACAGCTGAAATTGGGAAGACAGCAGACCAGTCCAGACTGATATAGGAGGCCCAGAAAGAAACAAGCCCTATGCCAGGATAGAGAGGACTATAGGATCACTTAAGCATGAAGTCTAAGGCTGGGCCCATGGAGCTCAAGAGAAAGAGGAAGTCTGGAGGGAAAGAAGAACCCTCACAGAGATCAGCGGTCATCTTGCTTGGTGAAGCAACACACTGGAATCAACAGTAGCTGACTTTGGTAAGAAAGCATCTCTGCTGATGCCTTGAATTGGCCTTTTGACTCTAAGCTATTGCCCCAAATAAATACCCTTTATAAAAGCCAATAGATTTCTGGTCCTTTGCATCACCACCCCTTTGGCTGACCAATACACCCTTGTTCAAAGGTTATTAGGCATTTTATTTTATTTTTAATTGCATATTTACTTTATTAAGAAAGAACCCTACTGTTTTCCTAAGAGGCTATACCACTTTACATTTCTACCAGAAGTATATGAGAGCTCAGGTTCCACCACATTCTTCTTCTTCTTCTTCTTTTTTTTTTAATCTTAATCAATACTCCATGGCCCATTGATTTTAATGTACAAATTAAAAACTACTAGCAGTACCAGAAAACCATGCCATTAAGGGAGCAAATACACTAAAGCAAAACAAGAACATAAGAACAAAATCTAAAGTGTTCACAGATAACATTGGTCAGTCATTTCCACTTATTTCTTTTTCTATTTTTTTAATTTTATATATATATATATTTTAAAAGGTGCTTAGATTACCTAAATGTTACACAGAAATTACAGGGATTCCCATGTTCCCTACCTCCCACACCTCCCATAACATCCCACATAAACATCTTTCATTAGTATGGCACATCACCTGCAATGGATATACACATCCTGGGGCTTTGCCACTAAGCATGGACCATAGTTTACATTGTAGATCACACTTTCTCCCACACAGTTCTGCATGGTATATGCTGATATAAAATGGCCTATATCCGTCACCGCAACGTCACTCAGAACAACCCCCAAGTCCTGAAAAAGCCCCTGTATTACAACTGCCCTACCCCTCCCTGCCCTGAAAGCATCTAGTGGCCACTGGATCCACCTCACTGTTATATTTTCTTCCATTGCTTGAATCACAATATGTCTACAACAAAATACCATTAAGTCCACTCTAGTCCATAGCTCTTCCCCCAATCCAGAGGAGACTGGGATGGTGATGTCCACCATACCTCCAAGTGAGAGTGGGCTTATATCCCATGGATATGGTGGATGGGATTATCCTGCCTGCAGCTGCAGGTTCTCTCCATTCCCTGGGGTGGCCGTTGTCCATCATCATCTCCTCACCAGGTGACTTGGGTGAGTCCAATGAGCTGTAGAATAGGAGTTGCAGCTCCACCGAGATTCCAGGCACAGCTGGCACATGGACAGGCCAGAGGCTCCAGTCTCTGGAAGTACACCTACAAACTCCAGCATCACATATAGGTTTGAATAGAAGGGACTGATGGACCATGTGCAGGGAGGACTTATTTGAGTCCAACTCTGTCACTCTCAGGAGCACAGATTCCAAAGTAGAGCCCACTGATAAGGCATCAATCTCTGGGGCTATCCCCCCTTATATAGGACCTGGGTGTCTCCAGAGCCCTCAGGAGCCCCTCTGTGTGGGGTGATGCCCACTTTGGTGTTCTATGAGATCTACTGAGGTGGGCGTAAGCGTTACCTTTGGGATGACCTCCCGACTCTCTTTGAAGTCTCTTAGCCACATGAACTCATTTGTCTTTACATTTTCTCCCTTTTATTCAAGGTCTTTTTCCAATTGTGTTGCTAGTTGGCACTTGGTATTAATCCCTCATTGCCAGGAAGTCTCATCCCTGGGAGTCATGTCCCACATTGGGGGGAAGGTAATGTATTCATATCCTGAGTTTGGCTTAGAGAGAGTCCACATTTGAGCAACAAGGAGGCTCTCAGGTGGCAACCCTTAGGCACCCCATAAGAGTAGGCTAAGTTTCAATTACAAGAGCAAAGACTCATAAGGCTAGTCATCAATAACACGAACACATCAGTGGGCCATCCTCTTTTGCCAGACACTGCCCCTGCACTCGGGACTGTTGCTGCTCCCTTGGAGAATGTGGCAGAGCTCTCCAGGCTAAGAATTCAGATTCCCTCATTTATTGCGTGATTGTCTGCCCACCGTGACCATGCCCCATCCCTTGATCATTTGAACAAATTTATATATCTTTCCTGTATATTCAGATGAACTTACTCCCATGAATCTCCCATCCCAGACATCCCCCACCAATGATCCTCTGCAGCCCACATTTTAACCCTTCTGTGATCTAAGCCTTCATTGAAGATAAAGCCCATATAATAACCAAATACAATTAATAGGAAAATGAAATAATAATGATAAGCTTAAATGCAAGAGATAAAATACAAGGAAACTCAGAAAAAAAAAAAGCAAAAATAAAATATAATTAGTGGATTGGGACATTCAAAAAAAATGGGAGAAAACAAAAAAAAATTCCTTTTTAAAAAATTATTCTTTTTTCCTTTTATCACTGCATTGTCAGATGTCCAGTGTACCGTGACACTGTCTCCCTCTCATTCCCCAGTGTCTCCCAAATTTTCATTTAATTTTCAAAGAAGTTTTAGTTCACAGCAAAGACACACTGAGAATACTATAGACTCCCACATACCCAACCTCCCTCCCCCTTCCCCACCCGTATTAAAACCTTTTTTTTTTATTAATGGATGTTAGCATTGTTATAACTATTATACAGATAGTGAAATATAGCAACTAAACATTGTCAATGGTTTACAGTATAGTTTACAATTTAGATGGTACATTTTAATAATTTTTGATTATATTTACCATGTCCTGTGTCCATTACTGTAAGGTAATGAAAAACATTTCCCATGACCACTAAATACCCCATTTGATCTTTTCTGTTCCTTCCTCCCCATCCCCCTGGGGCATATGACACTCCCTTGTCTTGACTCATGGAATGACAAGATTCATAGTTACATCCCGTGGGTATTCTAACCTGCCCTTCCTAATCTACCCACATGTCAACCCTACACCACCAAACCCAGTAATATCACTACCCATCTTTCCTATCCTTCGATATGCAACTCTACTCTATCACTTTACCATAGATTATGTCCATATGGGTGATGGCTCACAGCCTACTCATCTCTTTCTCTCCCTTGTTAACCTATCTTTCAGACAATGGTTCTCAGAGACTGCTCACTTTCTTCACTTCAAATCAGTGAGGTCATATACTGTTCATCCTTCAATGCCTGGCTTGCTTCACTCAACATAAGGTCTTCAAGATTCAACTATGTTATTCCATGTGTTAGCACTTTATTCCTTCTTACAGCTGAGTAACATTCCATTGTATTTATGTACCACATTTTGTTTATCCATTCATCTGTTGATGGGCACTGGGGCTGATTCCAACTTTTGGCAACTGTGAACAATGCCGCTATGAACATTGGTGTGCATATATCTGTTTGTGCCTTTGCTTTCAGTTCTTCTGGGTATATACCCAGCAGTGGAATTGCTGGATCATACGGAAGATCTATTGTTAGTTTTCTGAAGAACCACCAAACTGTCTTCCACAGTGGCTAGACCATTCCAGAATCCCACCAGCAGTTGATGAGGGTTCCTATTCCTCCACATCCTCCCCAACACTTATAGTCTGCTGTTTTTTTAATAGCTGCCATTCTGATGGGTGTAAGATGGTATCTCATTGTAGTTTTGATTTGCATTTCCCTGATAGAAAACGATGTCGAGCATTTTTTCATGTGCTTTTTAGCCATTTGTATTTCTTCCTTGGAGAAGTGTCTTTTCAGGTCACTTGCCCATTTTTTAAATGGATTGTTTGTCTTTTTATTTTCAAGATGTAGGATTTCTTTATATATGCATGATATTAGGCTCTTATCAGTATATGGTTGCCAAATATTTTCTCCCATTCGGTAGGCTGCCTTTTTATTTTCTAAATAACGTCTTTTGAGGTGCAGAAGTTTTTAATTTTGAGGAGATCCCATTTATCTATTTTTTCTCTTGCTGCTCATGCTTTGGCTGTGAAGTTCATGAAACTGTTTCCTATTACAAGGTCCTTGTAATAGGAAATGCTTCCCTACATTATGCTTCCCTACATTATCTTCCAAGGTCTTTATGGTTCTGGCTCTTATATTTAGATCTTTGATCCATCTTGAGTTGATTTTTGTATAAGGTGTGAGATGGTATTCTTCTCTCATTCTTTTGGATATGGATATCCAGTTCTCCAAGCACCACTTGTTAAAGAGGCCATTCTCTCCCACCTGAGTAGGCTTGGTGGCTTTGTCAAATATCAGATGACTGTATATGTGAGGATCTATATCAGAACTCTCAATTCGGTTCCATTGTTCAGTAGGTCTATCCTTGTGCCAATACCATGTAATTTTGAGCACTGAAGCTTTGTAGTATGTTTTAAAGTCAGGTAATGTAATATCTCCAGCTTCATTTTTCTTTTTCAATATGTCTTTGGCATTTCGGGGCCTCTTACCTTTCCAAATATATATTTTGTGGTTAGTTCTTCCAGTTCCTTAAAAAATATAGTTGATTTTTATTGGGATTGCATTAAATCTGTAGATTAGTTTGGGTAGGATAGTCATCTTGATGATGTTTAGTCTTCCTATCCATGAACAGGAAATATTTTTCCATTTATTTAAGTCTTCTTTGATTTCCTTTAACAGTGTTGTGTAGTTTTCTGTATATAAGTCCTTTACTTCTTTAGTTAAATTTATTCCTAGGTATTTAATTCTTTTAGTTACTATTATTATAAAAGGTATATATTTTTATTTATTCCTCAGATTGTTCATTATTGGTGTACAGAAATGCTACTGATTTTTGAGCATTGATCTTATAGCCTGCAACATTACTGAATTCCTTTACAAGTTCTAGAAGCTTTGTTGTAGATTTCTCTGGGCTTTCTATGTATAGGATCATGTCATCTGCAAATAATGAAATTTTTACTTCTTCTTTTCCAATCTGGATGCCTTTTATATCATTTTCTTGCCTCAGTGCTCGAGCAAGTACTTCTAAGAAATAGGAGTGGTGCTAGTGGGCATCCTTGTCGTGTTCCTTTTCTCAGAGGGAAGGCTTTTAGGATTTCACCATTGTATGGGAACCCCTATATTTTTTATGTAGGGGTTCCCATTTGTATAATCTAAGTATCTTTTAAAAAATAAAAAATAAAAAAATTTTTTTTTAAAAGAATGAATAGATGATCTCAACAGAAAAATAAAAAGTAATGAAATTGAATCAGTTATCAAAAACCTCCCAACAAAGAAAAGCCCAGGAGCAGATGGCTTCCCTGTTGAATTTTAGCAAACATTCCAAGAAGATTCACACAAATCCTGCTCAAACTGTTCCAAAATATTGAAGAGGAGGAAATACTCCCTAACTCATTCTGTGAGGCAAACATCATCCTAATACCAAATCCAAATAAAGATACAAGAAAAAGAAAATTATAGAACAATAACTATATTGATATTATAAGTACAAAAGTCCTCACCAAATATTTGCTAACTGAATCCAACAGCATATTAAAAAGAATTATATATAAAAAAAATAAATAAATAAAAAGAATTATATGCCATTATCAAGTGTTACTTATCCCAGTTATGCAAGGTTGGATCAATATGAGAAAATTAATTAATGTAATATACCACATTAATCAAATGAAGGAATAAAACTGCATGATTTTCTCAACTGATGCTGAAGAATCATTTGACATAATCCAGCCCCCCTTCCTTGATAAAAATGCTTAGAAAACTAAAAATAGAAGTTAACTCCTTCAACATGATAGAGGGTATATATAAAAACCCACAGCTAACATCAGACTCAATGGTGAAAGACTGAAAGTTTCCCCTCTATGTTGTGGGACAATACAAGGATGCCCACTGTAAACACAGTTATTCACCATTGTACTGGAAGTTCTAGCCATAACAATTAGGCAAGAAAAAGAAATAAAAAGCATCCAAATTGGAAAGAAAGAAATAAAACATTTGTTATTTTCAGATAACATGAACCTATATACAGAAAATCTTGAAAAATCCACAACAAAGATACTAGAGCTAATAAACTAATTCAGCAATGTAACAGGATAAAGGATCAACATGCAAAAATCAATAGTGTTTGTATACACTAGTAATGAAAAATTTGAAGAAGAAATTAAATTCCATTTTCAATAGCAACTAAAAGAATCAAATATAGTAATAAATCTAACCAAGGATGCAAAGGACTTATACATATAAAACTACAAAACATTGCTCAAAAGAAACAAAAAAACACCTAAATAAATGAAAGGACAGTCCCACCCACATAAATTTACAAAGTCAATGCAATCCCAATCAAAATCCCAACAGCCTTCTTTGCAGAAATGAAGAAACCAATAATCAAATTTAAAAGTGAGTCGGGAGGTCATTCCAGAGGTTACATTTATGTACGTCTCAGGAGGATCTCACTGACTGCTACAGTAAACAGTGTCTCAAGCAGAGGTACTCCTGAAGGCTCTAGAGACATCTGGACACTATAGGCAGGACAGACAGACAACCCCAGGAAATCACCACCCCATCTGTGGGCCTTACCTTGAAATATATGATAATCTATCTCTCCAGTGTATCAGATTTAGACTCATTTATAATTTTCCTACACATAGTTATTCTGCCTCTTTTATTTGAACCTATAATTAGCACTATACCCATTAAATTTATGTCCCAGAGACTTAACTCTTCAATTTGTTCATATGTCGGTTTTGCCCTGAATCTCAGCAGAATTGCAACACTTACTCTTCAGTTCATCGGACTCACCCAGGACAACCAACAAAAGGATGACAATAGACAATATCCAAACCAAAAAACAAAGAGTATCTATAACTGCAAGGAAGACAGTTCCATCCATCTGCCTCATGGGATCTAAGCCCCCTCTGAATCAGAAGCAGAATGGGCATCACCATCCTCAAGATTGAGGAATGAACACACATAAGGGGAGAAATGCAACTATGAACCAAAGTAGACATTATTCTAGAAATGAAAAAACTTGTAACATTGATATAAAGACAGTGGGCACCAGAGGTTCTGAAGGGAGGGGGAGGAAAGAATAGATATAACATGGGGCATTTTAGGGACATTGGAATTGTTCTGCATGATATTGCAATGACAGATACAGACCATTATACTTTTTGCCAAAACCTGTAAAATTGTGTGGTGCAAAGTATAAACTATAATGTTAACTATAGGCCATGGTTAATAGCAATGCTTCAATATTTGTTCATCAATTGTAACAAATGTCCACACTAATGAAAGATGTTAATGGGGGAAAGTGTGGGAGCAGGAGGAGATGGGGTATATGGGGATCCCCTATATTTTCAATGGAGCTTTTAAGTAATCTAAAGCTTCTTTAGAAATAAAAAATAATTATTACAACAGGAAAATATTGAGAAAAAAATTATATGGAAGGATATGGGGCCCCAAATAGCCAAAGCCATCTTGCAAATAAGGACTTACACATCTCTGATTTAAAACGTATTACAGTAATCAAAACAGCATTGTACTGGCACAAGGAAAGATACACCAACCAATGGAATAGAAATGACAGTTCAGAAATCAATTTTCACATTTATGGCCAATTCCACTTAATAAGGAAAGAATAGTGTCTTCAACAAATAGTACTGGGAAAATTGGATGTCCATGGGCAAAAAAAAGAAGGTGGATGCCTACCTCACACCATATACAAAAATCAACTCAAAATGGATCAAAGACTAAATATAAGAGCTAGAATTATAAAACTACTAGAAGAAAACATAAGGAAGTATTTTCAGGACCTTGTGTTAGGCAATGGTTTCTTCGACACCTAAAGTACAAACAACAAAAGACAAAATAAATAAATGGGGTCTCATTTAAATCAAAAACTTTTGTGCATCAAAGAACTTTATCCTGAAAGTAATATGACAACATACACAATGGAGGATAATATTTGGAAACCACAACCTGGTAAGCATTTAATATCCAGAATATATAAAGGAATCCTGCAACTTAATAAAAAGACAGACAAACCGATTTTAAAAATGGGCAAAAGACTTGAATAGCCATCTCCCCAAAAGAGGTACACAAATGGCCAGAAAACGCATGACAAGATGCTCAACATAATAATCCATCAGAGAAATATGACATCATTTCACCAAAATGAGACATCATTTCACACCCACTGGAATGGCTATTAATTTTAAAACCTAAAATTATAAGTGTTGGAAAGGATGTAGAGAAATAGGAATACTCACTCATTATTGGTGGGAATGTAAAATGGTACAGGCACTGTGGAAGATAGTTTGGAAGTTCCTCAGAAAGCTAAGTATAGAACTATCATATAACCTGGCAATCCCTCTACTAGGTATATACCTAAAAGAATTGAAAGCAGGAACTCAAACAAATATTTTCACACTGATGTCCATAGCAACACTATTCACAATTTACAAAAGGTGGAAGCAACCCAAGGGTCCATCAACCAATGAATGGATAAACAAAATGTGATATACACAATGGAATATTATCCAGCCACAAAAAGGAATGAAGTCTTGATACACATAACAAGATGCATGAATCTTAAAGGCATTATGCTGAGAGAAATAAGCCAGCACAAAAGGACAAATATAGTATGAGCTCACTGATATGAAATAATTAGTAGAAGCAAATTCCTAGGATCAGAAACCAGAATACAGGTTATCAGGGACTATGGTGGGTGTAGGGAATGGGGAGTTGATGCTTAATTCATAGTTTCAGTTTGCAATGATGGAAATGTTTTGGTAATGGATGGCTGTGATTATAGCACAGGATTGTGACTGTAATTAATACCACTGAATTATATATTTGAATGTGGTAAAAGGGAAAATTTTAGATTTTATATATGTTAGAAGAACAAAATTTTTTAAATGCACATTAAACTGCACAACACAGTGAACTCTAATGTAAAGTATGGACTACAATTAATAGTATAATAACAATAATATTGTTTCCCTTATTGTAACAAAATTCCCACACTAATGCAAAGTGTTGATCATAGGGAAAACTGTATGTGAGGGAGGCATATGGAAACTATTTTTTTCATGGTTTTTCTGTAAACCTTCCCAAATTAAAAACAAAACAAAATAAAAGGATATTTTTTTAAATTTTTAAATTTATTTTTATTGTGGGTAAAAATCAAAATTCTCACAATACATACAAACATTTGCAAAATGATATATAAATATATATGCATATATGTGTATTTGCTTACAAAAATGTTATTTATATATATATATATACATATATTTTAAGAGGTGTTTAGATTACCCAAAATATTACACGGAACCCACTGGGATTCCCATGTTGCCCACCTCTCACACCTCCCACCACATCCCACACAAACATCTCCCACAAATGTGGCCCACCACCCTCAATGAACTTACACATCCTGGAGCCTTGCCACCAAACATAGACCACAGTTCACACCGTAGACCACACTCTCTCGCACTCAGTTCTGAGTGGTGTGTGCTGATTTAAAATGGCCTACATCCGTTGCCACAACGGTACTCAGGACAAACTCTAACTACCAAAGAAGTCCCTGTATTTCAACTGCTCATCCCCTCCGTACCCCAAAAGTGTCAAGTGGCCACTGGCTCCACCTCATTGGTATAATTTCTTCCATTGCTAGAATCACCATATGGGAACAAGAGAATACCATCAAGTCCACTCTAGTCCATAGTTCTTCCCC
>JAKSZT010053808.1:3443292-3459702 GCA_026826555.1 Tolypeutes matacus
ATTCCTTCTACTTCTATTTTTTGGAAGAGCTTAAGTAGAATTGGTGTAAACTCTTTCCGGAATGTTTGGTAGAATTCAGCTGTGAAGCCATCTGGTCCTGGACTCTTCTTAGTTGGGAGATTTTTAATGACTGAGTCTATCTCTTTACTTGTAATTGGACTGTTGTGTTCATCTATTTCTTCTTTCATCAATGTCAGCTGTTTGTGGGTGTCTAGAAACCTGTCCATTTCCTCTAAATTGTCATTCTTGTTGGCATATAATTTTTCAAAGTATCTTCTTATGATACTCTTTATTTCTGTGGGGTCAGTAGTGATATCACCTTGCTCATTCCTTGTTTTATGTATTTGCATCTGTTCTCTCTTTTTCTTTGTTAGTCTGGCTAAGGGTTTGTGAATTTACAAAATAAACAAACAAAATAAAAGAATTTTTTTTTTTAAAAAAGAATATATAAAGAACTCTCAAAACTTAACAGAATAAAAAAAGGGGCAAAAGGTTTGAACTGAAACTTCATCAAAGAAGATGTATTAGTCAATCAAAGGGATGCTGATGCAAAGTACCATAAATCTTTTAGGTTTTCTAAAGAGTATTTATTTGGGGTAGAAGCTTACAGTTACCAGGCCATAAAGCATAAGTTACTTCCCTCACCAAAGTCTGTTGCCATGTGTTGGAGCAAGATGGCTACCGATGTCTGCAAGGGTTCAGGCTTCCTCTTCCTTTTAAGGCTTTGTGGTCCCAGCTTCTTCCAAAAATCTGATGTAGGCTGGCATAAGTCACGTCACTCTCCCAGGGCTCGTTTCTCTCTGAGCTCAGCTGCTCTGCTCTTTCTACAAGGTCAGCTATAGACTATCAGGCAAATGGCTCGTCTTTCTTCCCCGGGCCTCTGTTGTGTTTAATGAAGCCTTCTCTCTTTCCTCACTTATATGCTTCTCTGTGTATTTACTTCCCAGGGCTCCAACATTCAAAACTCAAACTTTCTCTTCTGCCATGTCATTTTCTCTGTGAGTCTTCGCCCACCAAAGGGGTGGGGACTCAACGTCCTACTGATGTTGCCCAATCAAAGTCCTAGTCATAAGTTAATCAAGTAAAAGTGAAACCTCTGAACTGAATACAATCTAAGGGTATCACTAGCCCAGAGGAACGACCAGTTTACAAACATAATCAGTATTTCTTTTTGGAATTCATCAATAATATCAAACTGCCACAGAAGATGTACAGATAGCAAAAAAAGCAAATGAAATGTTCAATATCATTAGTGATTATGAAAATGCAAACTAAAACCACAATGTGATACCACTACACACCTTTAGAATGGCAAACATTAAAAAGGCTGATCATACCAATTGTTAATGAGGATGTGAAACAACTGAAACCTTCATACATTGGTGGTGGGGATGCAAAATGGTCCAACCACTTTTGAAAATATTTTGCTAGTTTCCTTATAAAGTTAAACATACACTTACCATACATCCCAACAATCCCACATCTGGGCAATTTTCCAAGTGAAATGAAATCTGTGTTCCCACAAAAACCTGTATGAAAATGTCCATAGCAACTTTATTCATAACTACTTACATTTGGAAACAATTCAAATGTCCCTCAACTGAGAAATAATAAACTGGTACATTCATACAATGGAACACTATTCAACAATAAAATGGAGTGAACTACTGATATATGCAAAAACATGGATGAGTCTCAAAGTCATTTTGCTGAGTGATACCATTTATAAGGAATTCTGGAAAAGGCACAACTATGTGGACGTAGAATAGATCAGTGGTTGCCAGGGGATAGTAGTTTGACTACAAAGGCTACACAGGAGAGATTTTGGGGGAAGGAAGGTGCTGGGAGGGGGGACAGTAGAGGCAGTAATGGAATTGTTCCCAGTGATAGTGGCTACATAACTGTGTATTTTTCAAAACTCATGAACTGCCACCAAAAGGAATGAATTATACCATATATAAAAAATACAAATTTGATGAACTCAGATATCCACACAATCAAACACCATCCTTCCTCCTGAAAAAATAAATCATTTTCATAGTTGTCTAAAAGGAGAGACAAGTTCAAAGAGGTATAAGAGTAAAGCAAAAAATACCATGGTGTGTATAGAGAAATGCAAACAACTTATTGCTGAGGATTGATGCTGAATCAGTACACAGGAATAAATGTATGGAAGGCTTTGTATACCCTGCAAAGTGATTTTGTATTGTAGGGAATGAGAACTTTTGAAAGATTTTGAGCAAGAGAATCATATGGACAGCTTTACATTTCAGATAAACCAAACTGGCTGTGATATAGAAAAAAGATTTGACATGTAGACAGATTGAAAGCAGGGAGATTAGGTAGAAGGTTTTTGCTGTAGTCCAAGTAAGATGTGAAAAAAGGCCTGAGCAAAAGGAATATAGAGTAGGGGAAGGTTCCTGAGTCCTGTGGCATGTAGGTACTTAAGCTCAAGAGAGCTGGAGGGGAAGTAATGACCTCAGAAAAGGATCATTTTACTTTGGATGACTTCAGAGTACATTCCTCTCACAACTTCTTTTAGTCATAAGGGAGGGAATCACTACCTCTTGGCCCCATTCTCATTTCCATGATGGGAGCACACACAAATACCAGACAACTTTAAAAAATTTACTTGGCCACCCATGTTTTTCAGATATTTCAATGAAATTCAGATGGCCACCAAATAACAGAAATTAAGTGACCCATCATTAGGATGATCATATATCCCATTTTTCTCAGTTATAGTCCCTGTTTACTCCTGATATCCCAGCATAATTTTTTTAGTATAGTAATAATAGAACCCCCTTTCATTCTCAAAAGTTCCCTGGTTTGGATGGTCACCTTGCCTATAGTTGCTTCCCCATTTGACTATTCTTCGGAGGAGGGGGCAGGAACAAGCCAACATAAAAATGCCAATAAATCTTTTGAATATAAATCAAGAGAGATGTGTTCATCTACAAAAGCCCATAGAAAATTTAAACAGAATAGAAAGCTATATAAATGAACAGAAAGGTAAATCATTTAATAATACAGAAATATACTAAATTAATGGGCTTGATCCTTAAATATTTATCGAGTTCTTCTCCTTTACTTTGTTCTCCCTGTGTACTAACCCAGTGTACAATTTTAAGCCTTACTGTCCCTTTCTACTTACAAATTTCAATAGAGTGCCCCAAGGCCTTGAAGGGAATTTGAAGGTTGTGACTGGTTGCTGAGTCTTTGATTGTTCCTCCTTTCAAAGAGTCACCCTACATTCTGTCTTCTACAATTCTATGAGAAACCGAAGCAAGCTTGCTCAGTAGGGTTCCTTTTGAAATATCAAGAATTCTGCACTAAATCTTTGCCTCACTCTTGCTCAGTCCACATAGGGCAGACAGAAAGAGAAAGAAGCATAACTACTTTGTTTTGTGGCACGCTGTTCTGTCACATCAAGATTGGTTTTTGATACACCCCAAACCCTGTTTTCACACTCTGACCCTAAGGTTAAAATATAATTCTGACCTGTGTAAGCCCATTAAAACAACAACAACAACAACAACAACAACAACAAAAAACGATGGGCAAATAGAGTACTGGGGGGAAAAGATTGGAAGAGAAATACAGCAGTATTTTACCATTTCTACTCATCCTTCTTCTATAAAGGACTTCAGGCAATAAAATCAATACACAGTTGTTGTAATGAGTTACAATCATTGTTAGCAATAATCAAATGAGGGGTAGCCATTATGTTGCCTTTTCTTACTTCTTTTGCTTGATCTTTAGTTTTAAAATAAACTGAGAGTCCTGCAAACTCTTCTCAGGTTTAACAGCTTGAATAAGATAGTAACTTAAAAGATTAATACTTGGCTCTTTTATCTCTGTAACAGTCTGATGGCTTCAAGCTTTCTAACATGAAATTCAATTTGAATAAGGATAGCACTCTTGAGGTCTGTAAATTGTCAGTTCACAAAAAGTTCCTTCTCTGTATTCCATATTCTCTTTCTAAAGCCTATATGACAGACGATTGAGACCCAGTTTTAACTATAAGATGCTAAGTCCATGTCAAAAATTGTCTTTTTAAGGGAATCCATGTGCTCTTCAATGCCATTAAATCAAGAATCTAGCTACATTTATCCAAGATGTTTTGACATGGTCAGCGTGGACTTTGGCAAGGAGATGGAGAAAATGGCCTCCCATCAGCTTCCCTTACCTCCTGCAGGGCCTAGAATGGGTAGTTAATCGTTTACCATTTGTCTATTATTTATTATGTCTCATTCCAATTTATCTATTTATGTATTTTGTCTCTCCCACTGCTTGAGGGCAGTGGTTGTTTCCCATTTGTTTTTGTTTCTCTGGCACTCAGCATGAAAGGAATTCAGTAACTTTTTGTTGAATGAATGAATATGGTCTCATTTTAATTTTATTAGAGGTCTTACACAAAACCCTAAACACTGTGCCACTCATATTGTAAGTGTTCAATAAATGTTAACTGTTATTTGCTATAATAGGGGTTAGTGGGTGATGTGCTGGAGCAGATTTTTACTGGCTGTTCAATTCTCAGGAATTTTGCAAGCTAGTTGTTAAACCACTGATAGCTAGAAATAGACAATGATGGGGGTATTTACACTGTTGAAACTGGCAAATGCTACAATTCATGGCTCTCCCCTTTCCCCATAAAGCTGGTCTTTGAATAATTACCAGCATACGGCTGGGGTCAGATAGCAAACTTTCCTAGGGTTTTCTGGGGTTTGAATCTCTCTAAATGGGTGCAGATATGGTAAAGTGCACACATTGTGTGGGCTAGGTTTAAAGGAGAGAAGAGAAGGAGAAGGAAAGGGTAGCATATGGGGAAGGGGAGGTAGTCAGGCAGCCAAGCCACTGAGTGAAACTCTAAAACTAACCTCCCATAACTGCTCACTTCCTCCAAACAACCACCTTTGCAACCATTTATAGCACAGAGTCCCCTGATGGGCTTCATTCTAACAAGAATAAATTGGCTGATGATCTCAGTGTGGTAATTCAACACCTACTGAGACTGTCCTTCAGAAAAAAACTTCATAAGCTGTAACATTGACAGTATAAGGATTTTCTAGCCATGAGCGTTCTCCACAATGAACTTGGTTGCCTGAAATGTTGTGAGCTCCTTGTGCCTAGGAATGTTCACATAGAAGCTAGATGAAAATCTGCAGAGATATGACAGAGAGATTTTTCTTCAGCTGCTTCTCTATCTCCTTGCTTCTTAAAGTCTGGTTTGCAGACTTCTTAGCCCCACACCAGACCTACCGAGCCAGAATCTGCATTTTAACAAGCTCCCCAGATTATTCATATACACACTAAAGTTTGAGAAGTACCTGCTTTAGATCACCTTTCTGGTCACAGCTGCCTCTAGGATTCTATGCTTCTATCACTTGGATGAAGACATACAAGTTATGCTTCTAACATTATTTCAGAAAATAAAAAGGCAGAATGAGACACTTTTATATGGAATTTCAGGTACAAATTTCAAAATAATCTCAACACACACAATCATGGGCAAAAATCCACAAGATACAATGCAAAAGCCTAAGTATGAAATCTGTGTTTAGACAAACTCCTAAAACAAGGGAATCAGGACAAATTCCCAAGGTCTGAGGCCTGCAAGACAAGCAAGGTTAGGGCAATTCATCCCTTATCCCTCTGCCCTAGATTCTGAGCTCCTTTCATTTGCTCTAATGAGTCTATATGCCTTTGTGAGTTTTCTGAAGTTATTACAGGTATATACTACAGCTTCCTAAAGTAGACCATAAGTTCCTCCCCTCAGTTATAACAATGTCACCTTTTTTGTGCCCTTCGTTTCCTCCACTGGGCCTGGAACAGAGCTCTGTAGGAAGCAGGAGCCTAATCAATGCTACTGACTGATAATAAATATAAATAACATTGTAGGGAGTGCCTTTGTTTCTAGAACTTTCCAGTTACTACAGAATCTGCATAGCACAACAAAGCAAATCCAGAATGTAAATTATTATATTAGTAAACAATGCACGTGATATAAATTTCGACAAATCAATTAGCTACCAAGACTACTACAATTTCTAAATAATATCCTGTAACAAATATTTTTGTTTAGACTTTATACTGTAAACTATAAATCATTCCACAAGCTGATAAAACCCATTGACCACTTCTCAGAACCATTGAGTCTCTTCCTGATCTCTGTCGGTAAAACAGGGTTTGCAAACTTTTTTCTGTAAAAGGCCAGATGGTAAATATTTCAGGCTTTGCTGGTCATACAGTCTCTGTCACAACCACTGAAGAGCAGCCATAAACAATACTTAAAGGAGTGAGCAAGGCTGTGATCCAATAAAATTTTATTTATATAAACAGGCAAGCCATAATTTGCTGACCCCTGAGGTATAAAATTATGTATCACAAGGAACCAAGAGGCCATCTCTTATATTTATTCTGAGTAAAAAGTGCTCCAAGTTCCCACGGAGTTGCCCTCTTTTCAATACAGGAATCTACCTGTCCAATATAGCCCAATGAGTACAGTCCAGGCTCATGTGTTGACAATATTTTGAAAATAAGAAAAGCATATTTGCACTAGTGTGTCTTTTTGTTCCCATTTCTCCTGTCCTCTTCTGTCTTTGTGTAAATACAAAGTTCTAATCATCTGCTGATTTTTCTCAATCTGATTCAGAAGGTAAAGCCACATTTTGAAAATGCTTTTTGGTCTTGAATAATGGAGCTGGGCAGGCCCATGCATGAAGAAATCTAGGTTGAGAAGTACAGAGACATTTTGCTTTTCATCCTCTACCAGTCATGCCAGAGGCGTGCCCACTTAGAGAAAGCTAACCTGCCCTTGAGGGAGGACCTAACTAATTCCCCTAAATCTGTTTAGTTCCAAGTTCATGATATTCCTTCCCATGACACTACATCCCACACTGACTTACTTAACCAATTTGAAGAGGATTAGGGCTTGGTCGACACTTACAAATGAGTTTCACATGGTGGAATGGAAAACATGTTCTTACAGCTCTGAGCAGTAGCACAATGAGTTAGAATGTCAGACAAAGGAATCTGGAAATTGTATCCCATTTTGAATTCCAGCTGATATCAGAAAAGCCTTGGAGGTTCAGTTTTAATTTGCAAATTGAGATTTACCAGAAACCAAGAAAGAAAAACAGTCCTCATCAATGCAGCATTTTTGCAAGTTTAATCCACAAGTTCAGTTTCTGTGACCCTTGTGGTGCTTGAGATTGCTTTGCTTCTCCCAGAAAGCCATGTAATAAAAGGAAGCTGATCAATGAGGAGAGACCTACACTGCATGTGAAAAGCTAGCTATGGGAAACTGTAAACCAGTTTTATTTCATGGTTGAATTTATCTAATTTTTTTGCAATATTTTGCATTCAGAATTTTTACCCTGCTTAAAACAAAACAACAAGAAAGAAGAAAAAACTCTGTATTTTAACTTTTGAAATGTTAGAAATACTTACCCATTTTGGTTTTACTCCAGAAGAGATTTAGGGGTTAAATTTATTTATTTTAGAAGAGAGACAGTAAGGAGTTAGACAATTCAGCTGTTACATTTGTGAAGTAAGTATAAAGTGATTTAAAAGAATAGTTACCTTGTTATGTGCCTGCTAGTGAAAGATAGTAGTGAAATCCTCAACAGAGGCACTGATTGCCGTAATTTTAATGAACTGGAGCCTGAAATGCCATCAAGAAATAGCCACAACATCTGCAATACCAAGAGCAAGCAAGGGAAAAAGTAATGATAAACAACAAGAAAAATCTTAATATTCAGTTTAGTTTTTGCAAGAATTGCATTGATGATCCCCTGGCTTCTCCCCTTAAACATATAAATGAATATGAGCTACTTCCCCTTTCACCTAAACTGAATGTTGAAGGGAAGTTTCAATCTCATTGATTAATTCAGCAGTTCCTTTAAATTGAATTTTTAAACATATGGGCACACAAACCAATCTATAGGCAGAACAATTCTTTGAACAGAATACAAACAGTTTGGGATTACATGCTAGGTATCACACAAGTGAATTTTCACAGTACAAAAGAATGAATTCCTTATTGTGACCCTCGAGATAGCAGTACTAAAGAATTTCAGCTCCACTTTAAATTGCTACCCCAACTGTTGTAGTTTTCTTAGTAGGAATATAACACCTTCCCTAGCTTCTGGTTTCTTCCACCAAATAATAATTGCTTATCTCTACTAAAGAATGGCCTTCCCTCTTTTCAGTCAGTCCATCAACAGTCAACAAACACTTGCTGAGCACCTATTATGTGTCTAGTACTACTTTAAACACTGGGAGTACAGAGATAATGCATAAGTACTGTAAAAACTCACATTCTAATAAGTATGATAGACATATACAGTAACTAGTTATATCAAAAAAGAGAAAGGGAAACATGCCTAATTTCAGATTTTTATTTCAATTCAACAAATCTCCTTTTTATCATGTATAATATATTTATCTTGTGTTTTGAATTATTTATTTGTGTCTCAGAGAAATTTTTCTTGTCTGTCAACTTTCTTGATTTTGGCGGGGGTGGGGTGGGGTCTGTGGAGAGGGGAATGATGATCACCAGGATGGAACAGGCTGGCAAGTCAAAGTGGTCTGATGCAACACTTGAGCAATGACATGTGAGTATAGAAAAAGTTAAACCTGGAGATTTCAATTGACATATTTATTCTTGTCAATAAGGGTTTCAGCTACTGATTCTGCCCCAGCTTAGCTGCCCACAGTTTTGCTCATAAGCAGAGCCAAGGTAGTGACTATCTCACTACAGAGAAGACTGGCTATAGTGGAAGTGAAGAAAGAGTGAGTTGAAATATTAGAGGTTATTATCAGAGAATGAATGAATTCTTGGAGTTTAAGATTTCACAGATGGTGTTCTTCAAAGTAATGAAAATGCCCAGTGTTGCCATGGAAGGTGAATGCAGGTAAATGTCATTAAAGTAGAAGCAGACAAAGAAGTACTAGGCTTTGAGTGATTCACAATTCTGATTGTGTAACAGAATCATCAGTGGTGGTTTTAAAAACTGCAGAAGCTAGGGTTCCCCCTCTGATAGATTCTGATATAGTTGGTGGAGTCCAGGTATATGCACGTTTAAAAACTTTTTATAGATGTTTCCAATACACAGGCAAAGTTGTGTATTGAAGTTGGATGGATTTCCCATGCAAACCTTGAAGTCTCCAGATGACAACAGAATACAGAAAAACTAGAAATCTAAGTCTTCAATGGCTGCGGGAGGGAGAGTGACCAGAACGACATAACGTAAGGGATGCGAAGAAGAACCATTTGTGGCATTGCTAAAGGGCAAGAACTTCAAAGGTGCAGGGGTTTTTACTGGAGGGTGAAACATTTAACTCAGCATTAGAGAACAAAGGATAAAGGCATAAATCCCACCTCCCAACATTACTTCCTTTCACCTGGTTTATACAGTACAAGGTTGTTTGCACATCCCCAGTTCACCACTGGATTTCCCAAAATTCCACTTCACTTTATTCTGTGAAGAAATGGCTTCAGGGATGTTCTCGTATTCTGAAGCTCTACTTGCCACTTTTTGGAGCGCATTCCCATCTTTTAGATATTTCATTCACTTTTAGTTAACCTACCCTCTGGAGGCAATAAAATGAATCCTATGAACTTGGATCCAGAAATTTAAAAATATGAATTATTTCTTACAAGATTCCATAGCCCATATCACTTATCTGGTTTTCAAGCCATTTGTGTGAAAGAGACTCAAGATGGAGTGCTATTAAGGTAAATTAGATCATTTTCAGAAAAATATAATTCTATAGAATACATCATTGTAGAGAGTTTGAACTAAAGAAAATTTCAGGTGACTGTCTCTAGTAATAATAGTAATAATAATGCAATACAAATAAATGAAGAGCATCAAGTCTTGTTCATCTAGTGTTATTTTATTCCTTATCTTTTAAATTGTTGTCATTATAAAAGTAATACAAGTTTCATATAAAAGTATTGAATAATTCAGAGGTATCTAGAGTAAAAGTAAATGTCCTCTTTCCATAGCACCACCCCTAACTCTACTCTTCTAGTGTGCATCTCTTTCCAGAATTTATCCTAAGCCTTTATAAACACACACACACACACACACATTAAACTGTATGTACTTTTCCACAACTTCTCTTTCTGTTGGCAGTATATCACAAACATCTTTCCATGTCAATACATATAGATCAACCTCATTCTTTTTAGCATCTGTTTAGCATTTCATAGCATGGATGCAAAACAATCTTAAAATATATACACCCCCTTTTTTGGTCAATTGTTTCAAATTTCTTCCTATTAAAAATCATTCTTCTATGAACTTCCTTGCACACATATTTTT
Organism: Tolypeutes matacus; assembly: GCA_026826555.1. Classification (NCBI taxonomy): domain Eukaryota; kingdom Metazoa; phylum Chordata; class Mammalia; order Cingulata; family Chlamyphoridae; genus Tolypeutes; species Tolypeutes matacus. Next base: position 3,453,627 of record JAKSZT010053808.1, read on the forward strand.
GTGTGCGTGTGTTAGTATTTCTGTAGCATACATTCCTAAAAGGAAAATTGCTGAATCATAGGGTATGTGCTCTTAAAATGTTGGTACATTAACGTCCTACTGTCCTGCAACAAAACATTTATATTTCCACAAATATTGTGAATGCCGATTTCCTCCACCCTCCTGTCAGTTGTGTATATTATCATTATTTTTTATTTTACAAGTTAACTTATTCTTTTTATTTGTATTTCTTTGATTTCAAGTAAGGCTGAGAATTGTTTCCTATTTCATTGGCCACATCTGTTTTCCTTGAATTTCTTGTTCACATACATTAACTTCTTGGGGAAGATCTTTTGCCTTTTTCTTATTGATTTGTAGGAGTTCTTTATATATTATGGATAAACTCTTTGTCTATTATGCATGTTAAAATTTTTTTCTTCAAATCCAATGGCTTTTAATTTTATTTAGGATGACTTTCACAGTACCGAAAGAAATTTTTTAATATTCATGTAATCAAATCTTTTGATTTCTTCCTTTATGGTTTCTGACTTTTATATTCAGTTTATTTATTTATTTTTTATTTATTTATTTATTTATTTATTTATTTATTTTTTTATTATGGGTAAAAATCAAAATTCTCACAATACATACAAACATTTGTAAAATGATATATAAATATATATGCATATATGTGTATTTGCTTACAAAAATGTTATTTTTTTATATATATATATACATATATTTTAAGAGGTGCTTAGATTACCTAAAATATTATACGGAACCCACTCGGATTCCCATGTTGCCCACCTCCCACACCTCCCACCACATCCAACACAAACATCTCCCATAGTGTGGCCCACCAACCTCAATGAACTTACACCTCCTGGAGCCTTGCCACCAACCATAGACCACAGTTCACACTGTAGACCACACTCTCTCCCACTCAGTTCTGAGTGGTGTGTGCTGATTTAAAATGGCCTACATCCATTGCCACAACAGTACTCAGGACAACCTCCAACTCCCAAAGAAACCCCTGTATTTCAACTGCTCATCCCCTCCCTACCCAAAAAACTGTCAAGTGGCCACTGGCTCCACCTCATTGTTATAATTTCTTGCATTGCAAGAATCACCATATGTGAGCAAGAGAATACCATCAAGTCCACTCTAGTCCATAGTTCTTCCCCCAATCCAGAGGCGACTGGGATGGTGATGTCCACTCCAACTCCAAGTGAGAGAGGGCTTATATCCCATGGATATGGTGGGTGGGATGATCCTGCCTCCAGATGCAGGCCCTCTCCATTCCCTGGGATGGCCATTTCCCATCGTTGTCTCCTCACCAGGTGACTTGGATGAGTCCATTGAGCTGTAGGGTAGGAGTTGCAGCTCCACTTAGATTTCATGTACACCTGGCACATAGGTAGGTGGGAGGCTCCAGTCGCTGGAAGTATACCTAAGAAACTCCAGCACCACATGTAGGTTTCAATAGAAGGGACTGGTGAACCATGTGCAGGGAGGACTTATTTGAGTCTAATTCTGTCACTCTCAGGAGCACAGATTACAAAATAGAACCCACTGATAAGGCATCAGTCTCTGGGGCTATCCCCCCTTATATAAGACCAGGGTGTCTCCGGAGCTCTCAGGAACCCCACTGAGTGGGGTGATAGGCACTTAGATGTTCTATGAGCTTCTACTGAGGTGTGCGTAAGAGTTACCTCTGGGATGACCTCCCGACTCTCTTTGAAGTCTCTTAGCCACTTGAACTCATTTGTCTTTACCGTTTCCCCCTTTTATTCAAGGTCTTTTTCCAGTTGTGTTGCCAGTTGGCACTTGGGAAAAGTTTTCAATTAGCAATAATCGTGCCTCGGATAAACCTCATTGGCTACGATACTGCCACTGCAAAAAGCAGCCAGTTGGCACTTGGTATTAATCCCTCGTTGCCAGGGAGGCTCATCCCTGGGAGTCATGTCCCACGTTGGGGGGAAGGTAATGCAATCATATGCTGAGTTTGGCTTAGAGAGAGGCCACATTTGAGCAACAAGGAGGCTCTCAGGTGGCAACCCTTAGGCACCCCACAACTGCAGGCTAAGTCTCATTTACAAGAGCAAAAACTCACAAGGGTAGTCATCAATTAAAAAAAAAAAAAAAAAAAAAAAAAAAACACATCAGTGGGTCATCCTATTTTGAAAGGCACTGTGCCTACACTCAGAGGACTATTGCTGCTCCCTTGGAGATTGTGGCAGAGCTCTCCAGGCTAGGAATTTAGATTCCCTCATTTATTGTGTGATTATCCACCCATCGTGACCCTGCCCCATCCCCCGATCCTTTGAATGATTTTGTATATCTTTCATGCATATTCGGTTGAACCAATCCCCACGAACCCCCCCCCAGACACCCTCCCCCCAATAATCCCCCGCAGTACCCATTGTAACCCTTCTGTGATCCAAATCCTCCATGAACATTTAGTCCATAAAATAATCAAATACACTTACTAGGAAAAAGAAGTGTGATAAGCTTACATGCAAGAGACAAACATAAGGAAACTCAGGGGGAAAAAAAAAAAAAAAAAGAGAGAGAAGGGAAAAAAAAAACAAATAATCAAACAAAGAACACAACACAATAAAATATAATTAGTGGATTGGGACATTCAAAAAATGGGCAAAAAAGCAAAGGAAATGCCTTTAAAATATATATATATATATATTCATTTTTTTTCCTTTCTCTCTTCTCTTTTCCCCTTTTTCCTTCCCTTTATCACTGTGTTATCGGATGTCTGGTGTGCCATGACACCTTCCTCCTCTCAATCCCCATTGTCTCCCAATTTTTCATTTAATTTTCAAAGAAGTTTTAGGTCACAGCAAAGTCACACACGGAGTGCCAGAGACTCCCAGATACCAAACCACCTCCGCTTCCCCACCCCATATTAATTCCCCCTCCTTTTTTTTTTTTTTTGGTTGTTAGCATTGTTATAACTGTTATGCAGATAGCAAAATATAGCAACTAAACATTGTCAGTGATTTACAGTATAGTTTACAATTTAGATGATACAGTTAAATAATTTTGATGATATTTACCATGTCCTGTGTCCATTACTGAAAGGTAATGAAAAGCCTTCCCCATGACCACCAAACATCCCATTAGATCTTGACTGTTCCCTTCTCCCCAGCCCCGCAGGGCCCATGATACCCCCCTCTCCTAACCCATGGAATGTCAAGATTCACAGTTGCATGCTCTGGGGATTTGAACCAGCACTTCCTAAACCATCCACCCCCCAGTGTTGTACCACCAAACCCAGGAACACCACCGCTCATCTGCCCCATCCCCCAACATGCAACCACACTCTATCCCTTTACCATAGTTTATGTCCATATGGGTGATGGCTCAAAGTCTGCTCTTCTCTTACTCTCCTTTGTTAACCTATCTTTCAGACAATGGTTCTCAGAGACTGCTCACTTTCCTCAGTTCAGATCAGTGAGGTCATATACTGTTCATCCTTCAGTGCCTGGCTTGCTTCACTCAACATAAGGTCTTCAAGATTCATCCACTTTATTCCATGTGTTAGCACTTTGTTCCTTCTTACCGCTGAGTAATATTCCATTGTATGTATGTGCCACATTTTGCTTATCCATTCGTCTGTTGATGGGCACCGGGGCTGATTCCAACTTTTGGCAATGGTGAACAATGCCGCTATAAACATTGGTGTGCATATATCTGTTTGTATTTTTGTTTTCAGTTCTTCTGGGTATATACCCAGTAGTGGAATTGCTGGATCATACGGAAGATCTATTGCAAGTTTTCTGAGGAACCGCCAAACTGTCCTCCACATTGGCTGGACCATACCGCAGTCCCACCAGCAGTGGATGAGGGTTCCTATTCCTCCACATCCTCTCCAACATTTAGTGTCTCCTGTTTTTTTAATAGCTGCCATTCTGATGGGTGTAAGATGGTATCTCATTGTAGTTTTAATTTGCATTTCCCTGATAGCAAGTGATGTTGAGCATTTTTTCATGTGCTTTTTAGCCATTTGTATTTCTTCCTTGGAGAAGTGTCTTTTCAGGTCACTTGCCCATTTTTTATATGGGTTGTTTGTCCTTTTATTTTCGAGATGAAGGATTTCTTTATATATGCAGGATATTAGGCTCCTATCAGATACATGGTTGCCGAATATTTTTTCCCATTGGGTAGGTTGCCTTTTTATTTTCTTAATAACATCCTTAGAGGTGCAGAAGTTTTTAATTTTGAGGAGATCCCATTTATCAATTTTTTCTCTTGCTGCTCGTGCTTTGGGTGTGAAATTCATGAAACCATTTCCTATTACAAGGTCCTGTAGATGCTTCCCTACATTATCTTCCAAGGTTTTTATGGTTTTGGCTCTTATATTTAGATCTTTGATCCATCTTGAGTTGATTTTTGTATAAGGTGTGAGATGGTATTCTTCTCTCATTCTTTTGGATATGGATATCCAGTTCTCCAAGCACCACTTGTTAAAGAGGCCACTCTCTCCCAGCTGAGTGGGTTTCGTGGCCTTGTCAAATATCAGATGACTGTATATGCGAGGATCTATATCAGAACTCTCAATCCGGTTCCATTGGTCAGTAGGTCTATCCTTGTGCCAATACCATGCAGTTTTGATCACTGTAGCTTTGTAGTATGTTTTGAAGTCAGGTAATGTGATACCTCCAACTTCATTTTTCTTTTTCAATATATCTTTGGCAATTCGGGGCCTCTTACCTCTCCAAATATATTTTGTGGTTAGTTTTTCCAGTTCCTTAAAAAATATAGTGTTGACTTTTATTGGGATTGCATTAAATCTGTAGATTAGTTTGGGTAGGATAGACATCTTGATGATGTTTAATCTTCCCATCCATGAACAGGGAATATTTTTCCATTTATTTAAGTCTTCTTTGATTTCCTTTAACAATGTTGTGTAGTTTTCTGTATATAAGTCCTTTACATCTTTAGTTAAATTTATTCCTAGGTATTTGATTCTTTTGTTTACTATTGTAAATGGTATTTTTTTCCTGATTTCCTCCTCAGTTTGCTGGTTATTGGTGTATAGAAATGCTACTGATTTTTGAGCATTGATCTTATAGCCTGCAACATTACTGAACTCCTTTATAAGTTCTAGAAGCCTTGTTGTCGATTTCTCAGGGCTTTCTATGTATAGGATCATGTCATCTGCAAATAATGAAATTTTTACTTCTTCTTTTCCAATCTGGATGCCTTTTATGTCCTTTTCTTGTCTCAGTGCTCGTGCAAGTACTTCTAAGACAATGTTAAATAGGAGTGGTGATAGTGGGCATCCTTGTCTTGTTCCCGATCTCAGAGGGAAGGCTTTTAGGATTTCACCGTTGAAAATGATGTTAGCTTTGGGTTTTTCATATATACCCTTTATCATTTTCAGAAAGTTTCCATCTATTCCTATCTTTTGTAGTGTTTTTATGAGGAAAGAGTGCTGTATTTTGTCGAATGCTTTTTCGGCATCTATAGAGATGATCATGTGATTTTTTTCTTTCAGTTTGTTTATGTGGTGTATTACATTGATTGATTTTCTTATATTGAACCATCCTTGCATACCTGGGATGAAACCCACTTGGTCATGATGTATAATCCTTTTGATATGTTGTTGAATGCGATTAGCAAGTATTTTGTTAAGGATTTTAGCATCTAGGTTCATTAGAGAAATTGGTCTGTAATTTTCCTTTCTTGTGGTATCTTTATTTGGTTTTGGTATTAGGGTAATGTTGGCATCATAGAATGAGTTAGGTAGTATTCCTTCTACTTCTATTTTTTGGAAGAGCTTAAGTAGAATTGGTGTTAGCTCTTTCCGGAATGTTTGGTAGAATTCAGCTGTGAAGCCATCTGGTCCTGGACTCTTCTTAGTTGGGAGGTTTTTAATGACTGAGTCTATCTCTTTACTTGTAATTGGGCTGTTGAGTTCATCTATTTCTTCTTTCATCAATGTCGGCTGTTTGTGGGTTTCTAGAAACTTGTCCATTTCCTCTAAATTGTCATTCTTGTTGGCATATAATTTTTCAAAGTATCCTCTTATGATACTCTTTATTTCTGTGGGGTCAGTTGTGATATCACCTTGCTCATT
>JAKSZT010053808.1:3459802-3612253 GCA_026826555.1 Tolypeutes matacus
GTTGAGTTCATCTATTTCTTCTTTCATCAATGTCGGCTCTTTGTGGGTTTCTAGAAACTTGTCCATTTCCTCTAAATTGTCATTCTTGTTGGCATATAATTTTTCAAAGTATCCTCTTATGATACTCTTTATTTCTGTGGGGTCAGTAGTGATATCACCTTGCTCATTCCTTATTTTATGTATTTGCATCTGTTCTCTCTTTTTCTTTGTTAGTCTGGCTAAGGGTTTGTCAATTTTGTTGATATTCTCGAAGAACCAGCTTTTGGTTTTGTTTATTGTTTCCAGTGCTTTCTTATTCTCTATTTCATTTAGTTCTGCTCTAATCTTGGTTATTTCCTGTTTTCTACTTCCTTTAGGTTTAGTTTGTTGTTGTTTTTCCAATTCCTCCAAGTGTGTAGTTAGGTCTTCAATTTTAGCTCTTTCTTCTTTTTTAATATATGAATTTATGGCTATGAACTTCCCTCTCAGGACTGCTTTCGCTGCATCCCATAGGTTTTGATATGTTGTGTTGTTGTTTTCATTAGTTTCAAGGTAGTTACTGATTTCTTTTGAAATTTCCTCTTTGACCCACTGTTTGTCTAAGAGTGTGTTGTTTAACTTCCATATCCTTGTGCCTAACCTGTTTCTCTGGCCCTTATTGATTTCCAACTTCATTCCGTTGTGGTCAGAGAAATTACTTTGTATAATCTCAATCTTTCTGAATTCATTGAGTGTTGTTTTGGGGCCTAGCATGTGGTCTATTTTGGAGTATGTTCCATGTGCACTGGAGAAGAATGTAAATCCCGCTGTATTTGGGTGAAGTGTTCTGTATATGTCTATTAAGTCCAAATCTTCTAATGTATTGTTGAGTGCCTTCGTTTCTTTATTGATTCTCTGCCTAGATGTTCTGTCTAATGATGATAGTGGTGTGTTGAAGTCCCCTGCTATAATTGTAGAGGAATTTATTTCTCCTCTTAGTTTTTCCAGAGTTTGCCGCACGTATTTTGAGGCACCTCGATTAGGTGCATAAATGTTGATGATTGTTCTCTCTTCTTGAGAGATTACTCCTTTTACTAATATGTAGTGTCCATCTTTGTCTCTTACAATAGTTTTGCATTTAAAGTCTATTTTGTCTGATATTAGAATAGCTACTCCTGCCCTTTTTTGGCTATTGTTAGCTTGTAAAATGGTTTTCCAGCCATTCACTTTCAGCCTCCTTGAATCCCTGGGCCTAAGGTGGGTTTCTTGTAGACAGCATATAGATGGATCATATTTTCTTATCCATTCTGCCAATCTGTGTCTTTTGATTGGTGAATTTAATCCATTAACATTCAGTGTTATTACTCGTAATGAATTTCTTACTTCAGTCATTTTTTCTTTGGGTTAATGTATGTCATATGTTGTTTTGTTTCTCTTTTTGAGTTTTCAGTTGTTTTTAAACTCTCCTCCAACTCTCTCTCCTTTGTTTTTTCCTTTCAATTTGTAGGGATTCCTTTAGTATTTCTTGAAGTGCTGGTTTCTTCTTGACATACTCTCTTAATTGCTGTTTATCTGTGAATATTTTGAGCTCTCCATCATTTTTGAATGCCAATTTTGCTGGGTAGAGAATTCGTGGCTGGAAGTTTTTTTCTTTTAGTGTTTTGACTATGTCATACCACTGTCTTCTTGCCTCCATGGTTTCAGCTGAGAAATCAGCACTTAATCTTATTGTGCTTCCCTTGTATGTGATGGTTCTCTTTTCTCTTGCTGCCTTGAGTATTTTCTCTTTGTCTTGAGCATTGGACAGTTTGACAAGTATATGTCTTGGAGTTGGCCTGTTGGGATTTATACTATTTGGGGTGCGCTGTGCTTCCTGGATCTGCACATCCATCTCTCTCAATAGAGTTGGGAAGTTTTCAGCCATAACTTCCTTCAACACTCCTTCTGTTCCCTTTCCCTTCTCTTCTCCTTCTGGGATGCCCATAATGCGTATGTGTGTGCGTCTTGCATTATCGGTTAATTCCCTGAGACCATACTGGATTTTTTCTATCTTTTTGTCTATGTTTTCTACAATCTCTTTGATTTCAACTGTATTGTCTTCCATATCACTAATTCTTTCCTCTGCCTGTTCAATTCTGCTGCCATGCGAGTCCAGCGTCTTTTTCATTTCTTGACTTGTGTCTTTGTTCGCCATCATATCCATTACGTTTTTAGGTGTGTTAGTTATTTTTTCAGTATGTTCTCCCAGTGTCTTCTTTATATCCTTAATCTCTTCCTTCAGTTCTTTAAGTTGGTCCATGATATTTGTTTGGATAGCTTTGATTAGTTGTTCGATGTACTGCATTGCTTCCTGGTTTTTATTTTGTGCACTGGACTGGTCCATGTTTTCCAGTTTTTCAGAGTCATTTGTATTTTTCTGTTGCCCTCTGGTCATCATATTATCTTGATGGGTTTGTTCAGTTGATTAGCTTTTCTCTATGCTCTAGAATTTTATTTAGCTGTTGGTTCTGCGTGTGAGTTACGTTTTCTCTTTGGCAGTTTTTCTTCTTATTTTATTTCCTTACTTCTTTCTATGTTCCCTTGAAGGCAAAAGGTTAGGGCCAGAGGAATCAAAAGATGTAAGGAAGGCAGAAGGATAATAGAAATGTTGATAAAAGTTAGAAGAGGGGCAAAATGAGATTCAATGAGATGAATATTTAACTTGTGTAGGCAGTGTAGAGTACTAGGAAAAAATATGGAGTTCCTATAATGGACTGGGAAAACAAATGGAGGAATATATATATATAATGATTTAGAAGGCTAGAATTATGAGGAGGTAGAGAAATAGTAGAGAAAGGTCTGAAAGGAAAAAGTTAATACTAATAAAAAATAAAAAAAAAAAATATAAAAAAAAATTAAAAAAAAAAATAATAAAAAAAATAAAAAAAAAAAAAAAAAAAAAGAAGAAGGAAACAAGGGGGGTCAATGATACCCCTAGGGTCCAAGTGGATCCTTCCTGCCTACTTGTGTTTATCAATGAATTTCCCCACAGGGTTCTATATGCAGGTCCTGAAGCAGCTTTTAGCTATTAAACTAAATTAAAAAGAATTTATTTTTCAATTGTTGAGGTGACCTCACTTTTTTTTTTTTTTTTTTTTTTTTAGCCAAATGCAGGACCCAAAATAATTCCTCCTCTAGACCAACCCCCTTACGGAAGGGACCCTAGCTGGGCCCGTGGAAATTAATCAAGCACGTCCCACTTTCCGGACTGCCCAGGTTAGCTGAAACTCTGATGTTAGTCAGTGAGGATGCTAAAGAGGGCGGATTCCGCCCCTTCTGGCGCCGAGCTCCAGCGTCACCGGGCTGCTAGTAAATCAGTTTGAGTGCAGATTCGCGTCTGCTCTCAGCCTGGTGCTGCTTCAGGTCGGCTTATCTGCTCCCCAAAGCTATGGGGCGGTGCAGGCAGCCAGATCGATGTCTAAAAATATAAAATACCCTTCCCTGTCTTCCAACCGAACCCTCCCTTCTTTGGGAAGTGTCCCTTCCTCCTGGCTCCGCAGTGGCCCGGGTCTTATCCCTGGGTGGCTAGGGAGATCAGCTCCGTTCCCCGACCAAAATCCCCTCTCCGGTTCACCGGGTGCTGACTAGCTTTTTGCTCTGCTCACACAAGGTCCAAGGGGCGCCAGGCAGCCAGCTCCCCAGAAAATACAACTTTTTCGTCCCCGCCCGCGGCTCCAAATGGCCGTTTTATTATTTATTTCCGTAACCGCGGGGCTCAGCCGCCTGTGCCAACCCCCACCGGCAGCCTCAAAACTCACGAATCTCCACCGTTCGGTCCACGCCGCCGATCCGCGCAGATAGATGTCCCAAGCCTCTCACTCCACGCCTGCACAGCACAGACCCCCGGGCAGGACCCTGTCCACAATCCGCCTTGCTCTGGGAGCTTGCAGTGTGTGCCCTCCTACACCAACGCCATCTTGCCCCTCAGGCTTTATATTCAGTTTAATAAAATCTTTCCCACAACCAAGATTACTTTAAAGCTATATATTCTTTAACATTCTTTCTAATATATTGTCAGAGGTTAAGTTCTCCAGGTTGCAGAATCCAAGACAGTTTTTAACCTTCAAGACTTTTATTAGGGAGTGCTCTTGAGATCAACACCTGTGAAATGGAGGGAAAAGAAACAGAAGTGGGCAAAGGAAGAAGTTGAGCCACCATACTGGATCAATAACAACCTCAGCCAACTCCTGTGGGCAGCTCTGGGATAGAATGGCCCTTCAGAATTTTCCTGAATTGGGCTAAGATGGCCAGTCCTATATATTCCTGCATTTGATCAATCACTGGATATGGGCCACCCTGGAAAGGGGTGTGACCTTGGGCAAGGCAGTTCTCTGCAGCTGAGGCAATCATTGAAGAGGTTAGGATCTGAAGACTGTCTACTGACCGCACTCTCAGCAGCTGGGGCAGTTAAGTCCTTCATTGAAGAGACAGCTAGGCAGTGCTTCACAGTGCCCACCACATATATGGATGGATTTGTTTTCTTATATTTAGAGTCTTTAATATATTGGGAATTTATTTTTGTGTGTAATATAATGTAGATTGAGATTCTGACTTTCCTTTTCAAATAGCCAATTCTTCAAACATTTGCTTGATAGTCCATTGTTTCTCCTTTATCTTTTTAGTGATTTAAAAAGAAAAAATCCTCAAAGCACTCATCAATTTGAAATCCACTTCTTTGGCATTTGAGACACCTCAGATACAATGTAGATGATGCCTTTTAATTATCTCATCTCAAATAATGACTTCGTGTATACCTAGGGCCTTGGTTTGAGTCTTTTTGTGGACCCCAGAAAATTATGTTCATAAGCTAACCCATTCCTATGCATGTAAACTTATTTATGTGGGACCTTTAAGTTACATTCAGTTAAGGGATTTTTTATTAGATCACTTTTGATTAGATCGCTTTAGGGCTTTGGATCGGACTACTTCAATGAGACCCAGGGTGGGTCTCAGCCCTCTTGCTAGAGTCATATATAAATGGACAAGTGAAAGCAGAAACACACAGACAGAATGGGCATCACCATCCCCAAATCCTCAGGATTGGGGAATGAGCAATGGACTAAAGTAGACTTACTATTATTCTACCATAGACTTATTGTTATTCTAGCAATGGAAGAACTTGTATCATTGATATAAAGGCAGTGGCCACCAGAGGCTCTGAAGGGAGGGAGAGTGAAAAATAGGTGTAATATGGGGGCATTTTTGGGACATTGGTATTGTCCTGCCTAACATTGCAATGATGGATACAGGCCGTTATATATTTTGTCATAACTTACAAAATTGCATGGGACAGAGTGTCAACTATAATATAAAGTATAATCCATGGTTAGTGGTGATGCTCCAATAATTGTTCATCATTTGTAACAAATGTACCACACTAATGAAAGATGTTGTTAATGTTGGAAAATGTGGGAGGCAGAGCGAGGAGGGCATGTGGGAATCCCCTATATTTTTGATGCAACATTTATGTAATCTAAAGTTTCTTTTAAATAAATAAATAAATAGAAACACACAGAAAAAGAGAGCAGCCATCTTTACCCTGCCATGTGAGAGAGGACTCCAAGATCACCCATAGCTGAGCTATAGGAGAAAGTAAGCCTGGAGGAGGAGGCAGATTCCCGCTGCCATCTTGCCTTGCTACAAGCCCAGGATCTGCCAGTAGCTGACTTTTTGTGAGACAGCATCTCTGATGATGCCTTGATTTGGACATTTTCACTGTTTCAGAACTGTAAGATTTTACCCTTTATAAATTTATAAATTTATAAATTCCCTTTATAAAAGCCAACCCATTTCCGATATTTTTGGACTGGCAACTGTTAGCAAACTAAAACACTTAGTTAAAAGGAAAATAATTAAAAAGAAGAGAGTTTATCAAATCAAGTGCTAAGAAGAATAATTCTGTGTGCTTGAAAATTGGTTGTTTATTGTTTTTTGTGTTTTTTTTTTTAATCAGTAGAGCCATAATAATCAAACCTGGAAGGAAACCTAGTATATGTTTTGCAGTCTCCTCATTTCCCAGATGAGAAAACTGAGGTCTGAAGAATGGTAGGGATAGATTAAGAACCAGAACACAGGGCTATTGATTTCCACACCAGTGTTATTTCTTCTGTACTACGTTGGTTGCTTCTAATATATCATTTTATAATGTAAGTCTGCGAGGACTTTTAATACTTTCATTAAAATAATTTACTTGTTTATATTAATTTATACTTTCTATGTCCTCTAATCAAAAGTAAAAAAAAAATAACATTTATTTAAATAATATTCTCTAATACAGACTCCTCTCAAAGCTCAACTGGCCTCTCCTCTCTTATGCCCCTATAATTTGAAATTAATGAAAAATGATTTGTATTGGCCCCACTCTCAGAGAAACTGCAGAGTGATTAGCAAGGATAAGGAACACTAAAGCCAGACGATACTATAATGGCCTGTAAGGATAATTGTAAGTTTACTGGTAAAAATCAATTTTTATCGGCCTACTTACACTCCATAATAAGGCCACTGTGGCACTTCCTGCTCAAGGCACATAAGTGAGAGCTAGTGCGTATTTGATTTTAATAAATACTATCTGTGGGAAGCCTGGACAGGAATGAACAGATGCTGGAAACATATGACAATAGTGTGACAGGGTGAAAAAAAAACCCTGTGCATGTTATATGGCACACCTGGTGTTTATGATACTTTTGCAACTTTTTAAACTACAGCATCTGGTCCTTTGCTGCTGTTCTTTAATTTTCAGATACCCAGGATCTTATGTCTCTTGCAGTGTAGACAAGTCCATCAGGAAAAACAAAAAGGCAGTAAACATGTCATGGATCTTGCAGAGAGAGATCACTGCCTCCCCACATAGAACTTGTATTAAATCCATTAGTGAACTTTAAAAACATGAGAAAACTTTCAGGTCAGCCTTTTCCAGCACTTCTTAAGAGGCAAGAAGATTCATTGAAGGATTACTAGATCAACCATCTGAACTATTAATTTTCCCAATTTGTTAAAATTTGAGACAAAGATCATTTATGGGAAATATCTAAGCTATGTATAGCACTATAAGCTCTGTATTAAGCCATTTGTATTCTAATTGATACAAGTTATGTAGGTTAAGGTGGGCAGGCATCTGATTGAGCTATTCCTGAATCAGGCAACATACTATAATGACTAAGCAAGGTGAGCAAGGGCACTCATTTTAGAACATTGAGCTTCTTAAAGTGTCAGTGCCTTACAATCAATCTCTAACCTGTCACATATCCTTGACCACATAAAGCAAACTTCAAATGTTAAATACTGTTAAAACTAGAGGAATCATAAAAATTTTGCTTTATTTGTAAATAATGTAAAAAAGAGAGACACATATGCATTGTATTTTGGCCTTCCTCCTTATTAACACTTAGCTGCTTTTATGCAATGGAAGGGTATCTACTATACCCAAGACCTTAGCCTGGGCTGCCTTCAAAACAAAACGTGAAATACAAACTTGTTTGTGAGTAGTTTATTTAGGCATGTGATAACAGAGGCAGAAATGAGGGTCAGGGGGCATGAAATAGGTAAGGAGAGAGAACCAATACAAGGATGCATTATCAGGTGGGCCACCACTATTGGATGCTCAATCATGTAGAACCACCTAATTTGCCTCATGAAATGTGACCCAAGACTGTCCACATAGAAGAAAGGAAAAAACATTAAATCACCAGATCTGTTCCCCACTGGCTATATATAGGTTGCCTTACAGGACATTAACTTCACCCACCCTATGTCCAAACTGTTCCTCCTTGAATGCCAAAGACCATCTTGGACCATCCCTTGCCAAGAAATCAGAGAGGCCCCAAGGTCAGAAACAAGAGGCCTTTGTGGCTAGCCAAAGACAAGGCACTGTCAGACGACCCCTGCATAAAGATAGTCAAAGCCTACTGGATTGCCCAGCTTTGACTGGCAGGGAGATGAAACCAGAGGATTTGAAGTGGTGCCCAAGAGATGTCCAATATACCCTTATTTTAGTTTCTTTGGCTGCTCAAGCAAATATCATGCAATGGTTTGGCTTATACAGTGGGAATTTATCTGCTGATGGTTTTAAGGTTAAGAGAAAGTCCAAATCAAAGCATCATTAAAACAATGCTTTCTCCCAAAAGGCTGATGTTCTGGAACTGGCTGCAGCGATCCTTGGTCCTGGGCTTCTCCGTCACATGAAAATATACATGGCAGCCTCTTCCGGCCTCTCTGTTTTCTTCCAGTTCCACTGAATTTCAACTTCTTGCTTCCTGTGGCTTTCTCATTCTGTGTCTGAATTTCATTCTGCTTATGAAGGGCTCCAGTATTATGATTAAGAACCATCCTGATTGGGCTGGGCCACACCCTAACTGAAGTAATGTCATCAAAGAGTCCTACTTACAATGGGTTCGCACTCACAGAAATGGATTAGATTTAAGAACATGTTTTTCTGGGATACATACAGCTTCATACCACCTTTACCCTATAATGGGCCTGCCAATGAAAAATTATGAAACAATTCATATAGCAGTGACAAACAGAAGAGCATTTGTTTTCTACAGCTGCTTTTTAAAACTCCTCCATGTAATTTAAACCTGAACTGTAAAAGTTTGTTCCCTTTCAATTAGTATTAATGAAATAATGCCACCGAGATTAGTTACTATGATAAGCACCAAGGAACTGATAAAAAATGTAATTTTTATTCGTATTTTATCCTTATTAGCAAGGAAATTCCACAATTATGCCATTACATATAATTTTGAATAAGCAGCTTCTCATAATTATGAAATATAGAGTTATGGAATCAAATTAAATAATTCCACTTATTCTCTGAGGTTTTTAATCACATTTGTAATTTTGTTCAAAACCAAAGATGACAGGTTTACCTTTCATGAAAGAAGACAATTTACTTATCAACAAAACTTATTGTATTATAATTACTCATGTGTCTATTTTCCGCCCTGGCATTGATTTAAAACATTTGGAAATAATGAGATTGCTATAACTTAACTTTGTGGATATGCTTCACAGTACTCCTACTTAGCCCATTAGATAAAATATCCAAGCACATAGCCATGTGTATTGAGAATGGGGTAGAGGCTTAACAGGGGATGTGGAGAAAGTTCATTTTTGAAGGCAGTATTATTAATATCTGCTACTTATTGAACTCTCGAGATCTACTCTTCACTGTGCTTAATGCTTTTCATGTATCATATCACTTAATCTTCACCAAACAGGTGTTTTTATCTGAATTTCACAGATGAGAAATCTGAAGCTCAGAGAAGTGGAATAATATGTTCATGGTCACATGGTGCTAACTGGGGTAGCTTCAGTGTTTTATTTCAGCATTCAGGCTATTATTCAGCACAGTTTGCTGCTGTTGATTTATATGTGTCTGGAATGACCAAAGTAAGACCTTTAATTCTTTGTTTAATGAGTCCATTAAAAATGTGGTATTTTGGTAAGTGTCTGTGGCCAAGTGTCTGGAAGAATCTGTTACTGCTAGCTTCTTCTGCAGCTTCGAGCCATGGACAGCGTGTCCAGCTTGACTGCCAGGTACTGTCCTTTTCCTCTCACTGCAGTCAGACCCCATTGCTTGGGCTTATTCTTAGAGCATTTTAAGCAGCAGATTATTCCCATGAAAAGTAATAAATATAAAACAATCACATTGTTCATTATCCTTACAGATGTTCACTTTGAGAGCTTTTAATGAAGTTTCTAAATTTTATATTTTCAATTGTATTAAAAATTTGAAAGCCTTGCTGTTGTTTAGGCCTCTTGCACAGAAATAGTTCACGTGGTCTCTCTATTCCCCATCACCCTCATGCATATTCAAATACTGAATTGAACAATATTCATTAAATTCATTAAACCCACCCCTTTTTATTTTAACATGTCCCGGTATATACATGGGTACTCAACACAATTATTGTTCTTCATTTCTCATCCAGCAGATATGACACAAGCTAGGTAAAATGGGAGAGAGGCAATATTCCAGGATTTTTATTTCTAGAACATGTGTGGCTTGACTTGGAGGCAACCACATTATCTCTGCTCCAGCCTCAGCAAATGTTTCTCTATAATTGGTAATGCTTGACCAATTTAACCTGTATGTCATGAACCAAGACTACTGAAAAAACATGGGCTTAATTAATTGATAGGTAGAATATGTCTTTCTACATTCTAGTTCCTGTTCAAATGGGTATGTGTTCAAATGGGTCATCACACTAAGACTGAGGTCAAATCTTTCATCCTGTTTTGCTTCAAGTTTCCAGTTGACATAAGATACCATTTAGTGCTTATAACAATGATTAAAGCACTATAACAAGAGTCTATAGCAATAATTAGGTAACTCTACATCAGAAGGACAAAAGACATTTATGCTTTGCTCTAACAGATCAGGATTCTTTTGCTTTGGCAGGTTGTCAATGTCACTTCCTTGACAAAACAATGGGTATGTGAAGGGGGAGTTGCATTACCTACAGAGCAATTTTTGAATTGTGGGGAAAAGATTTTTTGTGACAGCTTTTATTTTCATGTGAGAATAATTGCTTTTCTGAGTTACCAATATCACTGTGCAAATCCTTATGTAGAACCTGGCCCATGGGAGGCTATGACCACCACATAAATCAAAGCAATCTAACTGTTGTAACAAAGAACTCCAATATCTCATTGACAAAAGAGAATAAAGGTTTATTTCTCATTCACCACATAGCCCAATTGGATGATCAGTGGGAAGCTTGCTACAAAGTCATTCCAGAAATCCAGACTCCTCCCATGATGTGGTTCTGCCATTCCTTAGTACCACAGATATTGTTTCTGGCTAGGTGATAAAGAAAGATAAAGAGTATGGAAAAGGATTACATATTCTTAACCACCTTAGCTCAAACATGATACACATCGCTTCCACTCATGTACCATTGGCAAAAACTAGACACGTAGCCACACCTAGATGAAGGAGGGCTATGAAATGAAGTCTAGTAATATGTCTGAGAAAGGAAAGGAAATCGGTTTGTTGAGCACACTTAATTGCACCTGACACAACCATAATAAGAAACACATTCTCACATATTTCTTAATAGACTCATCATTCTTGAAAGATTTTCCCATTTCTACCATCCCTATTTTCCATAATGGCTTGCTTGACTCCATCTCATTTTTCAATTTTCAGCTTAAATGTCTCCTCTTCAGAGTGACATTCCCAGCCCACCCTACCTAAAGAAGGGCCCCACCAACACTAACATCCATGATGCACCATCTCAGCACTTGTTTGTTTAGTATCTAACTTATCAGAAAATGGCATTACTTGGCTAACTTTAGGTGTTTTATTTTGTTTTGTTTTGTTTTGTCTTATCTTGTCTGTCTCCCCAACAAGAATGGACCTGAGGACAATGACCATATCTGTTTTTTGCACTATTGTATTACCAGAACCTGGCATGTCTGGTGTTTCATAGGCACTTAATAAAGAACTGTTGAATGAATTCCAGTGTGATGGTAACAAAGATGAAGGAATAACTCTAATAGTTCCTTGATTCTAAGATGTACCATCTATTGAATAACAGATTTTCAGTAGGGTGGGAAATCATCACCATAATAAATGTACATGTTGATAAGACACATCAATATTTCAGAAATATGAGTCTGGAAAAATGAACAAAAATTAATGATAATTCTTCCTGATGGGTCCTGGAAAATCCCACTGAAGACTTGTCATTTGAGCTAATGGAAAACTGGCATTATCAGGTTAAAAAAAAAAGTTGGGAAAAGATATTTTGGATCTGGAGAAAACATGCACAAAGGCAGTGCAGCTTCTTCCCTTTGGGAACAGTGAGTAATTTCGTATAGTTAAAGTGAAGACTGCTTGAGGGAGAGCAACTGGAGATGAGTCTGGAATGGAAGGCTCCAGCAATGGGGTGTCATTGACAAACTCTAAGCAAAGAACTGACATTGTCAGATTTATGTTTTACAAAGTTCACTCTGGCAGCGGTATGAAGAGTGGAACTAAGGGGTCTGGAATGGAATTAAAGAAAACAGTTATAAGACTACTGGAAATGTGCAAGTTGAAAGAAGGTAAGTGTTATATATGTCAGCTCAAAAAAATACAGCTAAGCTCTCCCCTCCCTCTCCTAGGATACAATACAAAAAGCATACAATGCAACCCTTTCTTTACAAATGATCATTAATATAAGTTTTAAAACTCAAAAAAGCATTTGTAGTATAGGATTATTTGTTGTAGACAATTTCTCACAACTATATCAATTTAGATAGAACCACACTATGAAAATAAAAAACACTTTGTTATAAAAAACTATTCTTTGTAGCGATGTTCCTTGTAATGTCCTGTATTGAAACCCAATTTTTCTTGTCTCTTAGCAATTAAGGACTTTCCATCTACATCATCTATTAAACTATTATGTATGTGTGTGGCAGAGGATGGGAATATTTTACATTTCCTATGCCCATCCCCAGATCTATCCCTTCTACTATATAAATAAGTATTTATTAATTAATTTTCAATGTTTTGTTTACAGGTTTGAAACACTCCTACCCTCCTCTTGTTCTTAATATCATTGTGATTGCAGAGTCGAGAAATGAAAACCTTCTTCTGATGACTCCTCTCTCTGCTGAATATATTGAAAAGGGTTATCTTGGGCTTTCTAGGTATATTGCAGTTTAATGAAAAGAAAACAGGTTTTAAAATCAGACAAACTAAGGCTAAGTTCCAGTTCTATCACTTACTCACTTCACTACCACCTCACTGGGTGGTTGTCAAAATTTAAATGAGCTAACATAAGTGAAGGGCCAGGGCAGCCCCCTAGGGCTCAGCAACGGTGAATTAAATTCCACCCTCCAGGGCCCAGCCACCAAACCACCATTTCCCTTCTTATGGCCTGGATCACGTTTTTTTGTTTCTTTTCACACCAGCACTACATTAGTGGCTTTCTTTAAAACTGTGGTCCAATGATTTGTTTCCTTTTGCAATATTTATACAGAGAAAAAACTTTTGCATAGCCCCCCTTGTCTCCTAACTTGCATTTGTAAAGTTTGTTTTCTTCCCTAAGTGGCATGGCAGGCAATTCTGCCCATCTCCCCAGTAAACTTTTACAGCATTTTCTCCCACAAGATTTTGTTTCTTTAAAGCTTGTTTCCTTATTTATTAGTCAGCCAAAGGGGTGCTAATGTGAAATACCAAAAATGGGTTGGCCTTTATAAAGGGTATTTATTTGGGGTAGAAGTCTACAGATACCAGGCCATAAAGCATTAAGTTTCTTCTCTCACCACAGTCCATTGCCACGTGTTAGAGCAAGACGTTGCCGGCGTTTGCCAGGGTTCAGGCTTCTGGGGTTCCTCTCTTCCCGGGGCTGCATTTCTCTCTGGGCTTAGCTCCTGTTTCCTCCACAAGGTCAGCTGTAGTCGATCAGGCGAATGGCTTGCTTCTCTTCTCCTGGGGCCTTCTTTCCAACATCAAACTGCTTCTCAAAAGACTGCTGCAACTTTCCTTTGCCTTGCCTTTTATATTCAATTCCCCACCCACCAAGGGGTGGGGCTCAACGCCCTAATCCTAACCTAATCATGCCCAGATTAACAGATCAGTTTACAAGCATGATTCAATTATATTTTTGGAATTCATAATTACATCAAACTGCCACATCTTATTAGCAATATGATTGTTGCACAAATTAAACCAACAGCATTCATTTCTTAGCTGTTCCCTTTAACATATGTGGTTTTGTTGTCATTGTTTTTAGGAGGTAGCAGGAATTAAACCCAGGATTTATACATGCAAAGCAGGCACTCAGCCACTGAGCTATCCCTGCTTTGCTAACATATGTCTTGCTTTGCCTGCTTCTCTCAACTAAATAGTATCATTATGGTGGGTCCATATGATCCCTCCTTTTTATTTATTTTTTAATTATTTTTAATTATTTTTTTATTTTTAAAGAAGCTTTAGATTACATAAATGTTACATAAAAAATATAAGGGATACTTATGTGCCTCACTCCCTTCCCCTCCCACACTTTCCCATATCAACAACATTCTTCATTAGTGTGGTACATTTGTTACAATTGATAGATACATATTGAAGCATTGCCACTAACTATGGGTTACAGTTTACATTTTAGTTTACACTCTGTCCTGCACAATTTTGTAGGTTATGACAAAATATACAATGGCCTATATCCATCATTGCAATGCCATGCAGGACAAATCCAATGTCCTGAAAATACCCCCATATTACACCTATTCTTCCCTCTCCCTCCCCTCAGAACCTCTGGTGGCCACTGCCTTTACATCAATGATAAGAGTTCTTCCATTGTTGGAATAGTAATAAGTCTATAATAGAATAATAATAAGTCTACTTTAGTCCATGGTTCATTCCCCAAGCTTGAGGATTTGGGGATGGTGATGCCCACTCTGCTTTTAATTGAGAGGGGGCTTACATCCCATGGGGCAAATGGATGGAGCTATCTTGCTCGCAATTTTTCTTTTAATTTTTTCTTTGTTTTCTAAAAGCTGGAAACCTCACTTAGTAACCGAGGGTTAAGAATTAACAAATAATTAGGATTATTAAATATAGATGCCTTTATATTATAAAATAGCAAAAGATTAATACCTGAAATTATTGAAGCTGACTAGAGTGGTCCCACCCCTGTTTATGGTTACTTTAGACCTAACCTCACCCTTGTGTATGATTACTATTGTGGTGGTTTAATATCCATATGAAAAACCATGTAACTGACCTTTGTTCTATATATCCCTATCCCAAATCTTTGTGACTGACCCTAGTTTGCTACCCCACCCGTCTGTCTTGTTCAGCCCCCTAAAGTTTGTTAATGAAGGAACCCGTGTCCAGCTCTACCCCAATTATTCATTGGCACCTTGATGTTATAAAATATTAGAATTTCTGCAGATCAGGGAGGCAGGTTTGGGTCACGAGGCCACTGTGCTCCATTGCTTGTGCAACAAATAATAAAATTCTTTCTTTGAAACCCCAGTGTCTCAGGATTTGCCTTTAAAGATGCATTGGGAGGAAGGAACCCGCTTTTGCCCAGTATCAACTTCTCCCATTCAGGAGAGAGTTTCAGTGAACTCTTGATTCTCTAATGTTTCCAGCTTAGTGCACATAACTTTATTATCTTTTTCAGTGGGTGTTAATACTTGGGAATCAATCTTCTTGCCCTGAACTTTTACTGAGATTTCAGCATTTTAAAGCCTTTCTTCTACTCCCACACATCTAGTTATTCTTGGTCCATAATCATTCTGTTTGTAGTCTGGCTCTGTTAGTTTTTAGTTAACCTCTGAATAGCGCTACAAACAACCTTGCTTATTCCGCCTACTCAGCTGCTTTGGCTTTGTATGCTTGATTATATTAAATTCTCAGGCTTCTTGCACTTCTGAGTTTTTTGGGGTTGTTTATTTCTTTTCTGGTGTAGGTGGAGTGGTGTTGGAGATAGAGATGTCTTAAAAACTTTTTACTTACTTTAAGAGACTTCTATTTTATTTCTTTATTTTACAAGGTGGGCAGGGATCCCCTATTCTGTGCAGTTTCTCCACTATAAATTAAAGCAACTTGAAACATCAGTCAGTCCTGAAATCACTTAGAAAACGGATATTGTCTCAGTGGCGCATCTACTCCTTGGCTGATAGTGTTGTTAGGGACATTATAAACAGCACCCCTTGCTTACAGTCTTCTGCAGAAAGCCACCTCCCAAACCACTGAATTACACTCAGAGATTGCAACACAATCTTCCATACTCCAGCAGCATTTCTGCAATATTGCCTTGGGCAAGTCCATGGCTTTAACATTTTCAATTGTTAAGCTAATGAAATAACACATTCATAGTATTCATATGCTGAGTTCATGAATTGTTTTGAGTCACATCCTGGAACAAAGGCACCACAGAGAAAAAATGCCAGGCTCCAATTCTGTTGAACTAGATAGGTATTTGTTAAGTACAGAATGTGTTCTTCTAGCCTGATATATGGATCCCACCTAATTTTTAAAGGACATTTTAATATTGGTGAAGAAAATAAGGAAAGTCTGGGGCTCACTCTACTCATTTAGAAAACCTAGAAGCTGTTGGAAGTTTTCAATTCTTCAAAAACCTCTGAAAAATCTAAGATGGGTGGTAATCTTACCCACATCTTTTGATCCAACAAAAACAATTTCCAAAATTTGTGGAGGGAGTCACAGAACACCACAAAAGACCTATGAGCTACTTTAGGCAACAAACCAAAAGAAGGTGAAAATGCTGCTCTCTGGTTAGCCTTCCTACTGTGGACAAACATGGAGATGCTGTTCCTCTCACTGCAATGGAGGACCCATGAATTATCCATCAGTCATTTGGAATAAGGTGGGAAATAGAAGTAACAGATCATTCCTATTCGATGGCATCTTCACCTCTCCCTCATGTCCCAGCACACCACCCTCACCCACACCCACCCACATACACATACCCTTATAAACTCGCTCTGTGCCAAAATACAGGGAATAGTTTCCGGTCATAGGTGTGGGAGCTTTTGTTTTGCAACTAGATGAGAAAAAGTTTTGATTGGGAGAAGAGGACAGAGCAGGATTGAAGCAGGCTAGTAAAACAGGCAATCAAAAGATGGATCTGGAACCTGGCAAGAAGTCCTCGTGGATATCGATACCAAGATGGCTCCTACAAGACCCTTGGGAGATTTCTGCCATCCAGAATGAGGTTTCCTCCGGAAGCCAGGAAAAGCCCAGGATATTCTCCAGGGACATTATCATAGGGCCCTCCTGGGGGACTGATGGGTGGGATAATGAATCAAAACAGCAAACAGCTAGAACTTCTCCCTTGTCATTAGCAAAGGGGTAAAATAATTAATGGTTTAAAAAGCTCTCTCTCCCGCTCTCTTTCTCTCTCTTGCCTTCTGCGCCCTGCTCTGGCTGTGTCCCCCCTGCATGGATCAACACACAAGTAAAACCTGGGCATTTATAATCTATAATGGGAAATTATAGTCTGTAATTTGGTTCTCTTTATCACTCTTCAGCCCCTTCCTCTCTACCTGAGACCTATGATCTATTATTTCTTCCATTTCTCTTCCCTCCCTACCTTAATAAATTACTGACCTAATCAACGTGACATGCTCTTGAAATTCATTTCTGCAGCATAGTCAAGAACCTAGACAAAATCCAGTAACAGGACTAGAGTGAAGGCTTGAAGGGATGGAATGAGCTCCATTTTATTGAGTCCTTTGGATGGGCTTTGCACTCCTAGAGAGTAAAGGTTAGAAACAGAAGTTGAGGGACATAATATAGTCCTAGTATCTAGAGAAAACATCATTGACATAGACAATGGTCTTAATATTTTGGTCTATAACAGCAGTGAAGTTCCTCTAGGATACTTTAAGAGCATTGGACACAGACAAATGGGAGCAGGAGAGGGAAAATATAGTAGATCCTTCTCATAAGGACAGGCTGGTTTGTAGGCATATGTGAAGCACTTCTCTAGGACTTTCAGAACTTGCAGGTTGTAAGGCTTAGAGAGCCTGCTTCTGCACACACAGAAAGTTAGCAAGACAATAGACATTTGGATTATAGTTGATAACATTTCCTCCATACTAACATACAAACATCAGGCTTCAATGGCTTCAACTTGCCATTGTGCTGTTCTGGCCTCAGAAAGAATTTAGGGTGCTAACCTACCACATTTCCAGAATGGGGAAGGAAAGTTAACTCTTTAGCCTCTCCTTACAGAACCCAGATCCCACCTCTAACCTCTCCACAACACATATGCACAAACACCTAATATTGTTTTACCTAGTTCTGAAAGCAGTTCCCCAAAGCTTCATTGTCAGTTCACACCCACTGTCTCTACTCCCAACTCCCAGAACAAAGAGCACTTGCTCTTTTGAAACATTGGGTGTCTGCTACAAGAGGTAAACCATTTCTTCATGATCTCCTGTTGCCTGCAGGAAGAATAATCTTTCAGTATCCAATTTCTCAGTTTATTTTCAGCACCACAATCCAAACCTTTTGGTGCCCTTCAATCTTCTTTCTACACTCCACCCAACTCCATGCTGGGAATTGTTTAGTAATCCAATTCTTCTAAGAATAAAAGGCTGTTTTCAATTTAATCCACTAGGGGATTTACATCTGAATAAGGGACAATCCTCCCCACCCCAAAACCCAATCAAAAAGAATTAATTACTGATAGAATTTGGGTCTTCAGTGAAAGGTCTTGAAAAATTTGCATAGAAGGGGAACACTTACTGCAAATCCTAACACTTAATAGTTGCTTTTCTTTGTTTGTTTTTTCTTTTTTAATTTTTTTTTACTTTTTATTGTGGTAACATATATACAACTCAAAATTTCCCATTTTAACCACTTTCAAGTGTACAGTCCAGTGGTATTAATTAACATTCACAATGTGCTAGCTACCATCCATTATCAAAACTTTTTCATCACCCCAAATAGAAACTCTGTACCCATTAAGCAATAAATCCCCATTCTCCCCTACCAGTAACTTGTGATGCACTTCCTGTCTCTATGAATTTGCTTATTTTAGGTATTTATTTCATGTAAGTGAATTCATACAATATTTGTCCTTTTGTGTCTGACATTTCAATCAATATGATGTCTTCTAGGTTCATCCATGGTGTAGCATGTATCAGAACTTCATTTTTTTGTATGGCTGAATAATATTCCATTGTATGTATATATCACATTTTGTTTATCCATCCATCTGTTGATGGACACTTGGGTTACTTCCACCTTTTGGCTATTGTGAATAATGCTGCTATGAGCATTGGTGTGCAAATATCTCTCTGAATCCCTGCTTTCAATTCTTTTGGGTATATACCTATGTATTAGTCTGCCAAAAAGGTACCAATGCAAAGTATTTGAAATTTGTTGACTTTTATAAAGGGTTTTTATTTGGGGTAAAAGCTTACAGTTACAAGGCCCTAAAGATTCCAACTCAAGGTTGCTTTCTCACCAGTCAGTTGCCACATGATGAAGCAAGATGGTCACTGATCTCTGCCTGATCTCTCCTTCCTGGGCTTCTTCTTCCTCTTAAGGCTCCATGGGTCCAGCTTCTTCCCAATCTTAGCCAAAGGGTGGCATAGGGCTTGTCTCTCAGGTCTTCCTCTCTCTCAGTTGCAAACTATCAGGTGAATGGCTCATCTCTCCCTGGGGTCCCAGGATCAAAAATGATAGAGTTCTCTCTCTTCTCATGTGTCTTCTTGAGTGAGTGTCCATTTATACAAACCACCAAGGGGCAGGGACTCAAATTGAGTCATGCCTTACTGATGTAGCCCAATAAGAAGCCCTAAATTGATTTTTTTCAAGTAAACTTAATCAGAGACCCCTCCTTGAATTCAATACAATTAAAAGGTATCACACCCAGAGGAATAGATTAGTTTCTAAACATAATCTTTCCCTTTTGGGGATTCATAAAATAATCTCAAACTGCCACAACCTAGAAGTGTGATTTCTGGGCCATATGGTAATTCTATATTCAACTTTCTGAGGAACCACCAAACTGTTTTCCACAATAGTTGCCATTTTAAAATCCCACCAACACTGTACAAGGGTTCCAGTTTTTCTACATCCTTACCAACAATTGTCATTTTCTTTTATTTTATTAATAGCCATGCAGTGATACCTCACTGTGGTTTTGATTTACATTTCCTTGATGACCAGTGATGGTAAGCATTTTTTCATGTGCTTATTTGTATATCTTCTTTGGAGAAATGTCTATTCAAGTTCTTTGTGCAACTTTGATTGGTTTGTCTTTTTGTTGTTGAGTTGTAAGAGCTCTTTATATATTCTGGATATTAAACCCTTATCAGATATGTAGTTGGCAACTCTTGTCTCCTGTTCTGTAAGTTGTTTTTTCCTTTTCTTGATAATGTCCTTTGATGTACAAACATTTTAAATTTTGATGAAGTCCATTTTATCTATTTTTTATTTTGTTGCTTATGCTTTTCTGTCTACAAGATTAACAAACAAAACCCAGTTGTGTTTCTATATACAGCAGCAAACAATGTGAAATGGAAATTAAGAAACCAATTGCATTTACAATAGCACCTAAAAGAATAAAATATCTAGGAATAAATTTAACCAAGGGAGGTAAAGGACTTGTATATTGAAAATTACAAAACACTGCTGAAAGAAATTAAAGGAGTTCTAAATAAATGGCAAGACATCCCATGTTAATGGATAGAGAAACTTAATATTGTTAAGATGTCAATACTATCCAAAGCAATTTACAGATTCAACAAAATGCTTATCAAGATACCAGTAGCCTTTTTCACAGAAATGGAAAAGCCAATCCTCAAATTCATATGGAATCCCAAGGGGCCCCAGATAGTCAAATCAATATTGCAAACTAAGAACAAAATTAAAGGTCTCATACTTCCTGATTTTAAAAGTTACTACAAAGCCACAGTAATCAAAATAGTGTGGCACTGGCATAAAAATTAGCATATAGACCAAAGGCATAGAACTGAAAGTCCAGAAATAAGCCCAGATATCTATGGCCAATTGATTTTCAGTAAAGGCATCAAGTACATTAAATGAGAAAAGAATGGTCTCTTCAATGAAAGGTACTGGAAAAAGTGAATGTCCACATGCAAAAAAATGAATTTGGACCCCTACCTTACACCATATACAAAATTAACTCAAAATGGATTGAGGACTTAAACATAAGAACTAGCTAGCATCATAGAACTCTTAGAATAAAATATAGAGAAAAACCTTCATGACCTTTGATTTGCAGTGGTTTCTTAGGTACAGCCTTTTCATTTTGATAGTCTTGGGACTTCTAATTTAAACATGCCACCCTCCCCCTGTATCTTTTCTCTAATTCCTTTCCCTTAAATATCTAAGTTTTTCAGGGAGAGGAAAATCATCTTCCAATGACCACAATAAAATCTAGATTCTGTTTATCTTTGTCTTCAAGGTAAAAGGAGTAAAAGCACACCTCATGCAAGATGTGGGGAGGGGGGTAAACTGATTTTCTTTTTGGCTAAGGAGTTATTTTCCTTATTGTCTTCATGTAGTTATTACTTTATTTCTTATATAACTACATATTCCAGGGTTCCTTTGCTTTGAAAAGTTTAATATGTACTTACATTGGTCTACAATTTGAAATAATAAGACATTCTTTTGGTAATTCGTGAAAAACTGTCTTGATACAGTCTTGAAACGATACTGAAATGGCCATCTTTAGGAAAAAGATTGTTCTTGGTCTATTTGTAGTAATGGGGACAGGACCTTAGTGGATGAGCCTAAATTATGCTGTTTTGCTATTCAGGAACAGTGGGGTTGAGACTGATCCATAGGAATTATAGATTCGTAAATAGAAGTAGGTTAAAGTAATTAATCCTATGTCTTGCAGCTCTGACATTTTCTCCCTTAAGAGAAATTACCCAGGGTCTAAGGCGACTACCAGCAAAGTGTAGTGATAAAGTGGTTGAGTTTTCTTTGATATGGGGCCTGTTATTTTTTTTCAATATATATTAGTCTGTTGGGGGAAGAGAGCAGAGCATGTATTTAAGCCAAAGAACAAGTGTATATTTGGAGTAACCTTAAAACTTTTCTAGTCACTGATATGGAAAATGTTTTTAGAAACATAAAGTCACATTTTTAAAAGCAACTCACTGGAACTAATCAAGAAGGAATTAGCTGCCATCCTGAGGGAGGGGGCGGGGAAGCTTCAATAAAATGTGTAGGTGAGTTGTCTTAGCGTTTTTTATATTTCTAGTTTCATGCTTAATGAAACAGAAGCATGAGAAAGAAACTCTGCCCATTACTGTTCCCCCCACCCTGGGGTAACATTGAAATCGTTTTTGAAAATTGCAACATTATTCAGGCTCCTAGAAAAATAACTGCACTTAGGAGTCTTACTCCTACCATGTTAATCTTGGAACTAAGTGCTTCCTCCACTCATACTATAGAAAACACCAAAACAACCCTCATAATTTCAATCGCAGAATCAAAAGAGAGATCCTCAATCTAATGCTTGGTCAGCACAGTCATATGCATATTCCTTTATGACAAATAACTGATACTTCTTCATTTAAATAAGAGGCAACTGACACTTGAAGAGTTTAAGTGATTTGCTCCATTAAGTGGTAGACTACTTCAAAGTGCGCCAAAGCCCATGAACTATAGAGTCCCAAGTGTTCATCCACTCCCATTATATAGCTTCCCCTGTCTATAGCATGCTTCTAAATCACACAAATAAAGACATATGTCAGCCTGTGGCCGTTAGCTCTAAATCTCCTTGTCTGATGCTGATTAGAAAGATCCTCAGGCAGGTGTAGAATAGCAGAGCTGAAATACACTGTACCTGGTAAACAAAGATTTGCTCACTGGCTCAGCAACAGATTGGAAATCCAGGGTCTGCTAGTTCTCCTCAAAGCTTTGTTTGAGCACAGATGTGACCTTGATCTCATGGCTGAATTATGTTGGCCTCAGTTTTCTCATCAATGATTTAGTAATGGAGACTTGGAATACTTTGAAACATACTAAGGTGCCACAAAATTTCAAGAATCTAGACTCTCAAACTTGCTGTACAACAACACATAATTCTGTGGAGAGTTAAGTATGTGTTCTACACAGAACATGGACAAAAGATCTATAAATGCTATTCACCTTTAGGAAAAACAAAACCATTCACCAAGTTTTTCCTTTGCTAATAAATGTCAGCTTGACAGATATAGCTAAATAGGGCATTGAAAAAATGGAAAGGTCTCTCATTTTCAGAAGTAAATTTTTTGCATTTTCTCTACTTCCAAACTTAGTCAAAGTAATATAGTTTTAATAAATATGAAGCTAATAAAATAGTCTTATTTTAAGCTTATGAATTGTTAAGCCTATTTTTGTAAAGATTAATGATGAATCACTTTATAAAGCTTGGGTGATTCATCAACAGAGCAGCATGCCTTTAAAACAAGTGTTATGGGATTCACAAACTTTGTAATACAAAGTTTTTATTCTCTGTAATTTGGGGAATTTCCGAGTCACCTGAAAATAGAAATAAATACAAAGAATGTAGGAGATGTCTACTCTCGTCTCACCACATTACTTCCACCTTCATGGGATCTTAAGAAATTCAGCTATAACAAAATGTAAATTATAAGTAGAGTCCGATTTCAAAAGAGGTCTGGTAGCGTTATCTAAAAAAGATTGTGTAACTTTTATACCAGTATTTTTCTTTCAAGTGTTTTGTCCCTGCTGTTATCTTAAGGGATTAAAGAGAGAAAGAATAGCAAAAATATGTCTGCTCCAGAGCTCAGATGTTTTAAAAAGTATAATCTCCTTCCTGGAATTATTCTTTTTTTTTTCTTTCTGAGTTTTATTTAGTATTTTAATAATAATAATAATAAAAAGACAATACAAAATCCAAACATTTCTTTTTACAAATTTAGATACATTTTTCCCCAAGTGCAAAATATTCTATGAACTGCATCATTTACTGTTTATTGTTGATTGTGTAGGAGATACGTATTATATTGGCAGCAGTGGAAGGCAGATATAAATAAAATATTTTGAGATTTTTTATGCCTCCCAAATGGTAATTATCCTTTTCAATTCACACAGATAAAGTTTTCAGTTTGTCCAAACGGTTACAATTTGTATTATCTAAATAAGCTGATAACAAACTGAGGGGCCTGGGCCCTCTAATGTATTTTCTCAAAGGATTTCTAGTCCAAATAGTGGCCCAAGGACAGGGTATCACCTTTTGAGACAGATCAAATCTAAAGATATCCTTCTGTTGTTTGCTTCTCCTTTTCTCTTACTGTGCTTAAGAAAGAAACCAGACAGGTTAACATTATTTTCTTATAGTCAGTTGTACTTTGTCTCCCTTCCCCTACCTAGTTTGAGCTGTTATTTTGAGGTGAAGCAGCAAATTCAAAAGCCTGAATGCTCTGTAACATTTTCTACATTTTGAGATATGATCTCTTAATTTACTCCAGAGTTATTCCAAACATGAATTTGAAAGACTTCTCGGGTATAAAAGATTTTATTAGGGCCAAAGATCAGGAGACTTTAAGCAACAGATCTGAGCCTTAGAAGAAAGGGTATAAACTTTATTTCAATAGAAGATATAGGGTGATGGGACAAAGATCAAGGGGGAAAAATGAAGCTGATAACTGCTCGCTGGATTCCACTCCTCTGAACTCATAAAAATCATTATTTGATGGAAAAATAATGATCATGACTGTACTTTTATCTCATGATATTTTAAAAACTTATCCAAAAAGAAAGTTGTAATATACATGGCCAACAGTAAAGAAATGCTTAAATAAATTATGTTAGACTTACGTGATAGAATACACTGCAGCCATTATAATGAATGCTTAGGAAAAATATTTAACAGAGAGAATACTTATGATATAAATGAATAAAATAGTAGAGTACAAAACTATAAGAAGAGTATGAGCTCAATTTAAAATACACAACTAGAAAAAAAAGATAAATGTTAATGTTAACAGTGAATATCTTTGGGTGGTGGTTTTATTTTACTCTTTACATTTTTCTGAATTTTTCAACTCTCCTATAATGAACATATATTTGTTTTGTTATTAGAAAATAGTAATAAACATTCTTTTAAATCTTAAAGTTGAAGACTTTATAATCAGAAAAGTAGCATATACGATGACTTATTTTTAATATTTAATATTTTCTAGAAACAAAACAAAAATTACTCTGAATAATACCAAGAATGACAAAATTTGACATGTTATCCTCTTTCTTTCTCTCTCCAATCCTTATACTTGAGAGTTCTATAAACCCCAAGCTTAAGACCTCCTATTTCACATAACACTTAGCTTTCCTCTGTAAGAAATCCATTGTGCTTATAATTCTCAAATAATAATGTTTGTGTAACCTTTTATTTGTTTGTTCATTTATTCACTAAACATTCACTTAATGAGGAATACAGACATAGCAATATGTCAGTGTGGAGGATAATTTATATGAGGGAAAAACTAAAGGTGAGAGACCAGATAGATATAGGCTTAAGTGCTTAGTAGGTGAGGATGTGAAAAAAGGAACAGAGTCAAGAGATATCCTTAGAGTATAAAGAACAGAATTGGATGACTCTTTCTGTGTAGTTGTGCCTAATATATACCAGATACTATGTTGGTATAGGTTGTACAATAGTAAGCAAAACACATCTTTTTCTAGTTCTTCAAACCTCCAATACAACCTCATGCTTCCTCACTCTCATCAGATGGTGTTCCTTCTTAGAAATCAAAGCAATCAGCAGAGAACTTCCTCACAATTACAGCTATATTTCTACTAACCTCCCAGCAACACCCAACCACATATTCTGCCTTTCTTCCTGTTAAAATTGAAGCCCTATCCACCCCCTCATGTGTGTCCTGAATCCCATCTGCGGTCACTTTATCAAGGCCATCACCCTTAAAATTGTCCTCTATTCAGCATCATCAAATTCTCACCCTCTAACAGACCATTCCAATCAGCATACAAATATTTTGTTATCCTCCAATCTTACAAAATCATCCCCTTGAATCCAACACTCTCTCTAGCTACCACCATATTTTTTCACTAAAAGAAAAATAAAGGGGGAAAAAACCCACAAAAGAGTTATTATCTACCCTTGATATGTATACTTCCTCTCCTCCAGTTCTCAAGAAATCAATCCAGTTTGACTTTTGTCCCTCCAACTCTATCAAAACTGGTCTTGTAACTGTCACCTATGACTCACATATTGTGAGATCCAAAGACAGGGCCAGCTTCATGGCTGTGCGACCTGCACGGTCATACAGGGCCCCATGCTTAGAAGGGCCCCGTACTTGGTTTAATGCTCTGCTGTTGCCGTTTTAAAAGTAGAAGGAACATTGCCTAACTCATTCTATGATGCCAACATTACCCTAATACCAAAACCAAACAAAGATACCACTAGAAAGGAAAATTATAGACCAATTTCTCTAATGAACCTAGATGCTGAAATCCTCAACAAAATACTTGCTAATCGCATTCAACAACACATCAAAAGGATTATACACCATGACCAAGTGGGTTTCATCCTGGGTATGCAAGGATGGTTCAATATAAGAAAATCAATCAATGTAATACACCACATAAACAGATTGAAAGAAAAAAATTACATGATCATCTCTATAGGGCAGAAAAAGCATTTGACAAAATACAGCACTCTTTCCTGATAAAAACACTGCAAAAGATAGGAATAGAAGGAAACTTTCTGAATATGATAAAGGGTAGATATGAAAAACCCAAAGCCCACATTTTCCCACATTAACAACATCCTTCATTAGAGAGGTACATTCATTGCAATTGATGAACACATTTTGGAGCATTGCCATTAAGTGTGGATTAAAGTTTACATTGTAGTTAACACTCTCTCACACCCAATTCTGTAGGTTATGGCAAGATTTATAATGGCCTGTATCTGCATCTATTCATTCTTGAACCAGTATAGGTAGTTATGATGAAAGAATGAATGTTTTCCCCCTAAATTTAGGAATGAGATAATAATGTTTGCTCTCATCATTTCTATTTAACTTTGTACTGGATGTCCTAGTCAGTGCAATAAGGCAAGAAAATAGAATAAAAGGCATTGGATTACTGAATTCAGGGAATACTGAATTCCCAGCCTGGAGAGCTCTGTCACATTCTCGAAGGAAGCAGCAACAGTCCCCTGAGTGCAGGGGCAATGTCTGGCAAAGTAGGATGGTCCACTAATGGGTTCTTGTTATTGATGACTAGCCTTATGAGTCTTTGCTCTTGTAATTGAAACTTAGCCTACTGTTATGGGGTGCCTAAGGGTTGCCACTTGAAAACCTCCTTGTTGCTCAAATGTGGCCTCTCTCTAAGCCAAACTCAGCATTACTATCCCCCCAGCGTGGGACATGACTCCCAGGGATGAGCCTCCCTGGCAACAAGGGATTAATACTAAGTGTCAACTGGCAATAAGACTGGGAAAAGACCTTGAATAAAAGGGGGAAAAGGTAAAGACAAATGTGTTCATGTGGCTAACAGACTTCAAAGAGAGTCGGGAGGTCATCCCAGAAGTAATGCTTACACACACCTCAGTAGGCTCTCATAGAACACCAAAGCGAATATCACCCCACACAGAGGGACTCCTGAGGGCTCTGGAGACACCCAGGTCCTATATAAGGGGGGATAGCTCCAGAGATTGATGCCTTATCAGTGAGCCCTACTTTGGAATCTGTGCTCCTGAGAGTGACAGAGTTGGAGTCAAATAAGTCCTCCCTGCACATAGTCCATCAGTCCCTTCTGTTCAAACCTATATGTGATGCTGGAGTTTGTAGGTGTACTTCCTGAGACTGGAGCCTTTGGCCTGCCCATGTGCCAGCTGTGCCTGGAATCTCGGTGGAGCTGCAACTCTTACTCTTCAGCTCAATGGACTCACCCAAGTCACCTGGTGAGGAGATGATGATGGACAATGGCCATCCCAGGGAATGGAGGGAGTCTACAGTTGCAGGCAGGATAATCCCATCCATCGTATCCAAGGGATATAAGCTCCCTTTCACTTGGAGGTGGAGTGGGCATCACCATCCCAAACTCCTCAGGATTGGGGGAAGAGCTATGGACTAGAATGGACTTAGTGGTATTCTGTTGTAGACATATTATGATTCAAGCAATGGAAGAAATTACAACAGTGAGGTGGAGCCAGTGGCCACTGGATGCTTTTGGGGCAGGGAAGGGAAAAACAATTATAATACAGGGGCTTTTTTGGGCCTTGGGAATTATCCTGAGTGACATTACAATGACAGATATAGGCCATTTTACATCAGCATATACCATGCAGAACTGCGTGGGAGAGAGTGTGGTCTACAATGTGACCTATGGTCCATGCTTAGTGGCAAAGCCCCAGGATGTGTATATCCATTGCAGGTGATGTGCCACACTAATGAAAGATATTTATGTGGGATGTTATGGGAGGTGTGGGAGGTGGGTAACATGGGAATCCCTGTAATTTTTGTGTAACATTTATGTAATCTAAGCATCTTTTAAAATATAAAAAAATAAATTAATTAATTTTAAAAAAGGCATTGGATTAGAAAGGAAATTGCAAAATTGTTTTTATGCACATATGGCATGACCAGCTACATATAAAGTCTTAAGGAATCTTAGGAAAAAAAAGCTACTATACTAATAAGTGAATTTAGCAAGTTTGTTTGGTACAAAGTCAATATATAATAATCTATTGCATTTTCTATATACTTGCAACCAATATTTAGAAAATGAAATAAATATATAATTTCTTTAAAAATACCATCAAAACATGAAATTCTTTAGGATAAATTTAGCAGAAGATTTTAAGCCTTCAACACTGAAAAATATAAAAGAATTGTGAAAGAAATTAAAAATTACCTAAACAGAAGGGGATAGATATAATGTTTGAGGATTGTAAATCTCAATATTGCTAAGGTGTTAATTATCCTCAAATATATCTGTAAGCACAAACCAATCCTGATCAAATTTCCAGCAAGTTATTCATAAGAATTCACAAATTTATTCTAAAATTTATATGAAAATGCAAATGACCCAAAAGTGCTAAAACCATTTAAAATAGAACAAATTTGGATGACTTATACCAATGGATTTTAAGTCTTATTATAAAGCTACAGGAAACAAGATAACATGGTATTTGTGAAGGGATTGACATATAGATCAGTAGAACAGAAAGAGTCCAGAAATAGACTCAGAGATATATAGTCAATTGGTTTGCAACAAAGGTGCTAAGGTAATTCATTGGAGGAAAGGAAAATCTTTTTTACAAATTGTGCTTGACAACTGTATATCTGGGGTAGAGGGGAGAACATTTACACTTACCTAATACCATATACAAAAATCAACTGAAAACAAACCATACAACTAAAAGTAATAGATAAAACTATACAAATTCTGGAATAAAACACAGGAGACTTTGGAATAGGCAAAATTTTCTTAGGAGAAAAAAAAAGTAGGAACAGTAAAAGAAAAAAATGAAATTGGACTTTACCAAAACTAAAAAATTTTACTCTTTGGAACTCATCACTTAGAAATGAAAAGGTAAGAGCCACAAACTATGAAAAATACTTGCAATACAATGTATTAGTAAAAGGACTTGTACCAAGAATATATATAAAGAACTCATAAAAACTCAGTAAGAAGACAACCCAATATAAAATGGGCAAAATGTCTGAACAGATACTTCACAAAACAATATACACAAATGGCCAAAAACACATGAAAAAATGCCTAGCATATTTAGTTATCAAGAAAATTAAAATTAAAATGCCATTCACACATTACCACACACCCAGTAACATGATCATGTTTTTGCAAAATTTGCAAAAGTAAGCTATTTTAACTCTACTTAGTTCAGAATTGGTTTTATTTATAACTATGTGTTCTTTTCCTAAAGCGGGCCCTCCAAATTTCAGGCCAAACTTGGATTTGCCTCTAGACTTCCTTCAAAGTTATCAGACACTTATAAGTTCATTTTGAAGCATTTCTACTAACTATAGGTTAGAGTTTACATTAAAGTTTATACTCTGTCCTGCACAATTTTGTACGTTATGACAAAATATACAGTGGCCTGTAACCATCACTGCAATGTCATGCAGGACAACTCCAATGTCCCGAAAATGCCCCCATATTACACCTATTCTTCCTTCTCCCATCCATCAGAACCTCTGGTGGCCACTGCCTTTATATCAATGATAAGAGTTCTTCCATTGCTAGAATAATAATAAGTCTATAGTAGAATAATAATAAGTCTAGTTTAGTCCATCATTCATTCCCCAATCTTGAGGCTTCTGGGATGGTGATTCCCACTCTGCTTCTAACTGAGAAGGGCCTTAGATCCCATGGGGCAGATGGATGGAACTATTTTGCTTGCAGTTGCAGACACTCTCTGTTCCTTGGGATGGACATTGTCCATCATCATCTCCTTATTAGTTGTCCTGGCTAAGTCCAATGAACTGGAGAGTAGGTATTGCAACTTTGCTGAAATTCAGGCCTCAACTGGCACATGGACGGATAAAAAATTTAAGTCTCTGGGGCATATATTTATCAAGTATAGTGCTAATTATAGGTTCAAGTAAAAGGGGTATGAGAGACAAGTGTAGAGAACCTATAAATGAGTCTAACTCTGTTACACTGCTGAGCATAAATTCCAAAATGAGGCCCACTGACAGGGACCCGAATTCCTGAGCTGTCTGTCCTGCTTATAGTTTCTGGATGTCTCTAGAACCCTCAGGAGCCCTGCTATTTGAGGCACTGTTTACTGTGGCAGTCAATGAGATCCTGCTGAGACTTGCATAAGCTTAACCTCTGGAATGACCTCCGGACTCACTTTCAAATCTCTTAGTCATAAAAACTCATTTGTATTTACAATTTCCCCCTACTTATCAAAGTCTTTTTCCAGATGCATTGCTAGCTGGCTTTTGATAATAATCCCTCGGTGCCAGGGAGTTTCATCCCCAGAGGGAAAGTAGTGCATTCATCAATTTTAACAAGTGTACCACACTAATGAGGGGTGTTGTACCACACTAATGTGGGAAAGTGTGGGAGTGGGAGGGAGTGGGGCATAAGTGAATCCCCTATATTTTTTATGCAACATTTATATAATAAAGCTTCTTTAAAAATAAAAAAAATTAAAAAACATACTTTAGCAAATTAGTTCTTTTCTCTGAACCTTAGTTTTCCACATGTAAAACAAAAGTTGCTATTAGAATTAAATGCATTAACATAAATCAAGTGACTAGCTCAGATGACTGCATTCCCAAACTAAGATTGACGACAACTGCAGTTCTAGTTTGCTTTTCTCTCTTTTGGCAGGTAAGCCTGGTATAACTTCTATAAATGAGAGGAAACACAAGAGAATTTCACACAGGGACTGTATTCTGTATTCATTTAAAGTACTGGTGATTCCAAACTGAGGGACAGAGAAATTTCAGTTTATTTTCCAATCAACATGTCTATTGTTTTTGTCAATATAGAATTGATTCTAGTTCTTAGTAGCATGTAACTGTCCAAAGAACGAAAAATGATGCTACTTGATTTTAAACATGTTTTTCATAAAACCAATTAAATGTTAAATTTACGTCAAAAAAAAAAAGTTCATTTTGCTTTGTTGGGGATAATATGTGTACTAACTGACAATTTGGTATGTGTGTGTGTGTGTCCCTCCAACTAAATGTTAAGTGCTTTTCTGATTTCAAGACCCTAGGACTCAGTATGGTTGCCTTCCTATACCCAGTTATCAGTATGATCCTGCCAAACATTTTCACACATCTCAGTGTCTTCATTGCTAACTAATGTAGCTCCAAGCTTAGGGTTCATGTCCTTTCTTTTAGAGCTTTTCCTCCAGCAACCATTTGCCACCTTTTCCTCTTAGCAATTTCATGTACTCTTTTTTTCTAAATTATCTCCAACAGAAGTAATTTACATAGCTCAAGTCAAAGTCTTGTGTTTGAAGAAAAGTTATGTCAAAGTAAATTCTTGCATGCTAGAATGTTACTTATGGAAAGTTTCATGTTGGTGAGGGATTATAATACATACAAAATAAATCCTAGATATTTTTTGGACAGCCCTAATTTCGTCTAATTATATTTTTTTGAAAAAGGGGGAAATTCATTTATTTTTATGCTTTTGTAAGATTTTTCACATAAATATGTTTGTGAATTGGAGAAAATCTTTTATCAAACTATATGGCCCAATTTATAGCTGGAAAATATGGTCATCTTAACACCACATTTTTGGTAGGAAAGTAATGTTCCACATAAATGATCCATTTGAAAAATACAAACACACATCCACATGCATATACTTATATGCATGAACTCAAATTATTGCTTAGAGGGCATATTATTCACAACACAACACAACAAAACAAATTTGTAAGTATCTGATATATATATATAGTTCCTACCATATGCCAGGAACTCTTTTATTTCATATAACTGAAATATATTCCTTTGAAAGTCATAAGTTTAATTTTTTTTGAAAATACATCTAAAATATATGGCATAGTTATCTGTCTTACGTAAAAGCTTCTGAACATAATTTCACTTTCTGGTTACTCAGCTTCATCAAATTGAATACCAGCTATTGTACTACCCTATACACGACACTCTGTTGCTTTCAGAGCCAATTCAGTTATATTAGCCACTTTGGCTCTATTATAATGATGCTTTTTCTGAGTTCTTTGTGTGTGTGTGTGTGTGTGTGTAGCAATTTGTTAGTGTCATCCATCTCTGTCAGACATTAAGCTGAAACTTCTTTTTGTAGACATTACTTCTAACAATACCCCTCGCCCAATTTCTAATTTACAACTTCTAAATTTTCATGGCCTAGGAAATCAGAACATCACTTGTTTTTCTGCCACTGCCCCCCCAGATGGCTCCCTCATTTGTTTTCTCATTTTTTTTTCTCATTGTTTTTTTGCTTGTTGTTTGTTCATTTTATTTGCTTGTTGTCTACTCATTGTTTGCTTGTTTTTTCTTTAGGAGGCACCGGGAATTGAACCTGGGACCTTCCATGTGGGAGGTGGGCACTCAACTGCTTGAGCCACATCTGCTCCCCCATCTCCTGTTTTCAATCTGTGTAAAATAAGAATAAACAGCTTGAAGGCCTGGGGTATGTGGTCCCTTGATTAAAGCAATGTGTGTTCTAAAGAACTTCATGATATCTAATTGGGTTTCATAGAAACAGATTTTCCTTTCCTCCTGATTTTCGCCTATATTTTGGATTGTTAGAGTTGCCAGTGAATAATTCTTTATATAAGAGATATATTCCGGGATTTTAAAAAACCCCATCTGTATAAGTAGAGTACATGCTGATGCAGTCATATGCATTCTTCTTGTTGGTAGTACATGGGTTAGAATATAAATTATCTCTCACAAGACTTGGAAACTGGGGAAATACAGTTGACTTTCAAATGTTAAATCCTTATAAAATGATGTGACTAGCCATGTGTTAGCAGAACAAGAAGTTGTCTCTGAGTGGTTAGAGTTTGGGAAGATCCAAAAGTCTAACCTAGGTGAAATATGTACTATCTCATGGAGGTAGGGCTGAAATTGGAATTTAGTAAGTGGACACTAATTTACTTAGTCTTGTAGCTAAGAATAGTAATTCTCAACCTTTCTCTGCCTCAGGATTCCTGAAAGATTTGCCATGCTCTCATGAGTTACAGTAGTTTGTTAGAGATTCTACTGGTAGAAAGAATATCATTTCACATAGAATATTTTTGTGGCAAATCACACAACTGAAATTGGGTTAAACAATAAAGGTAATTTATTGCCCTATGTACCTGAAAATTTCAGAGTTGCTACAGGTGAGGCTTGATCCTGCAGCTCTATGAGGTCCTGAAGTACCTTATTTCTTTCTGCATCTCTGCTGTGTCTTCCTTGATGTAACTTGTCATCATAAGACTTGCTCTATTCATTGTTCCAATATGGCTACTAGCAGCTCCTGGGCATACATGTTTCCTTGTTCATATACAGCAGAAAAAAAGAGTGAGCACCTTTGCCCTTGCATTCACAGCAAAACTCCTGAGATACACTCTGATTGCATTAGCTTCACTCACATCTCCACTCTTGAACCAATCTATATGGCTAGGGGGATGGAATGAGCTTATGGGCTTCACATGTAGCTTTCCTTTCTAAATGTAGTAAACTCAAATGTCTACAGAGGCCAAGGAGGTAGCAAAAATGAAGGAA
The DNA here is from genome assembly GCA_026826555.1 of Tolypeutes matacus. Lineage (NCBI taxonomy): Eukaryota > Metazoa > Chordata > Mammalia > Cingulata > Chlamyphoridae > Tolypeutes > Tolypeutes matacus. Next base: position 3,493,484 of record JAKSZT010053808.1, read on the forward strand.
ACTGGTCATTTGTAGTCTAGTGCTTTGGAGAGTCCATGTCCCATTAAAAACAGTTCATCTCCTTCTCAGATCCAGACAAGTGATGTCATGACACAAGGAGGAACCAAGTTGGTAAATATTCTGATTTTTCAAGAGAAGTTTGGAAATCCATATTTCATGTGACATTTCATGAGTTATTAATGTTGACATCTAATTTCAAACTTTATATATAGATACATACTATACCACAGTCCTATAAAAAGCATCTGTGTGCTGAATCTAGCCTGTGGGCTACTGGGAGGCAATTTCTGCCCCAAAAAACAGAATGCAATGATCTGTTGATGCAAGGATTCTGGACCAATGGTGATTGTCTTTCACAATGTCTATTAATCAATTGGCATTCTGTTTTTTAATTTTAATGTCAGTGAGCTTTTTAAATGGGAATCCTTCTATCAGGGACAGAGCCTATCTTAGTGTACTGACTAAATCAAATTTCTAAGCCTATAAGAGTGAGAATTAAACCCAGGAAGAAGTGAAATCACTAAAGTCATTGCTATCTTTCAGGCATCATGAAAGCCAGAACACCAGCCCTCCCTAAATCACAAAAATCATTTGTACCTTCCCATTTGGTTTGTAATTCCTTTCCTTAAAAAATGATTCCCTCTTTTAGAAATGTAGGGATGGATGTGGCTCAAGCGATTGAGCTTCTACCTACCACATGGGAGGTCCTTGGTTCGGTTTTTGGTGCCTCCTAAAGAAGACAGTGAGCTGGCACAACGGGCAGGCAAGGCAAGCTGACGCAACAAGAGACACAAGAAAAAAAACATAATGAGAGACACAACAAAGCAGGGAGCAGAGGTTTCTGGTGCCTCCTAAAGAGGATGAGCAAGACAGTGAGTTGATGAGATGGGCAGATATGGCAAGCTGACACAGCAAGATGATGCAACAAGAGACACAAGAAAAACACAATGATAAAACAACAAAACAGATAATAGAGGTGGCTCAAGTGATTAGGTGCCTCCCTCCCATATCAGAGGTCCCGGGTTCTGTTCCCAGTGCCTCCTAAAGAAGCAAGGAAGACGAACAGACACAGCAAGTGTTAACAGCAAGGGAATGGGGAGAAATAAATAAATAAAATAAATCTAAAACCAAAAAATGAGTATAAAAAAAGAAATGTATTATTTTTTATTGTGCTAACACACACATATATATAACATAATTCTAACCATTTTTTAAGTGTACAATTCAGTGGCATTACTTACATTCACAATGTTGTGCTACCATCAATTCCATCTATTACCAAAACATCTTCATCACACAAAAAGAAAGTCTATACCCATTAAAAAATAACTCCCACATCATCTTTTTGATGTGGTATGATTTGATTAAAAAAATTTAGATTTACCCTCAACTTCTGAAAAACACATCAACTACATAAAGCAAGGTATTAAATATTTTATTAAATACTTCTATATTTAATTCATTTTCCCTAAGTGAGATATGAAAATATGTTATTTGGTAATATTTTGCTTGCAATTGTCAGAATCCCAATGCAAACTAACCTAAGCATAAAAGAAAATGTATTGGCTTGCATGCCTGCAAAGTCCAAGGCATGCTTCACTGGCTCTAGGCACAGCTAGATCCAGGAGCTCTGACACTCTTTCTCTCTCATCTGTTCTGCTTGCTTTCATTCTCATACAGCCCCCTCCACAGAGGCATGGGAGAGGTAGGATGGGACCACCAGCCACCCAGACTCACATACAGAAATTTCAGCAAAAAGGCTCTGATAAGTATTTGGACTATCTTGACTTGAATCATGTTTTTAACCTTGGAGCAATCACTGGGGCCAGAGAAATGGGATACTCTGATTGGCCAGACCTGGCCTATAAACCCACTCCCATGGCCAAGAGAGGATTAAAACCACATAAACTGTGTTTCACCTTAGGAAAGAACGGTTCTACTCCCAAGAGAAGGGGGCAAAAGGTGGTGGACAGACAAAAGCTATAGAGGTCCACTGTAGCAGTTCATAGCCTTAGGAATTGACCCTTTGCTTTATCTATGTTAGATAGAAACACTGTTGTGCCAGTGAAGAGGGCTTTCAGATAAGTTCTATATTAAACCCAATTAAAACACAATGAATGAGAATCTTTACTCGTAACATGAAATTCCTTGGAAAGTACAGTGCTACTTTATTATATAAAACCTATGGAAGAGACCCAGTAATGATTCAGGCCATCCATCAAGTGGTGTATTTTAAGCATTATTCTGCATTTCTGCTTCTCAGTCCGGTCTAGTTTATGACTCAAATCATGCCACTTATGCCACATTTCTTAACTTAATGCTTCTCTCAGTCAGAAAATTTTGGGCAGATTGAGCAACATTCCAAGTTCAAGCTAGTCACAGTCTAGTGAGTTTTTAAGAAACTATAAAAGGTCTGTAAGGGAAAATACAGGTGGGTATATGTGGATTCTTGTATAAATCTGAATACAATTTGAGCATCTAAATTTCTAGACTGCTATATTGTGTGGACAGGCTAGTAAGTGGGCTCGGTAAGCCACTCATGGGTTGACATCTGTGACTGGTTAGGGGGTAGAAGAGGGTAGTCCTGGGCATTGCTACAATATCCAGGCTCTCAAGTTTCATTGCCCTATTTGGGATTTGGGGGCTGCAGTTTAGGGTCAGTACTATGATAAACTGAGCACTATGGTGCCCCAGTGTCTAAAATTCTAACTTGAGAAATTCATGCATTTGGTTTAAGCATTGTCCTTTCTCCACTGTCCTCTTTAAAAATGATCACCATCTGCACTCCCAGGGGTAAGATATTAAATCATACTGTATATGAGTGGAATTTATCTGATCCTTTTCTCCCTTGACAGTAAGGACACATATATTCTTTTTTTTAAATAGTAATTTTTAAAAAAATATTTTAAAAGTTACTTAGATTACACAAATGTTACAAAAAAATTGTAGGGATTCCCATATGCCCCACCTCCCGCTCCTACCACAACCTCCCACATAAACATCCTTCATTAATGTGGCACATCACCTGCAATGGATATATACATCCTGGGGCTTTGCCATTAAGCATGGACCATAGTTCACATTGTAGACCACACTCTCTCCCACACAGTTCTGCATGTTATATGCTGATATGAAGTGGTCTATATCTGTCTTTGTAATGTCACTCAGGATAATTCCCAAGTCCTGAAAAAGCCCCTGTATTACAGCTGCTTTTTCCTCTCCCTGCCCCAAAAGCATCCAGTGGCCACTGGCTCCACATTAATGTTGTAATTACTTCCATTGCGTGACTCACAATATGTCTACAACAGAATACCAGTAAGTCAACTCTAGTCCATAGCTCTTCCCCCAATCCTGAGGAGTCTGGGATGGTGATGTCCACTCCACCTCCAAGTGAGAGGGGTCTTAAATCTCATGGATAAGGGACACATATATTCTGAGACCTCTGAGAAACTGGAGCTAGAGGTGGCACAAAATGGATGCTGCAGACAAATTTTTACAATTGGTCAGTTTTGCCACAGGCTGGCCCTGTTGCCGATTAGCTTCTCACCTCCTCAAGTGTGTGTGTGTGGGGAGTCTCTTGAGCCCCAGTATGGACTGTCCTCTAACACTCGTAAAGTGTTAGTGCTGCTAGACCTGCAGGCTTTTCCCTATGGGAGTATAGGCTGCAACTTTGGAAAGGGTGTGGAGGTAATGACAGCCCCATGGGAGGAGGAGTGTCCTCCAACAAAGGGATAGATGCCAGGGCAGTATGCAGGCATCTTTTGGTTCTGGAGAAGAGCAATGTAGTATATCCATTAGGGCAGAATATGGACGCAATATGCAGAGCAGAAATGCTTAGATTGAGTTACATGGAATGAGAATTTGGTCAATTACATTCTCCTAATGTCTAATTATCCCTCCTTGTACTTGCTTAACAAATTCCTCCTCTTCTTTTTAGTATATGATTCAACATTTGTAAACTGTTATTGCACCCTTGCTTAGTGACCACTTAGCAAAGCCACATTTTAAATTCCTTTAATCTTTTTTTGTAAGTCAATCCTTTTCTTCCATGAATCTTTTTGTTCCCTCATTGCTAGAAGGCAGCCTCCCTCCCTCCCTCCTTCCCTCCCTCCCTTCCTCCCTTCCTTCCTTCCCTTCTTTCTTTCTCTCTCTCTCTTTCCTCCTTTCCTCCCTCCCTTCCTTCCTTCCTTTCTTTTATTCTTTCTTTCTTCTCCTTATTCTGGTATTAAAATATTCCAGTTACATGCAATGCTGTACATCCTAGGTTGTAGCCTTACTCTCTAGGTCTGGGGCACTGTCATAGTTTATACGATGCTATCACAAACACTACACAATGAGTTGACTTAAACAGTGAGAATTTATTGGATCGTGGTTTTGAGGCTAGAAGTCCAAAATCTAGATGTTGACAAGGCTTGCTTTCTCCCAGAAGACTGGTGCTGGTTGCAGGCAATCCTTGGGGTTTCTTGGCTTATATGTCTGGTCCCCTCACCTGGCGACATCCCCCTCCTTTCTTTGCTCTTCTGGTTTCTTTGACTTCTGGTTTCATGTTTCTTCTCTTTATAAGGCCTCCAGCAATCCAGATTAAGATCCTCCCTCATTCAGTTGGGCCACACCTTAACTAAAACTAATATCTTCAAGAGTTCCTATTTACCATGAGCTCACACCCACAGGAATGAGGATTAAGATTAGGAAAATGTCTAAATTGGGAGTACATAATTTATCTACCACTGGTTGATTATCTCCTTTAGCTTAATTCTCCTTCCACTCTTTCTTTCAGCTTTTCTCCATCAGTTTACATAATATTTAATTAATAACATAATTACCTTATTATAGGAGTGGGTTCTTCTTTTCAGCAATTGCTATAATATAGCCTTGGTTTTCAAATGTATAGTGCATCAGAATTACCTGGGCTGCTCCTTAAAAATTTAAATTCCTGGGTCTCAGTCCCCTGTTTAAGTAGAGATGCATTAATTACTTCCCTGCTTAATAAGCATCCATAGGTGATTCTGATGCAAATGATCCAGAAGTCACGCTTGGAGAAACACTGCTACATAGGCTTTAGAGCAGGAGATCTTAACCTTTTTTGTTCTATAGATCCCTTTGCCAATCAGGTGAAATGAATACTACTGTAATTTATTTATTGCATCCATTCATAAGTGAAGGAAATGCTAGATTTCAGTTAGATGCCAGAGAAAATAAAGATAAATTGATATTTTTCAATCAAGCTCACAGAACCCCTGAAATCTTTCCACAGACCCCGAAGGGGTCCGTGGACCTCTGGTTAAGAACCCCTGCCTTAGAGGAGCCAGAAACAATTATTCATTAATCATTTATGGCAGTGTTTTATGAAAGGTGATGGTACACAAAATGATTTCAGGTGGCCCACAAGCTGTATAGGCATTAAATAATACTGAATCAGAGAGTTTTCCCTTTTCAATTGCTTTTCAGTTCTCACTTTGGTGAGATTTCTCTTGAACATTTCTCTGACACTTTCTTGTAACTGATGGTTAAGAATTAACAAATAATTATGATTATATAATCATTATATAGATGCCTTTATATTATAAAATAGCAAAAGTTTAATATCTGAAATTGCTGAAATTGGCTGCATTTAGCGTAGATATGCTGCTGTGATGGTCATTCTAAATAGGTCTCACCCCTGTTTATGGTTACTCTAGATTTAGGCTCACCCTTGTGTATACTTACTATTGAGAAAATAAATCTAGACTGATCTTACCTTTGTTTATGGATTAGGCTCACCCTTGTGTATGCTTACTATTGGGATGGTGACCTCTCTACCCTCCTGTTTAATATCTATATGGAAAGCCCTGTGACTGACCTCAACTAGGTACTTTCCTATCCCAGAACCTTGATCTCTGGTAATGAGATTTCTTGTAACTTTGTGAGTCACCCTGGTTTGGTGCCCACCTCCATCCTGGTCAGCCCCTTAATGTTTATTAATGAAGGAACATGTGTCCAGCTTCACCCCAATTATTCATTAGTACTCCGATGTTATAAAATATTAGAATTTCTGAAGATCTGGGAAGCAGTTTTGGACCATTAGTCCACTGTGCTCCTTTGTGCAAGCAAATAACCTTTTTCTCTCTTCAAAACCCTGGTGTCTCAGGAATTGGCTTTAAAGGTGCATAAGGAGAATAAGAACCTGCTTTGGCTCAGTATCATTCTAATCAAACTTTTTGACAAAGAGAAAGCAGATCTTAAAGCTACAGGCTCTGAAGCCTCTGCCAGGCAACATAATTTAGCTAGATTTTAAGAATGTTGTTTTGTTTTCATTAGATTTATTTTTATTTGAGTCTTTTATTTATTGCAAATGATACTGGGTTCCATTTAGCATCATGATATATAAAGTTTCCTTTTCAAATAAATAAGTAAAAAAGTTTCCATTGATTTAAAGAAAAAATATTAAGTAAATAATAATAAAAATGGCAAGTGTGTAAAGCAGAATTTGTGAAAAAAGTTTCAGTGGTATATAGATGTAAGTGACATTAGGGGAAGGTGATTCATAGAAATCTGAGAACTATCCCCAAGCTGTGCCAATATGTCACCATCATTTTGGCAGTTTTTTTTTTTTTTTTGACTGAATCATCTGTTGTAGTCATTGGTATTTTCAAATAAGAAATCAATCACCAAATTGTTGTCTTTTGATGATATTTATAATTTACCAAAAATCAGTCATGCTGTTTGATCTGTACCATCAATTTTTTTTCTTGTCCTATCCGAATTCCTTTTCCCTTTTTCTTTTTTCTAAAGAAGTTGTAAGTTTACAGAAAAATCATACATAAAATGCAGAATGCCCATATACCACCCTATTATTAATACCTTGCATTAGTATGTGTACTATCAATTTTTAATAAACTCATTCTTCTCATGGCTTCTGAGTCCACAGTTCTGATATTTGAGTTTCTACTATTTGCCTGAGGACTTGTTCCTTTATTGCTTCCTTTGGCTTTAACACTCCTATTTACATATAATACAGTGCTAGACACTGTTACATAGATAAAGAAATATGACATATCCTTCAACAGCTTAAAATCTAGTTAATTGCCAGTCCTTACTATACTGAGCTAAAAGCTTTTCCTTCATTATCTCATTTCATCCTTATACCCACCTTTGGAGGTAAGTACTAATGACTTATATTTATTGAGCTTCAGGTGCTTTATATATGTTCTATAATTCTCACAATGACCCTATGGGTTCATGTCAACCATCAATCCCGTTTTATTAGGAGAGGGTAACTGAGCTTCTGAGAGGTTTGGCAATTTGCTCAAGGTCGCACTGCCAGTAAGTGGTAGAGCAAAGATTTGAACCCAGGCAATTTGGTTCCAAAACCTGTACTCTTGTGGCCTTGCTGTTATCTCAGTTTTGCAAGTGAGGAAATTGAAGCTTAGCAAGAAGAAGCAAACTGCCTGAGACTACAAGACTAATAAGGGGTAGAACTTGGATTTAGCTGGACTATAGGGTCCATGTTATTAGCCATTAAGCTATACTGTCTCATAAAGCAATGGGCAAACAATTATAAGAGCAATAAAGCAATGTCACACAGCAGAATGTGGCGATGGCAAATTTAGCAGAACAATTTCCAGACTTTGTTTTCCTTTTAACAAAGAAAGCTTTTAAAATTTTCATCTTTTCCAATTTCCTCGTTGTATTTGTCCTCATGCTTTAACACTTCTTTTTCAAAAATAAGTGCAACTAGTTCAATACCCAGATCCCTCAATGCTCTGGGCTAGTTGTCTTGCTGCCCTGATGATATGGATATCCTCGATTTTCTTGTGTTCTATTTGCTGTTTAATCAATACGTTTATTGATAAAAGGACGTTCCTTGCCCAGCTGCATTCTTTGACCTTAAATTGGCTTGACTAGTGGACATCACCATTGGACAATTAACCCCTTTGGTAGCAAAAAGCCTTTCCAGACCAGAAGTGCTCACAAGATATCAATGCGAAAATCTCCAATGCCTCCAAATTAATCTTTGCTCCTGCTCTTAAGCTTAGCAGTTTTTTTTGTTTTAATTTTTGCCTAAGAGGCTCCACTCAGTTGCTATTGTGGCTTTGTTCAATGATTCATTTTTGCCACTCCCCTCCAAACAAACAAATAAACAAACCCATTCAAAACAAAGCTGCAAAGAGGTTAGGTCAGGAGAGGTGAAGAGCATTTTGATCTGGTGGGTGTAGTGGTGTGGGTGTGGGTGTAGGTGTGGGTGTATGTGTGGAAGAGGAAAGTGAAAATAAGGGAAAAAGGTAAAATGACTCAAGAAAGAAGGAGAGAGAAATCTAGTTGTAGTTGCTTTGTTTGTTATAGTTCTTCTCTTTATATATGTTTTCCAATCCAGAGATTCTCTTGAAGGGAGGCTCTGGGTTTGTCCCTCCATCAGTGTTTTGGGAAGGAAAGTAGTCCACGAACTGTATTCTAATTGAACATCAAATGAACATAATGCTAGCTTTCCAACTATGAAGAGAAGGCTTTAGGTCCTTGCCCTGCTTGGAAATAAAGTGCATATTTCCTTTTAATGCAGTAGGTTATGTAATTCTTCTTAATGAAACTAAAAGTACCAGTTGAATACTGTGTGACAGTGTTCCTTTAAAAATGTTCTCATGGAGTCAAAAAGGACAGGATAATTAAAATTCCTTGCAGAGTTTAGTTCTTTAACCTCTCATTAGTTTCAGCATTATAAATTGTCATTTGTTGGAAGGCTAATTTGATTATTAGCCCCTCTGAGCCTATAGAAAGCATCCCGAAGTGTGGACTCTGCGTGACTCAGAATGCATGCTACTGCTGTGTGGCCAAGCTGGAAAATGGAGGAGCAAATTGCCTTGCTCCTATGTTCATGAGTTAGTCATACTAAAGTAGTTAAAAGAAAGCAGTCCTTTTCAACATCCACAGCTATGAGTGTGAAAAAAGAAACTCAGTGGGCAGTAAGATTATTTTATTCTGGAAGCAATTTTATTAAGTGTCATGAAGGGAGGAGGAGAAAGAGGGAATTTTAGTCCTTACAGTTTTAACATTTAAAAAAATTGATGTCTCATATTGCCTTATGTCACCCTGCATAGTGAAATAAAAACTGACTTATTTCCTTAAGGTATTTCAACAAACTATTGTGGAAACTTAGAGTTGGGGATTACTAGCCCACTCATTCTTTGTTTCTCTAGGTAGGTACTCTGGTCTCACCATTTTAATTAATTCCTCGATATTGCTACTAGAAGGCTTAGCAAGTATAATCAGGGTTCTTGCCAAAGCAAATGTCCTTAAAACAACCTAACTTCGGTTTTTAAAAAAAATTTAATTTGTAAGTGAATAAACTAAATAAGAGAGTTGTGAGAAAACAGAAAAACACAATAATAAGAACATGGAAATTATGCACCCTTTACCACCCCTGTCTTGCCAAATATAAAAATAACTGAAAAGATTTGTCCCACCTCCTCCATGACCTTCCAGAAGATTATTTAGACAAAGTCTTCAACATTCCCAAGTTTGAAATCCTGAAAGAGAATTAATTGAAGTCAAAGTTAAAGTTGGGAAAATGTATGAGGACACATAATTATAACGATGATGATAATGATAAAAATAGTACAGCAGACTCTCACTTAGTGAAATTCCACCTCATCAGCTTGCTGGATAAATTGGCATTCAGTAAAACCCAAAGACCAATGGCCATGTCATACTAACTGCTCATGGCTAACTAGTTTGCCTGGACACATCTGCATCAACCGTTTGAGTTGTATGCTTACCAAAAATGAGTTGAGTTTGTTCCAAAATCTATTTGTGCCAGTTGTACAAAATAATATAATTATGTAATTTAATTACATAATTTAAATATTACGTAAACTGAAGAAATATGAATGCAAAGAGAGTTGTTGCTTCAATGAAATCTAGGCTGAATGCTTTTGTAAGACTCCGTAAGAGCAGGGTGCTAAAAATCTGCCATTAGTTGTGGGTTAAAAAAGAGTAAAAGATGGGGGAAATTGTAATAATTTAGGAGCATTGTACAGTCAGATTGCTTATTTTATGGAAAATTTCACATATCTAAATTAGAGAGTCTAGTATAATTAACATGAAAATTAACATCACTCAGCTTCATCAATCCTACATTCTAATCTTGTTTCATCTATACCCCGCTCATTCCCCAACACAATTATTTTGAAGCAAATCTCAGATATCATATCACTTCACCTCTTACTTCTTCTGTAGTTCTCATTCCACTTTAAAGGAACCAAATTAGAAGTTATTATGGATGTGATTTATGCAAGAAAGATAGTGCAAAACTCCAAAAGTCAACCCATACCTAAAGAAAAGAGAGGAGGGTAAGGGGAAAAAAAAGGATGGTATCCACGTATTGAGCCCTAGCAGATAGAAGCTATCCAATTTTCAACAGAATGCTCGAAAAGTATTTGTTAAAATATAATAATTAAGGTATCAACATATTTTAATGATCCTTTGTTTCAATCTTTTTGTTTGATTACCCAATGTCCCATTTGTTGGTTGAGAGGGGTTTTAGGATAAGATTGATAATGACAGTAATGATGATGATGATGTAATTGCAGGCTGAAGATGATTTACATGTCAAGGTTAACAAAAACCAATAGCTGATAATGCCATATTTTTGAAGGCTTGTTTCATTTAGAAAAAGAAAACACTCATGACTTTATGGTTTGTTTCATTTGAAAAATTATGACTTTGAGAGCAGTGAAATGTCATGTTAATAAAGTTGTTTGCCAAAAACCAACTTCTTCTTTTACTATAGCCAGTCAGTTACATTCACAATTGTGAAAGGACATCTCTGAATACTTTAGTGACTCTACCTACTCCAATCCCCAGATATACCTAATTGGACTAGGAATGGACACCTAAAAAGCCATTTGGTTGTTCAACTTCTCTTTTCCAAGAATTTGAAATAAGATGCATAGAAATAGTTAGAAAATGGCTATTATAGCCAAATTAGAGAGAGAAAAAGAGAGGAGACAGAGGCAGAGATGAGAGAGGCATTTAAGAGACCGATTAAGCAACCATTTTAATAAGAAATTTCAGTTCCTATGGTCCTGACTGGGCTTTGTTGGTTGCCCTTGCATGTCCATGAAATTGCTTGTTGCAACCTTATATTAAATTTTCTTTTATTTAAGTTCTCTCAAGTGGGTCCCTGTTCAATCTCTGACTGAGAAAAAGTATGGCCTCTGATATAGAGGATGTGAGTATAGAATCAAAAGGCACATACAATGAAACATCTCATAATTGAAACCAAATATAGCGTTAGGGTAGGATCTCTCATGACAAGCCCCTATGTGTGCGTATATGTGTATGTGCACTTGTGTGTATGGGTGTGTATGTATGACTGTTTAATATCAACTAATACCTATGTTACTGATAAAACACCCAGACCTGTGCCAGCTTAAAATACTTAAGTCACATGTTATCTCACATAGGAAGACAGAATTATTTCTCAGTAAATCCAGGCCCATGGAACAGGGCAGGGTTACATTATTTTATTCATTTTCAAAAATGCTCAGTACTTCCCTTATTTTAAAGTTGCTCATGAGCCTGAAAAATAGCATTTTCTGTTTTTTAAAAAAATTCTTTTATTCTCCATGAACCTATTCCAGGTAGGTACCAGAAGATAATGTTTTCCCATACATTCATATCAACTATTGTGTATATATTCAACACCTACTACCTGTCAAGCACTTTTGATACTGATCTTATTTGATCCTTTCTGCAAACTGTTTTACACATGAAGCAATTGAAACTCAGAGAAATTAAGTGTCTGTTGCAAATTTGTGCAGCTAATAAGTAGCAGAATGTGGTGCCCTTTATATACCAAGAAAGAGAATTTTTTTTTTTTTTTTGCCATAGAAAGGCTGTTTCTCCTCCATAGAAAGGCTATTAGTGTAGCAGCATTGAGTACAAAAAGCAGAATGGAATACATAGATTGTGACATTCTTCAGTGATGAAAAAATAGTTAGTATTGCAGATGAAATTAATTTAGCAACTCTGTTAATTCATCATTTGGGCTATTAAATGGGAGTATTGTACTAAACATAATATTCTTTAGGCAAGACAGAAAGAAACACATCTTGGTCCACTTAAGTTTGAATTTGGGTTTAGGTCATAAGGAAATTTAAATCACTCCTAATTTTATCTTAACATTTTTTGTAAATATCATTATTACCTACAATATCCACTTTGCTTTCCTCATGAAATACACTGAGAGGGTATGATGAATAAGAAATATGAGGTCTACAGATGGAATAAACCTGGAAAGATACGCAGGAAGACTGGTTGGAGCAAACATATGTAGATCCAGCACTAGTTAAGTAGGTCTTTGTTTTTCTAATCCTCCAAGAGGAAGTCACTTCCCTTCTCTGTGTCTCAGTTTACCCATTTGTAAATTAGGCAAGTTGATCTAGGTTATCTCTATAAGTCTCTTCTAACTTGATAACTTTGCATTCCATGAAATACTTTCAAAAAGCAATAGCTCACTGAAACAGAATTATCTTATTATTTTTCTTTTTAATTGGATGGTGATGCATACTTAGAAACTGACGAATCTAATATTTGATGGCTACCAGCCTAGTTTGTACTGACATCTTGTATGGTTTCCCCTAGACATTACACAATTTGACATAACTCTTCCATCAAGCTCATCTGGCCCAGAGGTTAAACATGTTCATTTGCTTATTGTCAGGGCCCTGCATACACATGCCTGCCAACACTTCTAGCACTTGAAAGGCCGGGGGTTGGGGGAAGGGATTGTAGAGACACTTGTCATTTTACCTTTCTGTTTGTTCTTGGCAGGATTATTTTCTCTTTGCAATTTAATGAACATTGTATGGTTTTTATTAAGTGATTAAAATGTATTTTTTTCTGGAATACAACAGAGGACTATCATTCCCCTAAAAAAAACAAAAAACATTTGGAGAGTAGTCTGTTCAATTTCTAAGTCTGCCACTCACTCAAAAATATTAAATGCATTTAAAATAGAGAAGAATACTATGTCACAAAATGAAGACAACTTCTAGAAAATTGCTAAATTTTAATTTCTTTTAAGAAACACAGACCCAAATACCTGTAATATCTGCCATAATTATCCAGGGGAGGGCTTCCTTACTAATCCATTCACTGTACCTTTGCTACGTCTAACTCCTCTATCCTCATAAATCTACATTCAGTGTTAGTGACAGAAGTAAAGGAGAGGTTGTGGGGAATCACTTAGATGTATATATTTTTTCTTGGAGCTTTTACATACCAGTGGTTCACTTTCTGAATCCTGGGAAAAATCAAAAACAATAAGTTTATCATGAATAGTATCTTCATTTTTAGGGGTAACACTTGGTTTCTGTGACATTCAAATTGATGTTCCTACTCCCAAAGCATTTCCTTATTTGTTTTTATATGAATTGCTTTTTCTCATATAGTTTTTTTTTTTATAATAAGTACTTGCTCCCTATATTTTCTCTAATGGTACATATTTGATTATTTTATTGTAAGACACCAAAAGACTGTATGGCTAAACTCAGTGCTAACTCATATTCTGGATAAAGGGTTCATCTTTCAAACTGGCTGCTAAAGCAACTTTATCAAGGGAAAAGCAGTTCTGACTTCATTCAGGTATTGCTATCATGCCTCCAACAGTTTTCTTAAATATTTCTTTGCTGTCATGTTTTCCCCATATAATAGAAAACAGATAATAAATAATGTTTTACTCTCTGCTGCTCTGACCAAAGCCTCCCCTCACTCTCTGAGATGGAAGCTTTGAATGTGAAACACACTGGCTTATTTTGTGAAACACACTGGCTTATTTTGTGTGTATACACACACACACACAGATCCAATTGTTACTAAGAGATTGCAACCAACTGATCCTTTAAGGGATGGGGACATTTGGGACATGTATGGATGTGCTATTGGTTACTTTCTGACATTTGGATTCACATGTTTGTTTCAGTTATTGAAAACTTTAATATGTTCTGAAAGGGCTAAAGAATCACCTGTGACTTCAAAATTATTCTAGTCTTTTCCAGCTAATATCACGTTCTAGGCAATAGTAGAAATGAGAGTGTAAATTATAGCAGAGTAAAGGAATAGGTGACCTTCTCGAACTTCTCTGTTTCTGGCATCTAGGATTCTATGGAAAAACATAACATTTTTATTTTTGTAAAGATTTTATAAAGTGTACACTATCAAGAACTAAGTTCAGTCTCTCTGATACAGAATATATTAGAAACACTGATTAAGGATACTATAGACAGAAATATATGTTAGAGAGAAAGGTTGCTCTTTAAAGAGCCACAATAACTCAGCTTGTTAGAAAAGAACCAATGCTTTATCCACACAATAGTTTGGTGGAAGTAACTAGTCATGACCAATTGTTTGACTGAATTGGTCAGTTATTTCCATCACTACAGTTAAACTGACTCCTGGTTCCTCCATCAGGTTAGGATGAACTCCCATGTATGTTATTTCTAAGACAAGAAGAGTTGCCAAATTTTGCCCTGCTCCCAACTTTTTCAAATTTGCTATAAGCAAAATGCATTGTTCATTAATCACTGCAATGTAGGCAAAGCCTTCGGCATGGTTAAATGGAATCAGAGTAATCGTGGGCACTTCTGGGGCATGAAATTGCATGATAAAAATATCTGTTTATTTGTTATCTAAAATGAAATGACCTCAGCATTAAATCATGAACTTGGGCATGAACCAAGCTTTGACCATAGCATATTCCTTGTTGTAACTTAAATATGAAGTCCTCCTCCCTGAGTGCTGGATCATGATGGCAAGCAATCCTCTTTTTTTTTTTTTAAATCATTCCCAGAACACTTTCATTATTCCACTAATAATAATAAACAAAAAACAAACAAAACTCATCACCTCTCAATCTTTCTATGCCTTGCCTGCTGCACATGATTGGTATTCTTTTTCCTTCTCTCTAGTAAATTTTTATTTATATTTTGTAAAAACAGTCTTATCCCCCATATTCATGTTTCACATGAGGTTTTACTATCTTATACAGTGCCATGTTACGGTTTTTCACCTTCCTTCTAGTAATATACATAACCTTAGACTTTCCCTTTCAACCACTGTCATAACCATACAATAGCACTGCTAGTTACAAACCCCATGATATGCTTTAACCATTTCTATTCAATTCCAAAGATTTATAAACAATATTTCCCAATTTTGCACAGAATAAACCTCAGCTTTCCATTCTCTACCCTCCTTCTATTTTCTGGTAACCTATATTCTAGTTATTAACTCCATGAGTTTACACAACATATTTAGTTCATAATAGCATCCTTTTACGTCTGGCTTGCTTCACTCAACATAATGTCCTCCAGGTTCATCCATGTTGTCATATGCATCACAACTTCATTTCTTCTTACCGTTGCCTAATATTCAATTGTGTGTATACACCACAATTTGTTTATCCATTCATCAGTTGATGGACCCCTGGATTGTTTCCAATATTTGGCAATCATGAATAATGCCGCTATGAACATTGGTGTGCAGATGTCTGTTTCTCTGCTCTCAGTTCTTCTGGGTATATACCTAGTAATGGTATAAGCAATCCTCTTTTATTCTCTGGCATACTTGTGACAATTTGCTTACTCCTAGTGCCAGAGCTGATTAAACAACTATCACAGACCCTGGGACCACCCTCGGGAAGAACAAAGTGGACAGTGCCCTGATAGGAAGTTCAAGGACTGAACAGCCAGCCTCGCCATATGAGCAATTCAGGGAGAGGAACTCGGCAATGTTTGTTTTTCCTTTTCCTTGTGTATTCATTTGGTGATATTTTCTGGCTTGACTCCATCATTCTGATCCATGAGATCATAATGACGTGCAAACTGCAAGTACACTCCAGGTCCCATAGTGGATCAGGCAGGTATTTATATATGTGCATGTACTGCAGGTTCTTCCCACAGACCATGAAATTGGGATTGTGGATACGGTTGCTTCTTTTTAGAGCTTTTTTTCTCCATGTGTAACCACAGAGTCCTTTCTAAACCATTCGGACCTCAACTCTCAGTCAAACTGAGGAGCTATTGTTCTACCCAGTGGCAGGAACAGAATTTTCCATATCCACTGCTGTGAGACAGGAACTCAGTTAATTAGTTCTTTCCAAGGTTTCAATTGATGTGGTTCTGTAATGGTTTTGTCTTTAGAGGTATAGAAATATCCCATATGTATTATCTTTGTGTTACCTATTAGATCACAAGTTTCTAGGCTTTAGGAAATTTCTCTTTTATTTTAATCATGGACTATCCCTATGTGATGGTTAGTCTGATGTGTCAACTTGGCCAGGTAATGGTACTCAGTTGTTTGGTCAAGCAAGAACTGGGATAATTGTAATACAAGGGCATTCATGGACTTTAATCATCAGTGAGTTCATTGCATAGATGGCTGATTACATCTACAATCAACTAAAGAGATTGCCATCAGCAATGAATGATGTGTCATTCAATCAATCAGTTGAAGGCCTTAAAAGGAGAATTGATTTCAGCATTCAGAGAGAGTATCCCCATCTCTACTTCAGACAGCCAGCTTCTCCTGGAAACTCATCAAGGACCTTCATCAGAGCCCCTGGTTTGCAGTCTGCCCTGAGTAATTTGGACTTGTATATCCCCACGGTCACATGAAACAGTTTTATAAAATCTCATACTATTTACATATATCTCCTGTCAGTTCTGTTTCCCTAGAGAACCCATGACTAATGCAACCTGTTATATGATTAGAACTGTACCTGTTATTTGTTGTATATCACAACAAATATAATTTTAGAAGTAGTCTCAATTGAGCTTAACTAACATCCATTCATACCTGAGTTCATCTGATTTGTTGGTAGGAACAATCCATAGGGTCTACTTACATGAGTTTAGTTGCTTGGGGAGAGAAGGCCTAGGAGATGGAGAAGAGGACAAGGAGGAAGAGGAGGAGGAGGAAGGGAGGAAATAGCAGGGAAATTCTCGTAAGTAAGCACCTGGTAGGCAAAGATGAGATAGAGGAGATGGATGAAGATGATAGCTTGGTGTCTGTCTCCTGTTCTATTCCCAAAGACATTGTAGGCAGAAACTAAAAGCTGGAAACAGGAAAGGAAAGATCTGCATTCATAAAGGACTTGTGAGATACAAAATGTGATATACCATGGTCAGGCTTCAAGTAGCCTCAGTGATACAGTATGCAACAGAACACAGAAGTATGTATCTGTGTTATGGGAAGAATTTCATTAATAGTAATGGGAAGACCCTTAAGTGCTGATGTAGGCTCTCCCCCAGGCTAAAGTGGTATACAGAAAGCAAGTTTATGGTGTTTGACTCCTCTGACCTTGCAGATCCTTAATTCTGCATAGTGTGCATTCACCAGTGATTTTCTGGCACTTCAAAAGAAACCTGCCAGGCAACTGTGGATCTATATCATTTAGAATCATATCTGGTGAATATCCTTTCCAGTTTGTTTACTGGTTTGGTAATAACACAAAGTGAAAGTAACTTAGAACTAATTTCAAGTCATAGTTGTCTCCAATCTTTAATGGCTCAGGCATTGTGGTCAGATAAGTAAATGTGACAAAAAGTGGAGAATGAGGCACAGTGTGGCCTCAGCTCAATGAGGATTGAAGGAATTGTAGTATCTCTTTGGCATTATTAGGGTATTCAGTTTTGGAAGTATCAGGAAAACATGGCATGGACATATAGGGCACCATGCCAAGAAGCAGCAAGGTCAAGTAGCTATATGGCATCCCACATTAATGAGATCAATGAAAGTGTCCAGAAAAGAGAATACAATAGGACTCTTCATAAGTTCACATGAGATTTCCCTGAGGGGATAGGCAGGATACCCATACCTCTTTCATTATCTACTATTTAATTTACTGTTACTGTTACCTCTCTAGCCTACACAAATAATAATCCTTGACATTTGTAAAGCTTTTGAAGCTTTCACATTCACTCATTTAATACTGAGAGCAGCCCCATGAAATAGCAAAGTATTATCATTCTTCAGATAAAGAAATGGTCTGGAGAGTTGAAAATATTTTCCCAAGGATACATCTCTCGAGAGTTGGAGAGCTAGATATAGAACTCAAGCCTTCTATGGCAGACAGAATAATGTCCCCTCAAATGTGTCTATGTCCTAATATTTGAAACCTGTGAATAAATTATCTTACATGGCCAAAGAGATTTTGCAGATATCAATAACATTAAGGATCTTGAGACAGAGCAATTATCCTGGATTATCTGGGTAGGTTCAATCTAATCTCATGAGTTCTTAAAATCTGAGAACCTTTCCTGAGTGAGGTCAGAAAGAAATGTGTTGACAGGAGAAGGGTCAGGGAGAGACTCAGGGGTGCTAGGTTTGAAGATGGAGGAAGGGAGACAGGAGTCAAGGAATGCCAGTGGTTTTGAGAAGCTAGAAAAGAGAAGGAAATGGATTCTCCTCATATTAATTTCCTATTGCTGCTGTAACGAATTACTAAACTTAAGTGATTTGAAGTGACACAAATTTATTCTTTTACAATTCTGGAGATCAGAAGAATGAAATGGGATTTACAGATTGAAATCAAGCTGTTGACAGAGCTGCATTCCTTCTGGAGGCTCTAGGGGAGACCATTTCCTTGCATTTTCCAGCTTTTAAAGGTCACCTACATTGCTAGGTTTGTTGCCCTTTCCTCCATCTTTAAAGTCATCATTCCACCCTCGGTTTCCATCATCACTCTCTTCTCTTTCTCTCTCTGACACTACTTCCATTTTAAGGATCTTTGTGATTACACTGGGTTCATGTGGATAATCCAGGATCATCTTTCCATCCTATCCTCAATTGCATCTGCAAAGAACTTTTCCTTATAAGGTAACATAGTCACAGGATCTGGGTATAAGGATGTGGACATCTTTGAAGGAGGGGGCATTTTTCTACCACATTCCCCTAGAGCCTCCAGAAAGGAATGGAGCCCTGATGGCTCCTTGATTTTAACCCGCTGATACTTGTGTCAGACTTCTGACATACAGAACTGTAAGGTAATACATGTGTATCATTTAAGCCTTTGGGTTTATGGCAATTTGTTACAGCAGCAGCAGAAAACTAATACACTTTCCAATTCTACATAACAGTTCTTAATGTATCATACAACATATTTCCTCTAGGCCTGAATAGCTTTTGTGCATTTAAGTGTATCCTCTTGATATTTACTAATTAGTTCAGGATGGACTTTGGCTTTCTGGAGCTAACAGTTTTCCTCCTAGTTAAAGATCATTGGTTTTTACTGACTATATCATGTGTATCTTTAGTCCCATTTTCAGGCCACTGAACTGAGTCACAAGGACACGAAGCACTGGCGTGAAGGATTAGATTTACAGCAGTCATTTCCCCAGCTCATTATTAAATATTCCAAATCGTACTCCCTCCTTTCATGAAACTCTATAAGTACAGCTAAAGAAAACTACTGTGACCAAAAATTTTGGTGGAGAAAATTATCTAAGAGAACTGAAGATGCAAACATTTTTAAAAATGTGGAGAGATTGGAAGTGTGTAAGGTGCAGCCTATGTCTTGTGGTTACCAACTACATTTCATTTTCTCTTTGGTAATTAATCCTGCTTCTTGCATAAATGGCATAAAATATGAGAAGACGAAGAAGAATTAGAGAAAAATTTTATTTTAATTGAACAAGACGCAATAGGTGAAATGGTTAGTTTTTATGTTTGGGTATCAGATGCATTTATACAAGCTTTGATTTACAAGTCAGTTGTGCCACAAGTTTACAAGTCCCAAAATAACGAGTTAGCAATCTGTAAGCTGTCGCCCAGTCTTGCCACATCCCCAGGAATGCAGTCACAGTCTAACTGACAAAACTGTTGCTGCTGAAGGCGAAATGCAATTCAGTTCCCGCTCTCGCATAGGAAGACATGCTCGGCAGAGCTAACAGGAAGAAAAAAAATGCATTTGCCAGTAAATGAAAGAGATAGGCCTCAAAGGTACACAAGAAAATTTGGCTTGAAAATTGGATTTGTCTCCTTCTTTGGACCAACACAATGATTATTTGGAAGATTTCAGACACAAGAAGCAAAACGGTCTAATATGCAGAAGCCATTGTATTCATGGCAAATGATTGTCTAGAATTTGCTACTCCTGAAAGCAGCTTGTTAAATTCCCTTTAGGAAGATATGTCTCGTATAGCCAAACAGAAAGGAAAGTAGATGAGAAAATCTGACACTTATTACCAGCCTCATACAACCCCTCATAACCAAATCACTGCAGGTGTACTTGCAGAAAGTGTTGCCCAGCAGGCACAGACATTTTTTTGCTCCCCATTAAATCATTATCCCCATTTTATAGATGGGAAAGCTGAAACTAGAGTTACAGGTGTGCTCTGTAACTGGTAGGTAACAGAGCTGGAACTTGAACCCAGGTCTTCTTGGCTCATAACCCAGTGCTCTTCTTGCTGGTATGTAGGACAAGTGTTAATATAGCTCATCCAAGTGGTGACATGAGCCTTTAACTAGGGGAAATATGTTGACAACATGCTATAAACATAGATTATATATATATGTGCAGTAGCAAAAGTGTTGCGCTTCACATCTTTCTTCTGAGGTGGAATTTTTTTCCTTTAGCATTAAAAGGGTTGCTTCTAAGTTGGTTGCTATGTGGTCCATTCTTCACATGTCTCAAAGCATCATTCTTTCGACTGCAAAAAACTAACACATTTGAGTAAAAAGCGTTTCCTAATAAATTATTTTTCTGGGCAAGAAAGTTTTAAAAAGAAATTCTATTTTTATTTGTATCACTCAAAATTAGGATGAATATCAGCACCAGTCACTTTTTTTAAACTTTTAATTTAAAGTAATGTCAAACAGAACAATTGCAAGGGTAATATAGAAAACTTCTGATTGCCCTTTAGCCAGTTTCACCACTTACCAATGTCTTATATTTTGTCATATTTGTTTTATGATTCTCTCCATATATGTATGTGTATGTATGTGTATCAATTTTATATATACAATTATATATGCATCTAAAATTTTATATATTCTTATATTTTTTCTGAACTATCTATGACTATATTGCAGGCATTGTGCCCAAATACCCCTTGTTTCTTCAAGGTGTCTTTCCTAAGAACAAGGAAATTCTCTTATATCATCTCAATGCAATTATCAAATTCAGGAAATTTAATATCAGCACAGTACTTTTATTTAACTTATAGTCCATATTCTACTTTTGTCAGTTGACTCATTAATGCCCATTTATGGAACATTACCTCTCCAGTTCAGAATCCAGTACAAGCTCACATGCTGAATTTAGTTGTCCTGTCTCTTTAGTCTTTAATCTGGGACAGTTCCTTAGCCTATCTTTGTTTTCATGATATTGACATTTTTGAAGAATTCAATCCAGTGTTTTATAGAATGTGCTTCAATTTAGGTTTCTCTAATGCAGGGATTCTTAACCAGGGGTCTGTGAGCTTGAATTAAGATTATTCAAAAAAAACATTGTTCTTGTGGGGATGTGTTGGTGCAGGTGTGATATATTTATTAAGTAATACACAGTATACTGTGGACTTAGTAAGGGGTCCATGGTTTTCACCTAACTGGCAAAGGGGCCCATGGAACAAAAAAGGTTAAGTACCCCTGTTCTAATGTTTCCTCATAATTAGATTCAGGTACAACCACCCTAGCCAACATCCTACAAAAGTGGTGTTGAGTCCTTTTCAGGGAACACAGCCAGAGGCACAGCTCTGTTGCCAGTCATTGAGGTTAATTTTGATCAACTGGTCAAAGTGGTGTCTGTTTTTTCCACTATTGCTACATTTTACCCTTGCAACTAATGAATAAGGAAACTGCGGGGAGACACTTTAAGACCATACAAATACTCTATTTCTCATTATCCCTGCCTTTCCTTTTTTTATGTTAAAATTTTTTTTATTGAAGTATATAATTCATACGTGAACATACATAAACAATAAGTGTATAGTAAATGTTGTGAACTTACAAAACCAACATGCATATCATCATACAGGGGTGCCATACATTACCCTTCCCTTTCCTTTTGATTTAATATCCAGTGATGATTCTTGCCTGAGCCAACCTTTACTATGATGGTTACAAAATGGTGCTTTTTCTAAATCCACCACTCCCTCCATATTTATCAGTTGACTATCTATCTATCATCTATCTATCTATCTATCTATCTATCTATCTATCTATCTATCTATCATCTATCTATCTATCTTTGTCTACCATTCACCTAATCTAGTATCACTATAGACTCATGGATTCCTATTTTATTCAGTAAGTTAAATTACTCTCCTTATTTATTTTAATGCTCAAATTGTGCCAGATTTTCTCAGTGGGGACACTTTCAAGCTGGTTGTTCAAAATGCCCCCCATCACTTTTTTTGAGTCCTTGTTATTTTCTGGTAAAATAAAATATTCCAGGCTCATTTGTACCTTTCCTCCCCTAAGCCTGGCATCCATTTGTCCAAAGAGTCATGGTTCCTTTTAATGAGGAATGTCATTTAACAAACCAAGATCTAGACATTAAATGTTCTCATTGCTAGTGAAGTGTCATTGCTAGGGTGTCATATTGATATTTCCAACTCCAGTCGTGTTTTCCCCCATTCTGTATTTATTTGTATTTACTTCTTCCACAGTGAGAAACTTAGTTCCCAGTAACATCAAAATATTTACTCAATTGCTCAATTCTATAGTGCATGTAAATGATTTCAGAATTTTTATTATAATAAATAAACATACTAAAAAAGTTCCAGGCAAATTTCAATCCCACCTTTCATGCAACTGAAAGTATTCTTACAAGAACTCTGAAAATGGTTGGAAGAAAGGAGTAGCATCTAAATCATCACTCAGTTTAGGATGATACAAAGCCTTCCATCTCTGCCTCATTAAAGTGGCAGACCAATTAGGAAAACCATTAGCACTATCACTTAGTGACATTTCATGCCAGCCCTTTAATTAATAAAAGTTGCATTGGTAATTTTAAACAATACATTTAAAAAATTCATATATAACAGATAAATTTTAGGAAATATTGTACTGGGATCTCTTAAGCACTATTTGGATGCCATTGGACTGAACATTCATTCATAGATTTTATTAGGAAAAGCCAGAGAAGATTAAGGTTTAAAAATAATAATAATAAATAAATAAAAAAAAGAAAACCTATTCCAAATTCAAATACTTAAAGGAGTTCCAGAGTGCTCTAGGAAAGCCAAAGTTGGGAAAGGAATACTACTCCAAAAAGAAAGAATTTAATAAAAACTCTAGACTCCACCTTTTAAATATAAAATGTTCCAATAAATTAATGCAAAGTAAAATAACAACAACAAAACAAACCAAAAAGCCTATTGATTCCACTACCAGAAGAATGCTCTAATTTTTCAGGAAAATTCAGGAGGGTTTCAGAATCCTTGAAACTTCCTAGTACTATAGGATGCCTCAGCTCAGATTCCTTTGGACTATGGACTGTAGAGAATATAAATCTTAACACATTTCATCATCTGCTTTCTGAGTCAGGATTCCTCTATGTTCTGAGTACTATTGAATCATATATTTTTAGGGTGTGAAGTGAACTTGGAGTGTATTTCCTTCAACTCCTCTTATTACAGATGAGGAAACTATAGTCTTCAGAAGGAAAATGACTTGCCCAAAAGCACAAAGGCGTTGGGGTCAGAGCCTGGAGCGTTCTTGCTGTAGAAGGGAATTTAAGCACAGGAGAGATGGTTGTACTGAATTATTTTAAGGTCCATTTTTACCCTGGGATTCTATAAGTCTATGTTTTCTGATTGCCAATACAGTGAACTTTCCATTCTATCCTTAGGGGTCATTGAGTTGGAAGACAGGTAGGAAACTAGGTAGAATGGTTCTACTTTTCACTATTTTAAATATTGATCTTCCCGGAAAGATTTTTCTTGTAGGAAGGGGCTTGGGAGCTATAACATTAGACAATTGCAATGCTCTCTAGGACGACATTATAGTTAGAAGTACTTGCCATAAGTGACAACATCTTTCGAAACACTGAAGTATTTAGCAGCTTGGAAACTCAATGAAGGTCAGAACTTAGCTTAGAATATTTGGCAACTTTTGGCAGCATGGTCACTGCTGGCCTTTGTGTGTTTCTCTCTATGGCCAACTCTGTCTTTGTATAGACAATTCACTAATTTCCTAATTACATCTGAAATTCTTCTGAACAATGCAGCTTATTATTCTTTCTTACAAGGATGTGTGGAGCTATGATGCTAATTGTTCTTAGGCAAGAGCCATGCAAGCATTTCTTCAAGGAGATGGAGTACAGCTAGGGGTCTAATTTAGTGTATGATGTCAATTATTAGACTGCATGATAACTGTTTTTCAACAATTCAACTAACAATAATTACACTTGTGAGTCTTTATTCAGAATAGTTTTTCCATTATTATAAAGCAGAATGACAGTAAGTGTCCACAATTACAAGTTTGAATAATAGCTGCTGAGATGTCTTCTGCACATATTACCCTCTATCTGTCTTCCAAGTGTACACATGTTCCAGATGATGATTAGAACTTTTAGCTTATAGAATACAACATATGAAGGGTGACCATCAGCTTACTGGTAAGCATCCTCCCCAAATGCTGTAATAGCAAAAGAGTCTATGTGGCCTCTAACTCCCTTCCTTCCTTGCCAAAATATTTACTTAATTCCTACATGTGTCAGATACTATGCCTGACATCAAGGAAACAGTGGCAAACAAGACCTACAGATATGCTTACTTTTTGGTGCATAGAGTGTACAGAGACATACATATGTAAACAGATGAAATACAAACAGGTTATGGTAGGAAGCAGAAATAAGGGGGACCTTACCCGGTTATGTAAATATTGAAAGTTACACTTAAACTGAAGTCTGGAAGATGAGTAGTTAGACAGGTGAAGGGGAACTGGGAAAGAATGTACTTGAGACAGGAAGAGCATAGGAAAATGCCCAGAGGAGAGAAAAACAACATGAGAAAATCATGTATAGTTTAGAGTATAAGTTTGTGAGAGATGAGAAATGAGACTAGATTGTAAATCAGTTCCCCTGAGGGAAATAACCCTGTCTATTTTGTTTAAAATACCATTGCCATTATCTACCACAATTCTTGTCACATAGTAAATATTAAAAAACATTTTTTGGATAATAACATTACAACAACAAAAATAGCAGTCATCTATTTAATTAAGAGCCAGAAAGTATTCTAATTGCTTTGCTACTATTTTATTAAATTCTCACAACACTGAGATATGCTAATATTGTTATTATTGTTATTATCCTCATTTTATAGATAAGGAAATTGAAGTTCAGTGAGGTTAACCCAGTAAGCCAAGGTCACTTAGCTAGTGATTGATAGATCCAAACTTTAAGCCAAGGCAATCACAGACTCTCCTGATTTGAAGGGGTAGATTATGCTGCTAAGGAGTTTTGAATTTTTCCTAATACAATGAGAAATTGCTGAAAGATTTTAAAGCTTTTTATTTTACAAGATGACTCTGGCAGCAATGTGAAGAATGGTATGAAGTAGGAACAAGACTAAAGGTAAGGAGAAAAGCTATGAAGATTCTGAAATGATTGTACTATCATTGTGGGAGTGCAGAAGGAAATAAATAGCCAGATGAGAGAGAGAAAGGGAGAGGGGGAAAGGGAAAAAGGGAAAAAAGAAATGAGAAAAATCAATAAGTCTTGGTGAGTGACCAAATGAGCATGTATGTGAGGGAAAAAAAAAAAGAATCAAGGAAGACTTTCAGGTTTCTAACGTTTGCATTTGGGTTTTTGGTGTTGCAACTCTCAGAGACCAAGACCGAGAGTAAGAAGAGCAGGTTTGAGGTGGTAGGTGAGAAGATGACGATTTGATGAGATATCCAGGAGACATACACGTGGACATGACTAATAGACATTTCATAGACTTGCCTGATACTTAGAGGAAAGATCCAGGAAGGAGATAGAGATTTGGGAGTAACCATTATGTAGCTTGGTGCTTGCAGCTATGAGGGCAATTGTATCCATGCTGGAAAACTGTGTACACTGAGAAAAACAGAGAATCTAAAGCAGAGTCCAACTAAGCATTAACATCTAAGAGATAGGCAGAGGAAAAGGAGCCTGTAAAGGAAATTGGGAAGGTGAAGCCAGAGTAATAGAAGGAAAACCAAGAACATGGGTGTAAGAGTAGCTGAAAGTAAAGAATTTCTAACTAAAAAGTAATGGTCAACCATGTTAAATACTGCTGAGACAGAGGAACTGAAAATCTTACATTGTGTTTAGCAACATGTAGGTCTTTAATGACTTTGGCAAAATCATTTCCACTATGAGGTTGTGTGTTGGTTTTAGGGGTGGAGGCGGAGGGGAAGCCACATATTGGTGTGTTACAGTGTAAATGACAAGTAAAGAAATCAAATGAAAAGCTGTAGAAGCAAATGCAGTTTCCTTCCATAGAAACAAGATCCAGAGACACTGAGGGATTTGGAATGAAAAAAGATCAGAAGTCCTAGAATAATTGTTAATTAGTTTAACAGAATGAAACAGGAGTGGATAGCACAAGCACATTGCAAGAGATAGCATGAAGATGAGGAGAAAGGGCCAAGAATTTGCAGGGAATCTCAATATACATGTGGCTTATTGATTAAATTGAATTTACACCTTCTGTACTTTAACTTGAACTAAATTGCCTGAGTACCTCCAGAAACAATGACTGGATTGGGGCTGGAATTGCCTTAGAGCTGATGGTGGCTCTATCTAGTTCTTATTCTCCTGAGCGCTTTTAGGGAGAAAATTCATACTGTGAACATTTATGTTCTGGATACAGACTTTAAATCACTCCTTGGGCTGCAGAGGAGTAAATCATCCCCAAGGACAGGGAGCAGTTTCTTGTGTGATTACTTTCTTTGAGACTTTCAGGGCTCTTGAGTTTCCTTTTCTTACGAGGAAGCCTGCAAGTATGGATCTCCTGGAACACATATACTGGGAAACAGTATAAAGTATTGGCTATAAAAATGGTCTTTGGAGTTAGTCCGAAATATGAGTCCCAGCTACATCACCTAAAGAAGCACAAAAAATAGACGGAGTCATAAAGACAAATATTGATAAATTGAACTTCATTAAAATGAATATTTTATTTAGGTCTACAATTTTATTATTTGATTTCTATTGGTCCTCTCTGTTATTGGCACCTCTATTCCCTCTTTTTTGCCTTCTTTTGGATTATTCGAATGTTTTTCAAACTTCATTTTAATTTATCTACTGGTTTTTAAGCTCTATCTCTTTGTATTTTTAAATGGTTATCCCGGAGGTTACAACATACATCCTTAATTTCTCAGTCTGCTTAGAGTTAATATTAATATTGTACTACCTCATGAAAAATGTAGAAACCTTGAAACCACATGGGTCCATTAACCTCCCCTCCACCATCCTTTGTGTTACAGTTGTCCTAAGTATTGCATTTACATGCATTATAAACCCCACAAGAGACTGTCATGATTCTTACTTTAAGTATTATATGTATTTTAAATAAATTAAGAAAAAATATGGTATTTAATATTTATATCAATACATATCATACCAGCCTTGAGAAACATATAATGTTTGGGAGAGGAGAAGAAGCTGGCAAAGGGGACTGAGAAGAAACAGCTAGAGGTGGAGGAGGAAAATCAGGAGAGCATGGTCTCAGGGAAGCCAGGGTAGAAGAATATTTCAAGAAGGCAGAAGTGGTCAACTGTTTCAAAAGGTACTAAGAAATGAAAAAAGAGAACTGAAGTCTGGGTTGGATTTAGGTGCATGGAGATATTATCAAGAGTTGATTTGGTGAAGTGAGATGAGTATAAGTCAGATTGGAGTGAATTGAGTGAGCGATGGGGGAGAGGAAATAGAAACAAGAAAGATAGACAACTTTTCTGAGAAATTTTGACTAAAAAGGTGATAAGAGGGATAGGTTAATAGTTGGAGGGGTGTATGGGGTCAAGTGAAGGTTTTATATGTTCTAATCAGACAGTCTAAAATTATATGAAAGTCAATAAAAAGGATCCAGTTGAAAGAATGAGGTCAGAAAAGGAGTAGTTGATAGTGTAAGAGTCCTGTGAAGATGGAGAGAGGTAAAATACAAAGCCCAGAAAAACTGTTAGCAGTGAAAGAAGACAGGACACACACAGAGGTAAGGTTGGTATATTTGATGTTGGGAAGATGTCTTCTTTTATTTTCTGAAAAGTAGGAGGTGATAGTATCCTCTGTGAGTGAGTGGAGAGGAGAGTGTGCTGGAGATTGGAGGAGAACAGAGAAGGTTTGGAATAATTGTTCTGAGTGGAGAGTGAGTTTATCAGAGAGACGTAATAACCTCTCAGGCCTCATTAGATGTGTTTTATCATGTAAATTATTAGGAGACACATTATTTTTGGCTTTTGTTTTGGAAGCACTTGGTGATTGATTACTTTACAAAAAGAAATGTAACTATCAAATGCCCTTCTTACTTGCAGTGGCACAATGGCATAATAGATATTATGGGCCTAGAGCCAGATAGCCT
Source organism: Tolypeutes matacus (assembly GCA_026826555.1). Classification (NCBI taxonomy): domain Eukaryota; kingdom Metazoa; phylum Chordata; class Mammalia; order Cingulata; family Chlamyphoridae; genus Tolypeutes; species Tolypeutes matacus. The sequence continues at coordinate 3,522,010 of JAKSZT010053808.1, forward strand.
GGGTTTGAATCCAAGCTCTACCACTTACTATCTTATCTGATCTTGGAAAAGTTACTTAAATTCTGCCTACCTTGATTTCTTCATCTGTAAATGAAGGGCAGTAATATTGGTCCCTACCTCCTAGGGTTTCTGTGAGAATTAAAGTTAGTTCATATGTGTAAAGTGCTCATCTTGATAAGTGCTCAAGAGCACAATAATTGTTAGTTATTATTATTGTTTACTCATCAGCCCATTCTCATCCTATTGTCTGGTCTATGGGAGACCCTAAATTATAGTCAAAAGGATGCTTTGTAACTTGAATCCAGGATTTGGAGAGTTAGTTGTATGATTAAATTCACTGGTGACCTCAAGCTATAATTATCTGTTGTGTGCACTTCTAATATACCTGCTGCTTCTAACTGTTATTCATATTTGTGGGCTGGAGTCCCTAGGACACACTTTGTAGAATTGTGCATGCAAATTAGTACTTAATCATTGACTGATGTGATGAATTTGGATAGAGACAAGTTGACATATATCTGAGGGCAGATGGAAGACAGAATGGCTACATAATTTCATCTGGTGATAGTCAAAGTCATGAAACTGAATCATCAAAACTGAATCAGAGAATTAGAGAATCTTGTATTTGGAAGAGCCTTTTAAGGTCATCTGGTCCAACCTTTCACTCAGCATTGGAATCCTCCCTACAGCATCCATAAGAGAGAATATCAGGCCAGTTGGGAAAGGGATTCTGAAAATGATATAAAGCCAAATGGCATTTCATACAAAATATGGATACCTAGGCTCTGGTTTAATTTTAAACTGGCATCACAGAAGACATAGCACTAGGAAGAGACCAAGTCACATTTATAAAACTGTTTCTCTTCAGATATAGAAAACAAAGGAAGAAGCTTCACTTATCATTCTTATCACTGACAATGGTGCTCTACTTTACATCAGTTGACCAGTCTGTGAAAAGGAAATACTGCAATTCAATCTTCCATGGGTGCTTCAAAAAATGAGCTTTGGTAAAAAGACAGATGTCCTAAGATGGAAAGTGATGTGCAAATGTAAGTTAACTGCAAGTCCTTATATATCTGCAGCCAAAGTGGCTTTGGGTTAAGAAGCCAGGCTGCCAATTTGGGTAATATAATTTTGGGATGAGCTTTAAGCTTGCTTTAGGGTAGAGAGTATTTGTGACATTTTGATTCACTAGGTTAGGGCTAGTCTTACATAGAAGAGTGGGAAATCAGATGTATTGGAAAGACCCACAGCCACTCTCTCCCTCTTTCCCCATAGTCTACTCCATCTGCCATCAGATGCTTGAAATCCACCATTAGAGTCATAGCTATTTGGCTTATGGTGTTGATAACTGTTAAAATCCTAATGCATCTGGGAATGGTAACACCTGGGTTTGTGTCAGTCATTTACTCCTTTATGGAAATGAAGAATGTAAAAGTTGGATTAGGAGAAATGAGAAAGAGGACACTAAATGCCTGGGGGGGGGGTGAGGGAAGATTAGGGACACTGACAGCAAATTTTGCATAGTTCACAATTTATCCTAGGGTTATCCCTGCTCCAGGGGTAAAACAGAGCATCATGGCTCCACCTAATCTTCCATTTCCCATCTCTACCTCACACTACCCTCCTGCCCTGGCCCCATTTCCAAAATAGGAGGTGAATGGCCCTGATTTTAGATTAATATTAACTTTGACTTTTTTTTTTCAAATTACAATTTTGGATACAATCCTATTTATTCTGGATGATGCTCAATTCCACACATATTTCAGGGAAGAAATATCTATAAGAAAATCCAAAAATGTTATGTTACCAAAGTCTAACTTGTGATTGTGCTCTGTTGGATAGTACCAACAAAGCACAAAGGCAGAGGATTTCAGGTGTGGAGACCAATTTGCTTTTGATGCTATAGCAATTCACAATCATCATCTATGGGATTTCCAAGCTGTTCTGGAATAAGAAGTAGTCCTTTTTTAATCTGGTGGCTTAAAGTAGGAATATACAGGTGCTGCTGGATACTCTGCATCAGGATTTTCTGCCATAATTTCCAGCTTTGCTTTTATCTTTGCAGTGACACTTAGATTAGACTTAGTGGGCTCAGTACTTGAGGATGGTACATGACTGATGGGAAGCATCTTACCCTTCTTGTTGTGATCAATTTTCTTTACTTGAATATGTGCTCATCGCACCACCAGTTTCTTAGATAGAGCCAGCTTGCCATTGAGACACTGTATTGCTTGTTCTGCTTCCTATTTAGTTTTGAAGTTAACAAAACAGTACCATTGAGGTTGTCCCTCCAAAGCACCTGACTTGTGGTAGAGGAAGTCAAACTGCTTTACTTTGCCCAACTTCTGGAGGAGCTTGAGTAGATGGTATTCTGTGATTTTGGGATCCAGGTTGCCCATCCATAACCGTTGCCCTTCCTGCAGGGAGCCCTCTGAAAGGATGGATACATTCTCCAGGGGAAGAGTTTTAGTTTCTGCTTCCATCAGTCTCTCGTGGACTTGGCGTCATCCCTCGGCTCAAGCCCCAAAAGCAGGTCCCGACTCTGCGGCCCCACCACCCTCCAACTTTTACTTTTAAAATTATTTTTATTTATTTCTCCTTTCCAAATATACTTTTTTGCCATAAAGAAAGAAAATGTTTTGTCCAGAACTATAGTTGTGCTAATACTCAGTCTAAGGAAATCATTCATTTCCAAGAATCTTCAGCCACCCTGATTTATTTTAAGGATGGGAAAGATTCAAAGGTATGGATTAGAATGCACTGCATAGTGGGAAGTCCTAAAAGGTCATAACAGTAGGAGGAAGACTACTGGAGAATTTCAGACATGATTATGCTTATATTTTGATTTTTCACTTTGCAAGTTAGGTTTCTACCTAAATGAAAATATGATATAGGCTAAAGTAATATCAATACCATGACAATATGGAAAGGGCAATGTCTGGGCCTGGTTATTGTTATTGGGGCCAATCTATCATCATGTTCTTGTGGTCTTTTCATACTCCCCATACTAATAACACTGAATGAGAAGCAAATGGAAAATACAGGCCTCAGAAGGACTTAATTCAAACTACTCCTACAGTGATAATGATTTCTTTATGGTTCATGTCTTTCAAACGACAAGAGATTCTATGAATCCAAATGCACTTGGAAAGATCCATTATTATTATTTTTTTACTTTTACTTTTTTAAACCTTTTATACTGACATAATTTCAGACTTACAGAGAAGTTGTGAAAATAGTTCAATTTCCATATTCCCTTCACAAGGATGCTCAGATTCCCCAAATGTTTACATTTTACCACTTTGAGCTCTAAGTATGTATGGATATTGTGTGTATAAATATGTGTGTGTAATTTTTATTTCTCTGAATGATCAAACAATATGTTGCAGATATTATGTTCCTTCACCCCTAGACACTTCAATGTATATTTCTTTAAGTATGTATACTCTCTTACATTTCCCTAGTGAAATTATCAAAATTAGGAAACTAACATTGGTAAAACACTATTATCTAATGTAAAAATTATATTCAAATTTTACCAATTATCCCACTAATGTCTTTTAGAGCAAAAGAAAAAGGAATTTCTGTTTAAAATCCAGTCTAGAATCACACACTATATCTGCTTATGTCTCTTTAGATTCCTTTCATCTGGAACAGTTCTCAAACATTCTTTGTCTTTCATGACCTTGATATTTTTGAAGAGAACAGGCCATTTATTTGGTGGAATGTGCCTCGGTTTTGTTTTTATCTGCTGTTTCTTCTTGATTAGACTCGGGTTATGTTTTTTTTTTTTTTCCAGAGTAGCACAGAAGTGAGGGTGTGTTCTTCTCAGTGCACATAATAGCACTTCTGCCCTTCTTAGTTTGAATTCTTTTATAAGGAAGAGCTTTCTCTTCTCTCCCATTTCTTTATTTATTCGACCATTTATTTACATCAGTATTAACTCGTGTATTCTCATTTTATTCTATGGGTTAATCCATTGCTATTATTTATTTTGATGCTTAAATGGTCCCAGATTTGGCCAATGAGAGCCAATTAAAGCTATATCCTGTGCCCTTTTTGACATAACCTCATCATCCTTTGAGCACTTCCTTACTTTCTGGCACATGTTGTTTCATGCTCATTTTCTACTTTCCCTGCTCCAGCCCTGGAATCAGCTCCAAGTGGCTCTGGTTCCTTTTAGCAGAAAATGATATTTAGAAACTACACCATGGATACTAGTTTTACTTATTCTATTGAGGTTGAGTAGTTTTAGTTTGCTTCTAGGCCTTCTCAGCAGACAAAGCTAGGAAACATACATATATACATATTTATGTACATATATGTGTATGTATGTGTGGCAGTTTGATATAGTTATGAATTCCAAAAATAGATATTGGATTATGCTTGTAAACTGGTCTGTTCTTCTGGGTGTGATTAAATTATGATTAAGGCTTTGATTGGGCCATGTCACTAGGACTTTGATTCTCTGCCCCTTGGTGGGCGGGGACTCAGAGATAAAACTACATGGCAGAGCGGAGGAGTTAGTTGGAGTTTTGATGTTGGAATCTTGAGCTGGATCCCCAGGAAGTAAGCATACAGAGGAGCTTGGTCATGAGGAAGGAGAGAAGGCCCCGAGAAAAGAGACACGCCTTTTGCCTGATAGTCTACAGACGGTCTTGTGGAGAGACCAAGCAGCTGAACCTGGAAAGAATCAAGCCTCGGGAAGAGAGGAACCCAGGAAGCCAGAACTCTCACAGAGTTGGGTGAGGGAAGTAACTTATGCTTTATGGCCTGGTAACTCTAAGCTTCTACCCCAAATAAATACCCTTTATAAAAGCCAACAGATTTCTGGTATTTTGTATCAGCACCCCTTTGGCTGACCAATACAGTATGTGTGGTAGTTTGAGATGGTATGTACCCCAGAAAATGATGTTCTTAAATCTGGTCCATTCCTGTGGGTGTGGACCTACAGTAGGTGGGACCTTTTGATTAGGTTGCTTCAGTTAAGGGCCTTTTGTTTAGGTTGCTTCAGTAAGGCATGGCCCAGGGTAGATCTTACTCATCTTTCTGGAGTCCTTTAGAGAATCCACAGAAGCTGAGAGAAATATGGAAAAAGCCAGAAGCTGAAGCAATGAAACTTGGGAGTAAAGGGAGAGACCAGCAGATGCTGCCATAGGACAGAAGAGTCCAGGATCACCAGCAGCTAGACTTTAGGGAAAAAAACATTGCTTGATGATGCCTTGATTTGGACATTTTCATGGCCTCAGAACTGTAAGCTGGCAAGCAAATAAATTGCCATTGTAAAAGCCAGCCCATTTCTGGTATTTTGCATTTCTACAGCCTAGCAAACTAAAACAGTATGCATGTATTTATATGTGTGTGTGTGTGTATACACACACACACATATATATATTCACATATATCTGTCTGTATCTGTTATCTATCATCTATCCTATCTATTAAAAACCATGCGTGTATACTAATATTTTAAACTTATATGGCCATCCACTTCCAGTCCAATACTACAGGGTTCATTTATCTTTCCCACTCTCCATGTCTGTATGTCCTTTTTCCTATGGTGAAACCCTGGTTCTCATTATGCACAATATATATACTTATTTTTTCAGTCCTAGAATGAAGTGTTTTCAGAATTGCTAATTATACCATTGTGAAAAAGCAAATCAGCTAACTAGGGTTCAATATTTCTTTAAAGTTCTTTGTACTTTTAACTTGAATGTATATAATTTAAAAATATGCTAAAAAGTTACTTGAGTTAGATTCCACCACCCCCTCATTCAATGTGGTTGTATTATTCATTTGAAATAGAGTTAAGTTCATTTATTTCTGTTGGTATTCCATTTGGGTTTTCTCTCCCATCTTTTTTATTTTCATTCTTTAGTTTTTGGATATGTGAAACATTATCTATCATGGTCCCAAAAGTCATAACACAACAAAAAAGTATATCCAGAGAAGTGTCCTGAACCCATCTCTTCTACTCTGTTCCCTTCACCCCATCTTTTCACCCCATTCCCACCTATGCACATCCTTTTCACCCCATTCCCACCTATGCACATTATTTTATGATTTATCCTTCCTGTGTTTCTTTTTGTACAAATAACATATGCAGGGATGTTTTCTTAGTTCCCTTATTGTCTTATAAAATAGGCAGCATCCTAGTGATAACTTTTTTTCACTTTGATATTTTCACTTAACAGTCTGTTCTGTAAATCAGTTCATATCAGTTTATAGAGATCTTCCTCATTGTTTTTTTTTTTTTTTTTTACAACTACAGAATTAATCATTTGTGGATGCACCAAGGTTTACTCAGCCACTCTCCTATATATGGGCATTTAGGTTTCCAATATTTTTTACAATCACAAACAATATTTTAAGAAATAAATTTTGTATATGCATTTTCTTTTTTTTTAGATATGAGTTTTTAGGGTAAATTCCTAAATTTGGGATTGCTGGATCAAAAGGTAAATGTAATATTTGTTTTTGGTATTGCCAAATTTCTGTCCAAAGGGGTTACACAAATCTGTACTCTTATCAGCAATGCATAAGAGTGCCTACTTCCCCACAGGTACACCAAGGGAATGTATTGTCATGTTTTTTTTTTTTTCCTTAATTTTGCCAATCTGATAATTTAAAAATGCTATGTCAGTGTAGTTTCAATTTGCATGCCTCTAAGTATGAGTGAGGCTGAACATCTTTTCATATATTTAAGGGCCACTTTTTATATACTTCGAATTATCTGTCCATGACTTCTACCAAGTTTTCTATTTTTCAGTATTTTTTTCTCCCAAATGGCAAGTGTTCTTTATACGTTAGGGATACTAGCCCTTTATCTGTAATATATATTGCAAATATTTTTTCAGGTTTCTTCCAGTTATGTTTTGATTTGTATATTGGATTTTTTGTTCATGCAGAAGTTTTTTTTTTTTAATTTTAATTTTTATGTAGTCTAACATCAATATTTTCTTTTATTGATTCTGGATTTAGTCATAGGTTGGAAAGCCTTTTCCTACACCCAGATTATAGAGAAAATCACCCATGCTTTCCCATAATATTTGAACGGGTCATTTCTTAAAAATTTAGATCCCTAATCCATTTGGAGTTTGTTCTTATCTATAATATGAGGTGTATTATTCATCCAAAGGGGTGCTGATGCAAAATACCAGAAATCTGTTGGATTTTATGAAGGATATTTATTTGGGGTAGAAGCTTACAGTTTCCAGGCCATAACGCATAAATTACTTCCTTCACCAAAGTCTATTGCCACGTGTTGGAGCAAGATGGCTGCCGATGTCTGCCAATAGCTAAGGCTTCCTGGGTTCCTCTCTTCCAGGGGCTCATTTCTCTTTGGGTTCAGCTGCTCTGCTTTCTCCACAAGGCCAGCTGTAGACTATCAGGTGAACAGCTCATCTCTCTTCTCAAGGCCTCTGCCTGTGTTTAATGGAGACGTCTCTTTCCTAATGTATCTGCTTCTCTGTGTGTTTACTTCCCAGGCTCCAGGATCAAAACTCCAGACTCTGTTCTCTGCGGTGCAGTTTCTCTGTGAGTCCCCGCCCACCAAGGAGGCAGGAATGCAACATCCTACTGAGTGGCCCAAAGCCCTAATCATTATTTAATCAAGTAAAAGTGAAACCTCTGAATCCAATATGATCTAATATGCCCGGAGAGACAGACCAGTTTACAAACATAATCCAATGTCTATTTTTGGAATTCATGAACCATATTAAACTATCACATCAAGTATGGACACTATTTTATATTTTTCCAAATGGCTATCTAATTGTCCAAATAGCATTTGTTAAAACATCTATCTTTGGAGAACAGATGTAGCTCAGTAGTTGAGTGCTTGCTTCCTATGTACAAGGTCCTGGGTTCAATCCCCAGTACCTCCTGAAAAAAATCCATCTTTGTCCCAGTGATTTGAGATACCATCTTTATTATATACTAAATATCCATGTGTACTTGGATCAAGTTCTGGGTTTTCCATTCTAGTCCACTGGTTCGTTTGTTTATGCATGCACTAGTGCCACACTATTGGAAATTGTTTACAAATTTTTTTTCAAGTTTAGGTGAAGAGAAGATGACACCTTTCCCAGATCATTTCTACTCTAGGGCTCTACATTATTAAGAAACTGCTAATCTTGTACAGAATAAATTGTAATTGCTGACACTATGTTCTGATAAGAGATTTCCATGCATTTTCTCATTTTATTCCTTACAATAACCTTAAGAAATAGACACTATCATAATTTTCATTTTACAGATGAGAAAACAGAAGCTCAGAGAGGTTAAGTAGCAACTCATATTTATAAGTACTTATTATGTGTGAGACAATGGTCTGATACTTTGCATGTGTTGACTAATTTAATTCTTACAACAGTGCTATGACATAGGTACTATTCTATCTTCTCTTTAGAAATAATGAAGAAACTGAGGCACAGAGATGTTAAGTAACTTGCACAGGATCACGTAGCTATTAAATGGGTGGAGCTAGGATGTGAGCATGGGTGATTTTACTGCAAAGGCAGACTCATAACCACTATGGTTATAGGCGGATAGGGAGGGGAATGAGAAACAACTCCATGGGCCTACAAGACAGGGTGAAATTTTACTCCATATGCTCCCATTTAAAAGACTTGGTTGCTCTCTTAAGTTAAATCTCTGTCTGATTTTTAATAGTTGCTCTCTTCCTGATTACCTTTAGGGCTTTGTATTAGTCAGCCAAAGGGGTGCTAATGTAAAATACCAAAAATGGGTTGTTCTTTACAAAGGGTATTTATTTGAGGTAGAAGTCCACAGATACCAGGCCATAAAGCGTTAGGTTTCTTCTCTCACCACAGTCCATTGCCATGTGTTAGAGCAAGACAGCTGCCGGCGTTTGCCAGGGTTCAGGGTTCTGGGTTCCTCTCTTCCCAGGGATGCATTTCTCTCTGGGCTTAGCTCCTGTTTCCTCCACAAGGTCAGCTGTAGACGATCAGGCGAAGGGCTTGCTTCTCTTCTCCTGGGGCCTTCTTTCCAACATCAAAAGGGCTTCTCAAAAGACTGCTTCAACTGTCCTTTGCCTTGCCTTTTATATTTGATTCCCCACCCACCAAGGGGTGGGGCTCAACGCCCTAATCCTAACCTAATCATGCCCAGATTAACAGATCAGTTTACAAGCATGATTCAGTTATATTTTTGGAATTCATAATTACATCAGACTGCCACAGGCTTGAACACATGGGCATGTTCTAATCTGCTTATTACAGAGAGTTTTGGCAGCTGTGTGACTTTCCATCTTGGCCTCACTTAAGGCTAATATTTTCAGTACAGATGTACACAAGCCAACAAAGACTTGTTAGAGGCAGAAATTGTCCAAATTACAATAGTTAAGCAGAATAAAAATAAAAATACAACTTTAACTTCATTCATAAAGAAGGAGATAAAATTATATAAGGCAAATAAAATAAATCATAAAAAGGAAACTGCTTAAGATATATGCCAATTTTATTCTGTTGAAATAAATAATTTATTTTAGCAGTGGAAACACTTATTTCAATATTAGAAAAATAATATTGTTTGTTTTCAGCATAAAATAACCCTCAGGTGGAATAGACACATTGATTTTTTTTAAAAATGGATTTCAAATAAATCCAATGTCTTCATAATGAAAACTCACAACACTCACCAGAATATAGTAGTTACATAAGCCAGTGGCTTCCCAAGGAAAAAGAAAATTGCATTCCCTTCCTTTTCACTGTTTTTTGCTAAATACAATTTGTCCATTCTGTTTGGCCAATTTGATTGCAGCATTCTAAAACTCAGCTAGGTACAATATAGATCCACAGGCTTGACTTAAGAAAACTCAGCCCATACAGCACAGTAATTGTATCCACACGTTAATTAGATCCAGAGATAAACCTCCGCTTATTGTCATTGGGTTTCTGGGCTGAAAGAATCTTGAAATAAGGTACTTTGATGTTCTGATTTATTGTCTGCAATATTTGGTACCAGAGTGCAAGTTATGAGAAAGCAGAACAGCTGGGCAACAGCTATAATCAAATGCAAACACCTAGGAGTCTCCAGAATGGAATAACAAAGAAAGAAGAATGATGCCCATTTTGATCAATAATATCCAGTCTCCCATCTCTGAATATTTTCACACACAGTCGTCACTTTTAAAGCTGTGTCCTGTTTGCCAGATTGAAACATTCATTGTATAGGAATGTTGCTTGATAGCTTGCAGACTCCTGATAAAGTATTAATCATGCAGCTAAGTGACCTGAGTCCCCAACCAAACCATGTAAAATCACACCATTTCCTTAAACTTAATTCATTGAAAGAACTTTTAAAAAGTGATGTGAGGAACAAAGTCGTTTATGCTTCTGTAATCAGACCATATTATTACAGTATAAAATATGCATAATGCTGTTGGTGGTAGAAGTATTCCAGGGAGCTTATGGATATCTAAGCATGCATTAAGTTCCTTAATTAGTAATTGCATCTTTCCATTCCTTTCTGCCCCTATTTTAATCCATTTATTCAGTAAATATCTATTGAGTACCTTCTGTGTACCAGCTGGCTGAGCTATGCACTGTACTATTGTAATACCTTTTTCATTAGCATCTTGCTTCTTTCAATGCATTCTAGACATGGCTGCTTCATCAATATCATCAAAACACACTTTAATTGTTTTACAAACCAGGCTCAAAAACTTATTGACACCCCATTGCCTACCAATATAATCCCAACACTTTATCTTGACATTTTTTTTTTTGATCTCTGTGCAGTATGACCCCTGTGTTTCTTGCCAGCTTTGGTTTCCACATTTTCCCCACTAGATTGTAGGCAACTTGGTCACAGTTTCGTTCATTTCAATGAACATTTATTGAGTATTTACCATGACTAGTGGCTGTACTCAGCATGGGGATAACATGGTGAATAAGACAGGAAGAATTCTTTTTATAGTGGAGGAGCCTGACACAAGAAACAAATACTTTCATTATAATGTGGTTAAGTGTAATAACAAGACTGAGCAAAGGGTACTCAGGAAGCACAGAAGAAAATTCTCGTAACTCAGCCAGGGAGTTAGGGGAGAGTTTCTTAAAGGAGTGCAGTCCCCACACTATATTTAACTTTATATTGCCAGTGTGTAGCACAGTGCTTGGCAGACAGTAACTTGCATAAATAGATAACCTTCATTCTATAGTCACTTTGGAAGACTTATCTTCCCCAAACTGTTCTTTTTCTGTCCCTCTTTTATTATTATTATTATTATTATTTTTTTTTTTGTCATGATCGTTGACTTTCAGAGGTCTGGGTCAAAATGCCATCTTCTCCTTGATGGCTTTCCTGATTACTGAGATCAGTAAATAGGCATGAAATATGTCCATTCTCTATGAGAGAAAATAGTTACAATTAATTAAAAATGAACGATATTAGCCATCTGCAGTAGTAATTGAAGAAACTGTCACTAGTGTATCCATATCTCTCAAATAGAGCTCTCCAGCCTAGATCCTCACCCTGAGCCCCATATCTGTATATTCAGATGCCAACCTGGCATTTCCATGTGCATGTCACACGAGCAACTTAAAACTCAACATGTCCCAAGCAGTGCTCATTACCTTTTCCATCTGTTTCTGTTCTCGTGTTTCACATACCAGTGAAAACACGACTATCCAGCCAGTTGCTCAAGCCTGATACATGGAAGTCATCCTTGACACTCCCCCTGCCTCGTTTCAGTTAGTTGCCAAGTTTTATTGATTTTACTATCTAAATATTTCTCTCCATGTTCACTGTCACTTCTTGCCTGGAAGACTGCAAGAGCTTCCTGTATGGCCGTCCTGCCCCTAGTCTTGCATCCTTCCAAATATCTCTCTAATCTGCAGCCAGATTGATTCTTAAAATGAAACACTGATCAGATCAGGTATTTCCTAATAACACTTCAGTGAATTGCAGTTGCCTTTAGGGCAAAGACCCAAATCTTCCAATGGCTTATAAGGTTTCACAGATTCAGCCTCATCTCTCACCACTCTCCCCATTATTCTCTTCTTTACAGTCCTGTTAAGCTTCTTTCAGTTCACACTGAGCAATACATCATGGCTTTCAATTTTGCTGTTTCCTCTGCCTGGAACAATCTTTCCACTTGATCTTTATGTGACTGATTTTTATTTATCCTCTAGATCTCGTTTCCTCAAGAAGGCATTATTAATAATTTAAGATAGTAGCTAAGAAGATGATCCAGTTAATCTTCCTGATTCTGGTTCCATGCTCATCTAAGACCCTCCTTGTAAAAATAACTGGCTTTCTGTGCTAGTTTTTTCTTTATGAGAGAATATGACAAGGTTTCAATCTTCTGGACTATTTCTTATATTAAATACATTTTTAAAAACCTTCCATTCTTGTTAATGCATCGATCTGTATAAACTAAGTTAGACATCTCTGTTGCCTGTCCCTTACTTTATGAATCACCACACATGGAAATGATGCTCCTTTCCCCAGCATTCCTACAGTACTTAGCTTGCCCCACCACTCCTACCACTTTGCTCAGACTTATACATATTGTGTACGTTTCATCTCCTCTATTCATAAGAAGGGACATGGTACTTAGTTCATTTCTGTATAAATAGAATGCCTAGTAGGTGCTCAATACATATTTGTTAATTGAACTAAAAGGCATGAAATAACCATGCTAATTCTACCTCCTAACTCTGTATACAATGTGTTCTCTCCTCTTTAACAACACTGCTCTTACTTTTAAGCCTCATTATTTCTTCCCATGAATTACTGCAATAGTTTCTTCACTGCTATCCCTGCACATTCTACTCCCTGATATCAGGGTACAATAAACACTGCAACAGCTTCCTGTTTTCTTTGTAATAATAATAATAATAAACCCATTAACCTGGTTTCTGAATACCTTCATGATCTGGCCCTTAACTCTCCAGTTCTACTGCCCACTCCCCCTGCCCCATTTCCCATATCCTATCCTTCAGTAATACTGATCAACTTGTTGTTTCTTTATGTGCTCTGTTTTTTCATAACCTCATGTCTTTGCACATTTTGGTAGATATGTCTGGAATACCCTTCCTCCCTCTCTCTACATAATTTCTATATATCCTTTAAGAATCAGCTCTGAAGACAATTATTCTGGAAGGTTTTTCCTGACTTAGTCTTACCTCCCCCAGGCTGCCTTATCCTTTTACTTTCTTACCATCTGCTGCCAACTTCGGTCATAACTGTCACCATATCTCGTACATTTCTCTATTCATATCAACCCTCTCCTTAATAAACAAAACAAAATCCTGAACTCTTGTAAGATAAGGCCATGTCTGTCCTGATTACAATTTTATCTCCAGGGCATAGTGCAATGCCTGTTATATAGCAGGTACTCAAGACACATTTGATGTATGAATGTTCTAATGTGCTGGTGCTTTGGGCAAACGATGAGCAGTTTCCAGGAAAGTAGAACAGAACACATCAAAATGTAGGTATTGGGAGATTAAATAAGCAACCCTACTAGGCTCACAGTTGATATATCCTCTAATAAGTTAGAAATTTTTATTACCTGCCCTCCCAAACAGTGGAGAAGGGACAGAAAAAAGACATATATTTTATGTTTCTAGTTACTAGGAAAATAACAACAGTAATAATAATAATAGCAGCAGCAGCAACAACAACCAATTTACTTTGGGCCCAGGCACTGTAATAAACACTGTGCATGGATTATATCATTTAAAATTCATGGTAATTCTATGAGGTGAGCACTATCATAATTCTTATTTTACAGATCATAAAACTGAAGCTCAGGGTGGTCAAATATGTTGCTCATAAGCTACACAGCTAGTAAATGTTAGCGCTTTGATTCAATTTCATTTCTGCCTAATATAAAATCCCTGGCACCTAATTACTACCCTGTGTTGTCCAGAAAAAGGTTAAACTTCAAAACACACAGTCAAGCACAGAGACACATACAGATATGTACACATCACTGCTGAGGATGCCTGTGAGGAAAGTACAGAATGTAAGTCCTTCAACTAGTCTCCTTCCTACTCTATTGAAATCAGAATGAAAGATGTCTCTAAGGAGAGAGACCAGAATGGTCAATGAGCAGTTTTTTCCCCCAACTTTTGAGACTCTGAAAATTGGCTGATCTATTTCCATTCAGGTTGTTTTTATATTTCTTGCTGACATCAACTGCAGGCTATTGTGTCAAAGCATAGAGTGAGAGCATTTGCTACAGAAATGGAGGAGCTTGCCTTGGTCCTCTTGGGGCTGGGCCCAAGACATGGATGAAGGAAGCAGGAGCAGGAAGAGAAGCTTGGAGTTCTTCAAAGTGGGTTCTCCTGATTGCTTATTAACTATATCTTGGCTTACAAACCTGGCAGGGAAGCATGGGCCATGCCCTTGAGGTAGATGGGGCTCTAATGTATGTCAGGGTAGGTACATTTTTTGTTCCCTCATACTCATCCAAATCATGCCGTCTCCTTCATATTCTACTCCCTTCTTCTTTGGCTATTTTAATTTTCCACTTTCCTTTATTATTTCTCACTTTTGTATGTCAGTAATATATCAGAGATTAGGTATTTATGCCGTCGCATGAGCTACAGGATTTATTGTAGTGGAATGCATTTGGATGTAGGGAGGATTGTGAGTTGACTGTAGCTGTCCAGGAGGGAGGTGATCAGAATTCAAAATAAAGAATTGGTTCAGAAAAAGGAGAGGGAGAAAGGGCTGAAAATGGCATTTTCTGGAAATCTTGCTTCCACATTCTATACTACTTATGTTTTATACTCTATCACAGTTTTAAGCTAAGATGACCTTAATTGAGAGATAGCTGCTATTCAGACTATTGACAGGGGAACCTGGATGCATTTGAAATCTTGCTGCAACAAATGTTGTTAACTCTCCTGTTGTATTAGATGCCGGCTGTAGTGAGTCTTGCTTAATCCCTCGGCTGGGGATTGGCCATATTTGTGTTTGCCTCTGTAAAAAGATGGTATTTTAATAGTATTTATTGTAATGAGAATTTCCCTGAAGCAATCAAAATGTATCTGGTGTTTCTGGGTTTGTGCTTTATAGTCTGTGCCTTCATTATGATCATTCATTTATTAATATGCTAAAGAGGGAAAACTTTCCCATTAACAGAAGAAAATGGCCAAAGAGGGTTATAACACTGGGCAATTGGGCCTTTAATGGGGATGTGAAAGCATCAAATATCCTCCTTTCATTTGTCAGAGATGAATTAGTTTTTGAAGGTATACTTCTTGCTTCAACTCACAGGTACTGAAATATAGCATTTCTTACAAGCCGTTTTCATCACTAATTGCATTTAAACATTAGGGATGAAATCACTTAACCTCAGCTATATTTGTAGACAATGTGCAAACACACGTCTTCTCAAGAAAAAACTGTAATAAGAAAAACATGTCTAATGATTTTTTTAGTGCATTAGGGACTGGTGACTGAAAGCAAGAAACATAAAAAAGAAAATAGACCTAAAGAAATAGAAAGAAGATGGAATTAAATCTTAAATATCTGAATGATTGGACTCAAAATTTTCTATTTCAGAAAGATCCATTCAGCTACCAAATACTAATATCTGCCTGTTTATGGGTTCTGTGGCAACTTGTGACCAGTCATCTTCCATATAGAGACATAAATCAGATTCTAACTTTGTCCTCTTGGCTCTCTTAAGTGAATTACTGGTAAACTATGAATGCAGAGATTGCAAATAATTGGAAGAAGTCAAATGACTGGGGATAATAACAAAGTGAGGATAGGATAATCATAAGAAAAGAGAAGAGGAAACATGGCAACATTTCTTACTCTTTTTAAAATGTCTTCACTGGCCCGGGATTTACCCCTAGGCTCAAATTAAAAGTCACAATGAATACAAATCAAAAAGACTTGAAAATATGCATACCTTTTGATCCAGAAATTCATCTCTAGTAAATTAATTAGCATGTGGCAAAAACAGAGCAGTAATGATCCAGCATGAATGTTGGAAACAGTATAAAATGATGAAAAAGAGGATGATGAAATAAACTGTGGTATATCTATAAGGTGGAATATTATGAAGCCATTACAATTTTGATGTAGCCTATTTGTATTGGCATTAAATTTGATCGTAGTTGTTAACTGAGGGAAAAAAGACTATAAAACTACTTACAAAATGATCCCTTAAAATATGCATAGAGAAAAATCTAAAAAACATATAGCAAGGCTTTATAAGTAGTTGTCTTTAAGTAGTTTTTTTGAATTATTATGGTGCTTTTCATCATTTTCATTTTTTCCTTTTCTTGTTTCTCTCTTAAGATATTTCTATCATGACTGTTCATTACTTTCATAATGATATAAAATGAATAAAACAAACTTTGTTTTAGAAAATGTTATAGTTGCCAAGGCAACAATAAATCTAGAAGTTTGGAATGCCCATGTGTGTGACTATCTATAAGTTGCATACCTCCCTTGAACCTCAGTTTACCTATTTTGTAATATGGCATTATCACCCCTATTTTACCAAGTTGTTGTGAGGATTAAATGATACAAAGTCTGTAAGAGAACCTGGCTCAGTGCTCAGCACATTGATAAGAGTGCAATTAACACTGAATCTTCATCTGACTGAAAGATCCATAATCCATATTTCAAACAGGGATTAATAGACTAGAATATAGACTAGTTTGTACTATTTTGATAGGGAAATCTGCTCTTCAGATGGAAGTGATACATATGTTCCAGCATGGGGTATGGCGAGGCTGCTACTACACTGGTGTCTGGAAGGTAGGCAGAATGTGAAGATTTGTAAGGACATGACCAGCCAATCAAAGTTAATCCAGGCATCACTTCACTGACAAACACCAGAGCCCAGCACCTCCCTTACATGAATGCAAAGGCAGAGTAGTGCAACAACACAGGGTTTGCTCATTCCTTGTTAAAGTGGAAAATGTCAACTAAAAATAATTTTCTTTAAATACTGCCATTAACAAAATCCAAGAGTTTTGAGGAAACAGATGTCTAAAAAGAACTTATTTTCTGAAGTGTAACTGAGACAATGCAGCCCACCAAATTGTTATATATTCAGTTTCTAAGACACTGATACAGAAAAGTTCTATATTGCTCTGTTTTGGTCTGCCAAAGGGGTGCTGATGCAAAGTACCAGAAATCTGTTGGCTTTTATAAAGGGTGTTTATTTAGGGTAAAAGCTTACAGTTACAAGACCCTAAAGAGTCCAACTCAAGATTGCTTTCTCACCAAAGTCAGCTGCCACATGTTAAAGCAAGATGGGCTGATCTCTGCAAGGGTTCAGGCTTCCTATTTGGGCTTCCTCTCTCTCCTGGCATAGGGCTTGTTCCTTTCCGGGCCTTCTATATCAGTCTTGGCTCTCTTCCCGAGGTCAGCTGCAAACTATCAGGTGAATGGCTCATCTCTCCCCAGGGCCCCAGGATCAAAAATAACAGCGCTCTTTCTATTCCTGTGTGTCTTCCTGAGTAAGTGTCTGTTTATATCAGCCCACCAAGAGGGCAGGGACTCAATCTGATTTATGCCTTACTGATGTAACCCAATCAGAAGCCCTATATTGATTTTATCAAGTGAACTTAAGCAGAGGCCCCTCACTGAATTTAATACAACCAAAGGGTATCAGACCCAGAGGAATAGATTAGTTTACAAACACAATATTTCTCTTTTTTGGATTCATAAATAATCTC
Organism: Tolypeutes matacus; assembly: GCA_026826555.1. Lineage (NCBI taxonomy): Eukaryota > Metazoa > Chordata > Mammalia > Cingulata > Chlamyphoridae > Tolypeutes > Tolypeutes matacus. Next base: position 3,539,697 of record JAKSZT010053808.1, read on the forward strand.
AAACTGTCACATTGCTCTCTATTGATTGTTGGAAAAAACTTGAGACAGCACATAAAGAGCACAAATGGCACTTCTGATTTGGGGCAAAGTGATTTAACAAACATTTATTGAGCATGCACTATGTGGCATGCTCTGCAGTAGGATTATGGTGATGGCACAGGACACTCCCCCACATGGAATGATGGCTTAAGGTAGATTAGGCATCAAGAAACCTCAGTTCCATTTCATGTTTTGTTAAGAGTGACTTGCATATACATAACAATACAGTGCCTTGATTTTTCAACCCTTAAAATGTGGAAAACAATTTCTTTCTTCACGACTAAATAAATGAATAATTTGAAATTATTTCAAGCTGTTGGCGGAAAAGCTCTTTTTGGAAAATGCTAGGATGTTTTTCAGGGAATTTTGTAAGAAGACATTTTTTCCCCCTTGATCTCTGCTTCCTTTCTTCAGAGGCCCTGAAAATTAGCAAAAAAAAATCAAAATCAAAATCAAAATGCTTTAATTTTTCAGTCCATTTATTTTCACTTGAAGCTTTGGAGGATGTTTCCTTTTTCTTTTCCTTAATTTTTATAGTCTGCTAATTTTCAGCTGCTAATGTGTTCAAATACGTCATTGTGGAGTAGCAAGTAAAGAATTTGTTTATTTCTCTTTGCTCCCAAGTTGCTCCCCAATCTACCTTATTTTTCAAAAGGAATTTGAAGGTGCTTTTTTCAACTGGTTAATCTAGGCAAACTGTATGTTGGTTCTGTTCTCTTGTTGAATAATTTTTATTGGATTCAAAGGGAGAGAGTTGGCTTGGGCCAAACAATGTGGGCAAACTTCTTCTTTCAGACAGTTGTGCCAGTGCACCTGAGATCCCATCAGCAACACATTCTTCTCTCTACCCCTGGCATCACTTGACTACTGTCAGCCAAGCCAGGTCCAACGGACTTCACTGATAACTTAGTGAAGAACACAAACTTATGTTTGGCTAAAACAAGGGTGACATTCATCTCTTTAAAATTTGAAGATTTAAGTGTAGTTTCCAAAACCAAAGCCTAATAATTTACTTCATTTATTCATTATCACGTTCAAATTCCTTACTGTTGTCTATAGACCCAAAGCATTCTGACCTCCACTTCTCTGTCTGGCCTCCTCAACTTGTATTACTCTCCCACTTGTTCTTTACACTTAAGCCACACTCTCTTTCTGCTCATTTCCTTTCAAAGGCCTTTGCTCATGCTGCATATTCCCTTTTCCTGGAATGTTCTACTCTTCCTCCCCAAAATACTGCCCCTTGTCCCCATGTTCCACCATCAGTTTAACACCTACTCACTCTCCAGATCTTGGCTCAAACCTCATTTTCTCTGGGAAGCCTTCCCTGATTTTCTGGGTCGAGTTTTCTTAAATACATTTTTGTGAATTTAAAGAAAGCCAGTGTGTCTGAAGCATATGGAGCAACAGTGACAGCAGTGCAAAGTAGGCTTGGAGAGGTAGGCAATCGACAGACCACTCAGGGCCTTGTAAGACTAGTTGACAATTTTGGTAGTTAACACAACAGAAAGCCATTAAAGAGCATGACAGTGATCATATTTGGGGTTTGAAAAGATCACTCTGGCCACTCTATGGGGAATCTGCTAAATATGGCTAGGAGTATATATAAGAATAACAGTTGGGAAGCCCATTGCAGCTGTCTAGGGAGGAGAAAATGGTGGCTTGGACCAGGGTGGTGACACTGGAGGTAGCAGGAAGTTAGAATGTGCCAAACATATTAACAAAATAAAATCAATAAAACTCTTTGAAAGATTGGATTTGGGGGGTGAAGGAGAAAGTGGTGCCAAGATTATGTCTAGTCCTGGCTTGTGTAATTAGATAGATGAAAGAAGACGGGCTTTTATGGGTATGTGTGTGTAAGATGCAGATAGAGTGGAAGGTTGGTGAGGACAATGGTAGGCTTGTAGGCTGGCTTTAGAATTTAGTTTTAAACTCAAGTATGTAAATTGCTTAATTGAATGTTTTATTGTATTATTATATCATCATGATAATTATAGCTTACACTTATTGCACACTTACTTGTGCCAAACATTGCTCTATGTGCTTCACATGTATTAAGTCATTTAGACATTCAATAAATGCTAATTATTACTATTCAGTAATTGCTATTATCGTTATTGTAATATTTAGTGCCTGTCTTTCCTGGGCAGAGTTAGTTAATACAAACAATTTCTTTCTAACCAGTTATCTTTTCTATAGACTCCATGCAGGCAACTACCATATAGGATAGGCACATTCTTCAGAGAGATTACAATGCAATTGCTTAGATTACAGCTGTCTTTAGTTCTATTCTAATCCTGAGGGCATATCCTGGCCTAGCGACCTTGTTTAGACTTGGGCATTTTCCATGTATGTAACACATCTACAAACCTGTACTCAGAGTGGGATACTTTTGTCTGTGTGCTGATGTCTATTAATTTTATTCTTAGAAAGTGATTATAGCTGGCATTATCTCCAAATTTTGGTGGAAAGTTATTAAAGCCATATATGTAGTGACTAGAGCATTCGTACCCAATCTGGCACAAACAGCTTCACTGAGGGTTAAAATAAAACCTCAACTTTTGGAAAGTTGACTCAACTAAGGAATCAAACTAGTATTCTTTCTATTTTTTAAAATTCATTTTTATAAACTGAGGGTAGAAAACTTCTAAGAGCTCTCCTATGGCCTAAATGCTGACCATTTGGTAGCATTCAAAATGCTTATATAAAACTCATTGCAAACTAGCTGTACTGGTATACTCTGCTGGAATATCAAGGTGGAAGAAGTTTGCATAGGGATTTTGGAAATTGATTCAAATTGGCAGGTTGTATGTGGATGTTACTTTTGATCATCAGTACTACCTTTGCTTTATCTGGAAACATATCTATATTTGCCTAATAAGATAGGGAGTAAAAAAGAGACAAGGGTATTTTTATTACACAAGAAAACATCAGTAGTAGGTACCCATTGCACAGGGTAGGCAACAGTGGGTCTTCCTTTCTCAGCTGGATGTAAGTGGAAACTTCTTGGCCAAAAAAAAGCTACCTTAGAGATAGTCTACAGATTTTTTTCTTTTGGAGACATGGAACATGGAAGCATAAATTACTGCAAAGGCTTGCAACAACTTCATTTGGTTACAAAATATATTTCAGTGTTCCTAGAACTTTAAATTTTATTGAGGGTAGTGAAACAGAAAATCACGCATAGCTAAAATAACGGACAGACTGCAGTGATAACCAAGGTTGGGAATACAATGCACTACATGGAGCTCAGCTCAGGCCCACTAAGCACATTCACCTCTACAAAACAATCAGGAAAAAAAGCTTCTCCTCTAATGAGGAATTGCTGAAGAAGACACTTGTTAGGATTTACATGCAAGGAAAGTGTCTTGATTCATAGAGGAGAAGATGATACAGGAAGCTGAGTAACACTAGTTGCCAAAAAGCAGGATAAATAGCAAGCAGCAATTGGACTATTTGCAATACACAGCCACAGAAAAAGCTGCCTTACTCTCTTCGTGATGGCACTGACACTTTTGGAGCTATCCACACCACCAAGGAAGAAAGCTGATGGAACCCAAGAGGCAGACTGTGCCCTTGCTCTGAAGTTGATTTACCCAGCCAGGCAAATGCACGTGGGATGTTTGACTTTGTCATTCACACTGGACCAGATGGTGCTGTCCAAAGCCAAAATCTCTGGGCCACCAGAGCAGCATGGAGTAGCTTTCAGCTCCTCCTGAATCAAATTCTGGTTCTTGCAGCAGGCAAGTCAGGGAGCAGTGCCAAAGTTTTCTAGCCAAATTGCTACAGAATTCTTTTTTTCCCACTTTCATCCAAGTCTTCACTTTAAATATTAGACTTGTAAAATGTGAGTTAAGAAGAACAGTTTTTCTTTTAATTTTAATGACTATTTCTGATGCTTTGAATCATGACATCACCAGGAATTAAGTTTTAAAATAAAAGAAGCTCTTCATTTACATTTTTCTTCAAACTGCAACTGATTTAGAAATAAATGCTTGTGTTAGAAATGCAGTTCACAGCTTGAATATTGTTTTATTTAAATGATAAGCCCATCACAGTTTTACATGGCTTGCCAATTGGTCTTGGCTAAACCCTGTCACAGGGAAAGGTTGTACAGGGTTTACAAGTGACCACTCACATTATGTCATAAAAGTTTCAATTCACAACTTTCTCAGGTGTTTTTGTTACTGAGCAAGGGCTCACTGCCCAACACACCGAGAAATCAGTGCCATGACATCAGAATTTTCAGAAAAAAAAAAGCTTTAATGCAAGGTTGATCAGCATGGAGATAGGAGCTGCTGGCTCAAATCTGTCTCCCTAAGTCTAAAGAGCTTAAGGGTTTTATGGGATTCAAACAAAGGGAGGTAGAGATCATGACCTACATATTGATTGGTTATGTTTCAGTTATGGTTGGAGAAGTCCTTGAAAACTGACAAAAGCCAACTGGTGTAAGCATTTGGTTATAGATTACAACAGAGCAGTAAATCACTCAGTTAACATAAGACAACAAGTAAAGGAATGGAAATAAGTTAAACAAACTGACTGTAAGTGAGGGGTAAGGAAAGGTATCTGGCTATAGCAGTGCTATAAATCCATCAGTAATAACAAATTACAATAATAAGTAAACCTGCTGTAGTCAGTGGTTACAATATCTACACAAAGTGGTTTTTCCTGCCCATGGATTCACTTTTACCTCCCTTTTAATCCTTTTTACTATGTATGGATTTCATCTCTACCAGACCATAAACTCCTTCGAGGGCAGGGGCTGTGCTTTTACAATTTCTGTTCCTCCTCCTTCTAACTCAGCTTAGTGCTTTGCACAGTAAACATTTTAAAATGTTTGCTCTAAGTAGATGAAAATTTTATTCCAGTCACTTATTTTACCCTTTAAAGCAACTCAATATTGTGTTCTGTTTTTCTTTTATCCCACCTCACAAGCTGAGAGAATTGTGTCTTTTCTGTAGTGATGCCCTTCTCAGAAACAGTCTTGTAAACCAGAAAGAAAAAGGATAGAAAAATTGGTATCAGGTTGTTCAGTCTGGTTTCTAATTTTCACTAACGTCATTGCCACATTCTCTTTTAGCTGTCTCAATATCTTTAGGGTCTGGGCTTATGAGAAAAAGCTCATTTTTGTAGTTGGGAATAGGCATTATCATCATTATTATTATTGAATTGGCCACAATTAAATCATAAAAGACTGTGACCCGACTCTGTTCAAGATAGTGGAGTAAGACACTTTAGGTCTCAGTCCTCCCACAGAAGATTTGAACAACCAGCAAGAACTGGACAAAACACTGTTCTCAAATCTCTAGAAAATAGTTAACAGGGTGAGAGCAGAATCAAGAAAAAGGCTACTTAAAGGATTTAGGATCTCTGGTGCCCTGGTTCTCACTAGCTCTGTGCTGAGGTGACGTGCTCCAGTGCAGGAGTGATCCCAAGTCCTATTTCTGCAGGGGCAGAGTGGCCCACACATACATACTGGGAGCATGTATGTCTGCTCAATTCTGTCTGATGGTGGCTAGAGGAACTTGCTGTCCTAGAACTTGCCCTGCATATAAAAGGCTGCTCACGGAATTTTCCTACAAAACACTGTGGGAGAGCAGTCAAGTTGTGCTGCCTGAGGCAAGGAATGGCTGGCTATAAATGTAGTGCAGTGCCAGGGATTGTGAGGAAACTGTTTCCTAGCAAAGAGGGGACATTTGGATCTGTGTAAACTGCAGAATCTCTAGGGCCACATGCACATGCCCAAGACTAGTGCATGTTGAGAAAGGATCAGGGAGGCCCCTATGCTTTGGCCTGGAGCTGTTGTCTAAACTCATTGTTAAACTCATTGTATGGATAAGCCCTGAAGGAGAACACATTAGCAGGTTAATCTGCAAAGACTAGAAAGGTGTTTTCTTTCTTTCTTTCTTCTTCTTTTTCTTTCTTTTCTTTTCTTTTCTTTTTTTTTGTAGTTCCTGGTAATCAAGAAGAGCTCTGTAATAATACTTTCTGTATATAAGTGTAAGGAACAGATGACTCATATAATAATTCTGGTGATAACACATTAAAATTTAAAAATATCCAAGTTTCAACAAAAGGTCAAAAACACACAAAGAAACAGGAAGTGATGGCCCAGAGAGAGGAGAAAATTGGAAACCATCAATGAGGAAGACCAGGCCTAGGACAAATCAGACACAGACATTTGAAAACTGGTCCTGAATGTGTTCAAAGAGCTGAAGGAAAGCATAAACAAAGAGCTAAAAGAAATCAGGAAAATGATATAAACACAAAGAGAATATCAATAGAGAGATGGAAATTATGAAAAGGAACCAAACAGAGCTGAAGATGACAGTAATAGAAATAAAAAATTCCCTAGAAAAGTTCAACAGCAGATTGGATCTGGTGGAGGACAGGATCAGAGAACTTGAAAATAAGACAAATGAAATCATTCAGTCTGAGGAGCAGAAAGATGAAAGCAACAGCAGAAAAGTGAACAGAATCTGATGAACCTGTGGGACACCATCAAGTGTACCAATATGCACATTGGAGTCCCAGAGTAGAAGAAAGAGAGAAAGGGATAGAGAGAATACTTAAGGAAATAATGCCTGAAAACTTCCCAAATTTAATGAAAGACATTAATATACATATCTAAGATGCTTAGTGAACTCCAAACAGACTAAACCAAAATAGACCCATGCCTTAGCACATTATAATCAATCTGTCGAATGCCAAAGATAAAAAGAGAATCCTGAAAGCTGCCAGAGACAAGCAATGTGTTGTATACAAGGGAACCTAAAAATATTGTGCCAATTTCTTATTGGGAATCATGCAGACAAGAAGGCAAGGGGATGGCATATTTAAAGTGCTGAATGCAAAAAATTGCCAATGAAGAATTCTATATCCAGAAAAATTGCTTTTCAGAAATGAGGGAGAGATTAAGACATTCCCAGATAAACAAAAGCTGAGGGAATTTGTCACTACTAGAAAGACTCTACAACAGATACTAAAAAGAATTCTGCAGGTTGAAAGGAAAGGACAACAGACAATAGATCAAAGCCACATGAAGGAATAAAGATCTCCAGTAACGGTAATGACATGGGGTAAATATAAATATCAGTACTATTATATCTTTCATTTGTAGATCCTACAGAATCTAAAAGGCAAATGGAAAAAAATATGGTTTTGGACTCATAATATAAGAAAATGTGATTTGTGACAAGAACTACATAAAGGCAGATGGACAAAGTGGTATAGAGACAGTTTGTATGTACTACTGAAGTTAAGTTGTTATGAAAGCAAACAAGATTGTTAGGAATTTAGGATATTAACATCAAGTCCCAGGATAACAACAAAGAAAGTATCAAAGAATATGCAAACTCATAGAGACAAAAATTAAAATACAAGGTGCCAGGGATGGGTGGCAGGGAGAATGGGGAGTTAATGCATAATGGATGTAGGGTTTATGTTTGGGGAGATGGGAAAGATTTAGAAATGGAAGGTACTGAGGGTTCCACAATATTGTGATTGTGATTAATTCCATTGAATGGTATGCTTGGGAGTGGTTAAGATGGGAAAGTTTATGTTTTTTATATGTTCCCAAAATTAAACAAAAAAGAAAAAAGGAGTAACTAAAGAGACAATGACAAGTAAATGCAATACATGATCCTGGATGGGATCTAGCAACGGGAGAGAAAAAGGCTTAAAGGGACTTTATTGGGGATAGGGGATGGGGGAAAGAAGAGTTGTTGCTAGATGTTTATAAAAAAAATAAAAATCATAAAAATTGTGAAAGAAAACTAAACTAGAAATTGTAAGCTCTTGAGGGCAAAGCTCTGGCTATTACTTCTTTTATTCCCTCAACATCTCCTAGCATGGGGATAGGATTCCATAATAGCTGATAATGTGTGTATTTGACTCCTGAATCTACATTCTCACCCCTTCCTTCTCCCCATGCACTAATTTGTCTGATAGTTCCATTTGGGTAACCTCGTATTATCTCCATTTCAACATACCTAAAACTGACCTCTTAAAGTTCCTTAAAAGTAGCTTCTTTTCTTGACTTGTTAATTTCTTTGAACCACATAGTCCTTAAATCTCACTGTAACCTTTGACTCTCTTTCTTCCTTGTCCTTCATATACAATCATATCTCTAGAATCATTTCTCTTCTTGCTTCAATTTATTTCATTTCTTTTCCTCTCTGTTGCCACTTTCCTAACCCTACCTTTGCCATAACATGCATAGATTATTGCAGTGATCTCTTAATAGATCTCTTTCTTTAAAGTCTTAACCTCACTTGCACCCCTAACTTATCCCTTCACCAGTGAATTTATTTTCCTGAAACTCTATGATCATATGTCTTGCTTGCTCAAAATTTTGCTTGTAGTTATCCTTCAAGTGGTTTGTCACTATATCTAGCCTGTAACAATTTTTCTAAACATATCTCATGATATGAACCAAATGTTCAATGCCCATAAAATATGCTCTGCATAGTCCCATGATTGTACCATTGTTTCTGCTGGTCCTTGTGTAGAAATGTTGTTTGTCTTCCTCTCTGCCAATGGAATGATTAGCTATCGCTTGAGTGCAACTCCAGAGTTCAATACAATGCTTGGCATAGCATAGGACTCAATAATGAGCCTGTTTAGTGAATGTATGAACTCAAGTTGCATTTCACCTAGAAATCTCTTCTGCTGCCTTAGATCCAGAATGATTTTTCCCCTTTTAGGGTTCCTTTTGTACTGATTGTCTCTGTAGATAATTTGACACTTTGTACATTTTTCCTCAAATTGTCTAATTTGTAGAAGACTTTCTAGACAACTGTATTCCCAAGCATTTTTGCACAGGTATTATGTCTTTTTAAATTTTTAAAATTTTTAAAATTTTAAATATGCTTTAGATTACATAAATGTTATATAAAAAATATAGGGGATTCCTATACACCTCACCCCCACCCCCTCCCACACTTTCCCCCATTAACATTTTCATTAATGTGGTACATTTGTTACAATTGATGAACACATATTGAAACATTGCTACTAACCATGGTCTATAGTTTACATTATAGTTTACATTTTGCACTGCACAATTTTACAAGTTTTGACAAAAAGTATAGTGGCTTGTATCCATCATTGCAATGTCATGCAGGACAATTCCAATGTCCCCAAAATGTCCCATGTTACACTTATTCTTCCCTCTCCCTCCCCTCAGAACCTCTGGTGGCCACTGCTTTTATATCAATAATCCATTGCTAGAATTATAACGTCTACTTTAGTCCATAGTTGCATTTCTTCCTTAATTTTGTTCATTCCTCAATCTTGAGGATTTTGGGATGGTGATGCCCACTTTGTTTCTAATTGAGATGGAGCTTAGATCCCTTGGGGCAGATGGATGGAACTGTCTTGCTTGGAGTTGTGGACTCTCTCTGTGTTTTGGGATAGGTGTTGTCCATTATCATCCTTTTGTTAGTTTTCCTGAGTGAGTCTAATAAACTGGAGTGTAGGTATTGCAACTCTGCTGAGATTCAGGGCTCAACTGGTATATGAACAGGCCAAAGATTTAAGTTTCTGGGACATATATTTAATGAGTATAGTGCTAATTATAGGCTCAAATAAAAGAAATGGAAGATCCATGTGTAGAGAAATTATGAGTCTAACTCTCTTACATTGGGGAGCATATATTCCAAAGTAAGACCCACTGACAGGGTGCCTAATTCCTGAGATTGTCTGCCCTGTCTATAGTGTCTAGATGTTTCTGGAGCCCTCAGGAGCACCCTTGCTTGAGGCATTGTTTACTGTGTCCGTCAATGAGATCCTGCTGAGACATGCATAAGTGTAACCTCTGGAATAACCTCCCAACTCACTTTGAAATCTCTTAGCCATAAAAACTCATTTGTATTTAATATTTACTCCTTTTGGTCAAGGTCTTTTTCCAAATGCATTGCTGGTTGGTGCTTGGTAATAATCCCTCAGTGCCAGGGAGGCTCATGCCTTGGAGTCATGCACAAGTATTAAATCTTAACTTTTTTACATACTCACTTAGCCAAATACAGAATCTTGCATGTACCTAGTTCTCTATATACATGTGTTTATTATGCTTAGGGGCTCAGTAAATGCTGCCGAATTGAATACGGAAGGTAAGCTAGTACGACTAACTGAAACTTTTTAGTCCACTTACTCCCTGCTAATTGGTTAACCCTTCTCCTTTAGAGACTCTATATGTTTTTTTTTTAACTTTTTAAAATTGAAGTTTATCATTCATACACGAACATCCATAAACAATAATTGTATAGTATAAATTGTGAACTTACAATACAAACATGCATCTCATCATATAGGACTCTTATACATTACCCCACCATGAACACTTTTCATTGTTGTGAAACAATTGTTACATACATGAAAGAGCCTTGTCAAACATTACAACTAACTATAACTAATTTTTTACATTTGGTGTATTTTCCCCCCAACCCAACCAGTTAATGCCTGTATTAGTATTATATACTTGTTATAGTTCACAAGAGAATGTTCTCATATTTGTTTTGTTAACCACAGTCCATCTTCCACCACAGAATTCATTGTGTTATACAGTCTCATGCTTTGTACAATCCATAGAGCCTCTATATGTTTAAAGTGAAAAATTGAAATAACCTAGCATTTTTTGGTGAAGCTTTTAACTTTCCCAGAATTTTAATGTAATAGCTTTCTGAGATAAAATTGTGAGAATTTTCAAATTATATATGATGAAATATAGCAAAAGGTCAATCTACACTCCTGGGAAATAAACAACAAATCTAATGGACTGCTGCATACTTGGCCCTATACTTTCAGCCACCTCGTGATGACTGAACAACACATTGATTTTATCATTTACAAATCAACTGTCAAAATGGTAAAAAAAAATGAACATGTCAACCCTCCAAAGTCTACAAGCCATGACCAAATTGTAACACAGCATGACACTTCCAACCTTTGTAATTATATAGCTGAATAAAAAATGAAACCTATAGTTCCATGCAGTTCATTCCTAAGATCTTTTGTCTACATGTTGCTAGTACTAAAATGGATGGCTACATCTCTGCTTATATGCATCTGAGACATAGCTTTAGTCTTCACCTTGGAACTGGACACTATTAATTTCAATAAGTACATATTTCCTGTGAATACTTAGAAATATCAGTAAAACCAAGTAAGATAGTATGATGCCTTATTAACTGAGAGCTTGGTGGGGAGAAACGAAATTAAGCCAATATGTTACAAACATTTTAGAACATGTGATCCTCAACATGCATTTCCTATTTGTTTGTAGATCCGTTAGAAAAGCATTTTAGCTGACACAAAACAGAAATAACTGTATAATGTGTGTTGGGTATAGAATCATGTCCCCAACAAAAAGCATGTTCAGGTCCCAACCCATGGTCCTGTGCATGTGAACCCTTTTGTCAACAAGACCGTTGAAGGTGTTATATTATTTAAGGTATGCCCAAACTGAATGATGGTGGGCCTTAATATGGCTGAAGTCCTTAAAGTATAGTAAATTGGACAGAGAGAAGCCATGGGGAGCAGCCGGAAGCTTAAAGTCAATGAACTGGAAGAGAAAGGAGAAGATGCCACAGATGTAACAGAAAAGCCAAGGTCGAAGGATTACCACAGTTTTCTGGGAATAAGCATTACCTTGCTGATGCCTCAATTTTATACTACTCCTAGCCTCAAAACTGTGAACCAATAAATTCCCATTGTTTAAGTCAACCTATTTGGTGGTATTTGTTTGAACAATTAGGACACTAAAATAATGTGACAAAGGATAGGGGCTCAAAATCACTTAGTAGGAGGCAAGATGGTGTCGGTTGAGGAGGACACTCGCTGACTAGATTTCTGAGGATGGCCGATTGTGGACAGGGTCCTGCCCAGGGGTCTGTGCTGTGGGTGCACGGAGCGAGAAGCTTGGGACATCTATCTGCAGGCAGATTGATGGTGTGGATTGATCAGTAGAGATTTGTGAGTTTTAAGCCTGCCTGTGGCATTTAACACAGACGGCTGAGCCCCACCCTCAGGGAAAAAGGCTGGTTTGAGCCACAACTCCCACCCGGCAACCTGGTGAGAGGGAGCGTTTTCTGAGAGTGGGAGGGTTCTGACACAAGGTGGAGAGGGGTTTCCTTTCTGTGGATTTGGCTGCCTGGAACCCCTTGCAGCTTGGCTGAACAAAATAGCTGGATTGAATCAACACCAGGCAGAGGGGAGGGGCAAATCTGCTAAGGAAGGTGATTTACCTGGCTGCCCAGGGATACGCCCCAAACCCCGCCAACCCAGAACCCGAGAGAGGGAGGGTTCTGACAGAAGGTTGAGAGGGGTTTCCCTTCTGTGGATTTGGCTGCTTGGACCCCCTCATAGCTTTGGGGAGCAGATAAGCTAGCTTGAAGCAGCACCAGGTTGAGGGGAGAGGCGAATCTACTGAGGAAGCCCAGTGACACTGATGCTTGGTTCTAGAGGGGGAGGAGTCAGCCAATTTTATCATTCTGCACTGACAAGCATCAGAGCTTCAGCTCCCCTGGGGAGGCAAAGAAGTGGGAATTGCTTGATTAGTTTCCATGAGCCTAGTTAGGGTCCCCTCAGTGAAGGGGGTGGTTTAGAAGAGGACTTCTTTTAGGTCCCTTATTTCACCAAAAAAAAAAAAAAAAAAAAAAAGACAGTCACTTTAAAAAATAAAAAAGAATTCTTTTTAATTTAGTTTAATAACTAAAACCTGCCTCAAAACCTGCACATAGAACCCTGTAGGGAAATTGATTAATAAACACAAGCAGGCTAAGAGGTTCCACAAGGACCCTAGAAGGAACACTATTCCTCCTTAGCTTTGTTTGACTGCTTGCTAGTGTGGTTGTTTGGGTTTTCTCTGTTTATTTGTTGTCTCTTGTTTTTCTTTCCTCTTTCCTCTACCCCTTCTTTTTTCCTTTTTTTTTTCTTTTTCTTTTTAATTAGGTGCTGCTAGCTTGTCTCTTCTTTGATGTGCTTCTTCTTCAGTGATTTCCCATTCTCTGTCTCTATTGATTTTGTATCCCAAGCTATCTCTTCCCCTTCCTTCATCTTTCTGCATTTTGCTTTCTGTTGTAGTTCTTACGCACCATGTTTTTTCACTATCCTACAACTTAAGAGTATCAATTTCTATTCTATCTATTCTGTTTTCTTCTTTTTTTATTAATATTAACTTTTTACTTTCAGCCCATTCTTCACTCTTTCCCTCCCTACTCATCATTCTAGCCTTCTAAATCATTATATATATATTCCTCTATTTGGTTTCCCAGGCCATTGTAGGTACTCCACCTTTTCTCCTATTACTCTACACAGCCTATATGAGTTAAATATTTGTTTCACTAAAACTTATTTGGCCCCTCTTCTAACTTTTATCAGTATTACTATTATCCTTCTTCCTTTCTCAAATCTTTTGATTCCTCTGGTCCTAATCTTTTGCCTTCAAGGTAACATAGAAAGAAGTAAGAAAGTAAAATAAGAAGAAAAAGTGTCAAAGAGAAAACTTAACACACACACAGAACCACCAGCTAAATAAAACTCTAGAGCAGAGAGAGAAGCTAACCAACTGAATAAACCCATCAAGATAAAATGATGACTAGAGGGCAACAAAAAATTACAAACCACACTGAGAAACAGGAAGACATGGACCAGTCCGATGAACAAATTGATGAAAAACCAGGAAGAGGTGCAGAACATCGAACAACTAATCAAAGCTTTCCAAACAAATATCATGGACCAACTTAATGAAGTGAAGGAAGAGATTAAGGATATTAAGAAGACACTGGGAGAACATACTGAAGAAATTGTAAACATACACAAAAGATAACAGATATGATAGTGATCAATGGTACAATCCAAGAAATCAAAAAGATGTTGGATTCACATAACAGCAGATCTGAACAGGCAGAAGAAAGAATTAGTGATGTGGAAGACAATACATCTGAACTCAAACAGATAGTAGAAGAGATAGACAAAAAGATAAAAAAAATCCAGCAGGGACTCAGGGATTTAACCGACAACACAAAACACACAAACATACCCATTATGGGCATCCCAGAAGGAGAAGAGAAGAGAAAGGGAACAGAAGGAGTGTTGAAGGAAATAATGGCTGAAAAGTTCCCAATCCTACTGAGAAAGATGGATGTGCAGATCCAGGAAGCACAGTGCACCCCAAACAGTATAAATCCCAACAGGCCAACTCCAAGACATATACTTGTCAAAATGTCCAATGCTCAAAACGAAGAGAAAACACTGAAGGCAGCAATAGAAAAGAGAACCATCACATACAAGGGAAGCACAATAAGCTTAAGTGCTGATTTCTCAGCTGAAACCATGGAGGCAAGAAGACAGTGGTATGACATAGTCAATGTACTAAAAGAAAACCTTCCAGCCACGAATTCTCTAACAAGCAAAACTGGCATTTAAAAATGATGGAGAGTTCAAAATATTCACAGATAAACAGAAATTAAGAGAGTATGCCAATAAGAAACCTGCACTTCAAGAAATACTAAAGGAAGTTCCTCAAGTTGAAAGGAAAAAACAAGGGAGAGAGAGTTGGAGGAGAGTTTAAAAACAACTAAAAAGACAAAAACAGAAACAAAACAACATATGACATACATTAACCCAAAGAAAATATGGATGGAGTAAGAAATTTGTTACAAGTAATAACACTGAATGTTAATGGATTAAATTCACCACTTAAGGGACACAGATTGGCAGACTGGATAAGGAAATATGATTCATCTATATGCTGTCTATAAGAAATCCATCTTCGACCCAGGGATTCAAGGAGCTGAAAGTGAATGGCTGGAAAACAATTTTACAAGCTAACAAAAGCCAAAAAAGGGCAGGAGTAGTTATTTTAATATCAGACAAAATAGACTTTAAATACAAAACTATTGTAAGAGACAAAGATGGACACAATATATTAGTAAAAGATGTAATCTCTCAAGAAGAGAGGACAATCAAAAACATTTATGCACCTAATCGGGGTGCCTAGAAATACATGAGGGAAACTCTGGGAAAACTAAGTGGGGAAATAAATACCTCTACACTTATAGTGGGGGACTTTAATACACCATTATCATCATTAGACAGAACATCTAGACAGAGAATCAATAATGAAACAAAGACTCTGAACAATACATTAGAGGACCTGGACTTAATAGCTATATACAGAACACTACACCCAAATACAGCAGGATTTACATTCTTCTCGAGAGCACATGGATCATACTCCAAGATAGACCACATGCTAAGCCACAGAACAACTCTCCATAAATTCAGAAAGATTGAGATTATACAAAGTAATTTCTCTTACCACAATGGAATGTAATTGGAAATCACTAAGGACCAGAGAATCAGATTACGCACAAAGATATGGAAGTTAAACAACACACTCTTAGACAAACAGTGGGACAAGGAGGAAATCTCAAAAGAAATCAGTAACTACCTTGAAACTAATGAAAACGACAACACAACATATCATAACCTATGGGATGCAGCAAAAGCTGTCCTGAGAGGGAAGTTCATACCCATTAATGCATATATTAAAAAAGAAGAAAGAGCTAAAATTGAAGACCTAACTGCACGCTTGGAGGAATTGGAAAAACAACAACAAACTATACCCAAAGGAAGTAGAAAGAAGGAAATAACAAAGATTAGAGCAGAACTAAATGAAATAGAGAATAAGAAAGCACTAGAAAAATTAAACAAAACCAAAAGCTGAATATTCGAGAAGATCAATAAAATTGACAAACCCTTTGCCAGACTAACAAAGAAAAAGAGAGAACAGATGCAAATACACAAAATAAGGAATGAGCAAGGGGATATCACTACTGAACCCACAGAAATAAAGAGTATCATAAGAGGATACTTTGAAAATTATATGCCAACAAGAACGATAATTTAGAGGAAACAGACAAGTTTCTAGAAACTCACAAACAGCCTACATTGATGAAAGAAGAAATTGATGGACTCAACAGTCCAATGACAAGTAAAGAGATAGACTCAGTCATCAAAAAAACCCCAACTAACAAGAGCCCAGGACCAGATGGCTTCACCTGGAAGAGATAACACCAATTCTGCTTAAGCTCTTCCAAAAAATAGAAGTAGAAGGAATATTGCCTAACTCATTCTATGATGCCAACATTACCATAATACCAAAACCAAATAAAGATATCACAAGAAAGGAAAGTTACAGACCAATTTCTCTAATGAACCTAGATGCTAAAGTCCTCAACAAAATACTTGCTAATCACATTCAACAACATATCAAAAGGATTATACACCATGATCAAGTGGGTTTTATCCCGGGTATACAAGGATGGTTCAACATAAGAAAATCAATCAATGTAATATACCACATAAACAGACTGAAAGAAATAAAATCACATGATCATCTCTATAGATGCAGAAAAATCATTTGACAAAATACAGCACTCTTTCTTGCTAAAAACACTGCAAACAATAGGAATAGAAGGAAACTTTCTGAATATCATAAAGGGTATATATGAAAAACCCAAAGCTAACATCATCTTCAATGGTGAAATCCTAAAAGCCTTCCCTCTGAGATTGGGAACAAGACAAGGATGCCCACTATCACCACTCCTATTTAACATTGTCTTAGAAGTACTTGCTCGAGCACTGAAGGAAGAAAAGGATATAAAAGGCATCCAGATTGGAAAAGAAGAAGTAAAAATTTCATTATTTGCAGACTACATGATCCTATACGTAGAAAGTCCTAAGAAATCTACAACAAAGCTTCTAGAACTTATAAAGGAGTTCAGTAACGTCGCAGGCTATAAGATCAATGCTCAAAAATAAGTAGCATTTCTGTACACCAATAACAAGAAATCTGAGGAGGAAATAAAAAAAAATACCATTTACAATATTAACTAAAAGAATCAAATACCTAGGAATAAATTTAACTAAAGTTGTAAAGGACTTATATACAGAAAACTACATAACACTGTTAAAGGAAATCAAAGAAGACTTAAATAAATGGAAGAATATTCCCTGTTCATGGTTAAGAAGACTAAACATCATCAAGATGTCTATCCTACCCAAAATAATCTACAGATTTAATGCAATCCCAATAAAAACCAACACTGTATTTTTTAAGGAACTGGAAAAACTAACTACAAAATATGTTTGGAAAGGTAACAGGCCCCAAATTGCCAAGGACATATTGAAAAAGAAAAAAGAATTTGGAGGTATCACATTACCTGACTTTAGAACATACTACAAAGCTACAGTGATCAAAATTACATGGTATTGGCACAAGAATAGACCTACTGACCAATGGAACCGAATTGAAAGTATGATATAGATCCTCACATATACAGTCATCTGATATTCAACAAGGCCACCAAGCCCACTCAGTTGGGAGAGAATGGCCTCTTTAACAAGTGGTGCCTGGAGAACTGGATATCCATATCCAAAAGAATGAGAGAAGAATATCTTCTCATATCTTATACAAAAATCAACTCAAGATGGATCAAAGATCTAAATATAAGAGCCAAAACCATAAAGACCTTGGAAGATAATGTTGGGAAGCATCTACAGGACCTTGTAATAGGAAATGGTTTCATGAACTTCACAGCCAAAGTACGGGCAGCAAGAGAAAAAATAGATAAATGGGATCTCCTCAAAATTAAAAACTTCTGCCCCTCAAAGGACGTTATTAAGAACATAGAAAGGCAGCCTACCCAACAGGACAAAATATTTTGTAACCATATATCTGATAGGAGCCTAATATCCTGCATATATAAAGAAATCCTACACCTCAAAAATAAAAAGACAAACATCCCATTTAAAAAATGAGCAAGTGACCTGAAAAGCCACTTCTACAAGGAAGAAATTCAAATGGCTAAAAAGCACATGAAAAAATGCTCGACATCGCTAGCTATTAGGGAAATGCAAATCAAAACTACAATGAGAGACCATCCTACACCTTTCAGAATGGCAGCTATTAAAAAAACAGCAGAGTATAAGTGTTGGAGAGGATGTGGAGGAATAGGAACCTTCATCGACTGCTGGTGGGATTGTGGAATGGTCCAGCCACCGTGGAGGACAGTTTGGCTGTTCCTGAGAAAACTAACAATAGATCTTCCGTATGATCCAGCAATTCCGCTGCTGGGTATATACCCAGAAGAACTGAAAGCAAAGACGAACGGATATATGCACACCAATGTTCATAGCGGCATTGTTCACAATTGCCAAAAGTTGGAATCAGCCCTGGTGCCTATCAACAGATGAATGGATAAACAAAATGTGGTACATACATACAATGGAATGTTGCTCAGTTGTAAGAAGGAATAAAGTGCTAACACATGGAATAACATGGATGAATCTTGAAGACCTTATGTTGAGTGAAGCAAGCCAGGCATTGAAGAATGAATAGTATATGACCTCACTGATTTGAATTCAGCAAAGTGAGCAGTCTCTGAGAACCATTGTCTGAAAGATAGGTTAACAAGGGAGAGAAAGAGAAGAGAAGGTTGTGAGCCACCACCCATATGAACATAATCTATGGTAAAGTGAAAGAGTATAGTTGCATATTGAAGGATAGGACAGGTGGGTAGTGATATTACTTTGTCTGGTGGTGCAGGGTTGACAGGTGGGTAGATTAGAAAGCGTAGGTTTGTATACCCCTGGCATGTAACTATGAATCTTGTCATCCAATGAGTCAAGACAGGGGAGTGTCATGTGCCCCAGGGGGATGGGAAGGAAGGAACAGAAAAGATCAAACAGGGGGTATTAAGCCGTCATGGGAAATGTTTTTCATTACCTTACGGTAATGGACACAGGACATGGTAAATATCATCAAAAATTATGAAACTGTACCATCTAAACTGTAAACTATACTGTAAACCATTGGCAATATTTAGTAGCTATGTCTCACTATCTGTATAACAGTTATAACAATGCTACCATCTACAAAAAAAAAATAGGTTTTAATATGGGGTGAGGAAAGGGGAAGGACGTTGGGTATATGAGAATCTCTAGTATTCTGTGTGGACTTTCCTGTGACCTAAAACTTCTTTGAAAATTAAATGAAAATTTGGGAGACACTGGGGAATGGAGGGGGAAGGTGCCATGGTACAGACTGGACACCTGATAATGCAGTGATAAAAGGAAAAAATATATATATTAAAATTTTTTTTCCCATTTTTTGAATGTCCCAATCCATTAATTATATTTTATTTATAGTTTTTTTTTCCTGAGATTCCATGTATTTTATCTCTTGCATTTAAGCTTATCATTATTATTTCATTTTCCTATTAATTGTATTTGGTTATTATATGGGCTTCATCTTCAAGGAAGGTTTAGATCACAGAAGGGTTACAATGGGGGCTGCAGAGGATCATTGGTGGGGTGTGTCTGGGATGGGGGATTCATGAGAGGAAGTTCATCTGAAGATACATGAAAGATATATAAAATTGTTCAAATGATCAAGGGGTGGGGCATGGTCACGGTGGGTAGACA
Organism: Tolypeutes matacus; assembly: GCA_026826555.1. Lineage (NCBI taxonomy): Eukaryota > Metazoa > Chordata > Mammalia > Cingulata > Chlamyphoridae > Tolypeutes > Tolypeutes matacus. Next base: position 3,559,227 of record JAKSZT010053808.1, read on the forward strand.
ATCACTCAATAAATGATGGAATACTGAATTCCCAGCCGGGAGAGCTCTGCCACATTCTCCAAGGGAGCAGCAACAGTCCCCCAAGTGCAGAGGCAGTGTCTGGCAAAAGAGGATGATCAACTGATGGGCTCTTGTTATTGATGACTAGCCTTATGAGTCTTTGCTCTTGTAACTGAAACTTAGCCTACTGTTATGAGGTGCCTAAGGGTTGTTACCTGAGAGCCTCCTTATTGCTCAAATGTGGCCCCTCTCTAAGCCAAACTCTGCATATGAATGCATTACCTTCCCCCCAGCTTTGGACATGACTCCTGGTGATGAGCTCCCTGGCAACGAGGGTTTAATACCAAGTGCCAACTGGCAATACAACTGGAAAAAGACCTTGAATAAAAGGGGGAAAAGGTAAAGACAAATGAGTTTATGTGGCTAAGAGACTTCAAAGAGCGCTTGGGCTCTGGCTCTTCAGTGGATTTTACTGTGTGACTTTGGGCAAGTCACTTAACCTCTCTGTGCTTCAGTCTCCCTCTCTCGTAAAATGGGAGTAATACCTACCTCACAGGGTTGTTGTGGGGATTAATTAGATATAATGTCTGTAAAGCATTTAAAGTTCTTGAAGAAGGCACTATATAAATACAAAATAATATCTATTAAAGTTGGTTTATTTGTGGAAAAAAAAAAAAAAGAGAGAGTCGGGAGGTCATCCCAGAGGTAACGCTTACACACAGCTCAGTAGGTCTCATAGAACACCAAAGTGGACATCATCCCACACAGAGGGGCTCCTGAGGGCTCTGGAGACACCCAGGTCCTATATAAGGGGGGATAGCTCCAGAGATTGATGCCTTATCAGTGGGCTCTACTTTGGAATCTGTGCTCCTGACAGTGACAGAGTTGGATTCAAATAAGTCCTCCCTGCACATGGTCCATCAGCCCCTTCTATTCAAACCTATATGTGATGCTGGAGTTTGTTCGTATACTTCCAGAGACTGAAGCCTCTGGCCTGCCCATGTGCCAGCTGTGCCTGGAATCTTGGTAGAGCTGCAACTCCTACTCTACAGCTCAATGGACTCACCCAAGTCACCTGGTGAGGAGACGATGATGGACAACGGCCATCCCAGGGAATGGAGAGAGCCTGCAACTGCAGGCAGGATGGTCCCATCCATCTTATCCATGGGATATAAGCCCCCTCTCACTTGGAGGTGGAGAGGACATCACCATCCCAGACTCCTCAGGACTGGGGTAAGAGCTATGGACTAGAGTGGACTTAATGGTATTCTGTTGTAGACATAATGTGATTCAAGTAATGGAATAAATTATAACAGTGAGGTGCAGCCATGTGCCACTAGATGCTTTTGGGGCAGGGAAAGGAAAAGTGGGTGTAATACTGGGGCTTTTTCAGGACTTGGGAATTATCCTGAGTGACATTACAACGACAGATGTAGGCCATTTTACATCAGCATATACCATGCAGAACTGTGTGGGTGAGAGTGGGATCTACAATGTGAACTATGGTCCATGCTTAGAGGCAAAGCCCCAGGATGTGTATATCCATTGCAGGTGACGTTCCACACTAATGAAAGATGTTTATGTGGTATGTTATGGGAGGTGTGGGAGGTGGAGATCATGGGAATCCGTGTAATTTTTGTGTAACATTTATGTAATCTAAGCATCTTTTAAAATATATATACATATTAAAATAACATTTATGTAAGCAAATGCACATATATGCATATATATTTATATATCATTTACAAATATTGGTTTGTATTGTGAAAAATTTGATTTTTACCCACAATAAAAAAAAAAAGTTGAAATAAACAAAAAAATCACCCAGTATATGGAGTTCTAGAATTCTGGGCTTTTAAATTAAATAGGTATTTGTGTATTAATTATGTGAGTGTCTGGATGTGTGCATGTGGTTTGTGAGCATGTTTGTAAGAAAAAGAGAGGAAGAAAACGAAAAGAGGGCCTTAGCTATAATGTATTTATTTGTAAGTAACAGAAATCCACTGAAAGTAGCTTAAATGCAAAAGGGGAATTTGTTGTAAGAAACACACTATCTCAAGGAAATCCAAGGAAGGAAGGGCAGTTTTAGCCTCCTGAGTAAGTGGAAACAATAATTGGAAAGGTGTCAAGAATTGAAGCAACTTCTCTCTTTCTTTTACTCCTCTCTCTATAGATCCACTCTCACAATATTAGCAACTACACAGTCTCCTTAAAGCCCCCAACTTTCTATGTTCCCAAGTTTACCAAATAGCAGAGGCTGACCAACATCTCTGCATCACAAGTCCAAATTATCAGGAGAAGAATCTGATTGGCATATTTTGGGGCTAAAAGTTTACCTTTGTCTGATCAGCTATGGTTTAAGGTAGGGCCCAGAAGAAAAATCAGTCCATCTTAGGTCAAGTGTCTCCCCATGTTCAATCATCTTTGGCTCAGAGAGAGTGGTCATATCAGTACATGATATGTATGCAGCTCCTGGGCTCCACCTATTTGGGGGGATCTTAAATGAAAGGGGTCATGGGATTGGTAGACACCCTAAGAAGTATCTATTGCAGATAAGTATAGAGGATAGGAAAGAAGGTAGAGAGAGAGAGGAGAAAGAAACAGAAAGAGGGAGAAATTTAAGCACCTTAGTTTTATGTAGCCATTTAGTTTTGATATATTTAATATGCAATTCAAGGCCATTGCTATTTTTCAGTGTTTTATTATTTATTTTTACTATTCTGCTTATATTATCTGATAAGACTTTTTTTAAAAAAAAACTTCATACCCTGATGATTTATGAGTAACTATGATTCAGTGACAGTTTATTATACCCATAATCTAATTTTCCATCCTAAATAAAACATCTAAATGAAAATCTAAATAGGCCTTTTATATACTCATTAACACAATATGTTAGATAAAGACGGTACCTAGAATCTTGTATATAGTGCCCTACTTTGCTGTGGCAGAGTTTATCAATTAACATCCAGTTGCCTTACATTTTTTAAAGTGTCCATATCCATTAGCTAGAATTAAAATGACTTAAAATGAATAGTTTTGTGTACATTCCTATAGCATCTCTATTTTACCAAGCTCCTATTTGAAAATGCTTACTTTTCTTTCAAACTCATTTCAACTGTATTTTTAATGAGCTGAATTGCTGCATCATCTTTCATTTCCTTTACCAATAACCTTGGAGAGGTCACTATGGATTTTGACACTAGACATTGACTTTTACTAGCTCTGTCAGTCTCAGGTGACTGTGAAATGTGGTAATAGAGGGGTTGTGAGACTGACAAAAGTTACATTGGGAGTAGTTACTAAGAAAAAAATAATAAATTCTAGGGGAAATGGTTTAATGTTACAAAATATATTCAAATTAATATATATATAGAAAAGAAGGCAGATATGTGAATGACTTTTGGGGTGAGTGTGGAGGATTTGGATGAATGCACTGATGAAATGATTGCACTAAAACACTCTGCTTTATTCATTGTCACCAGGTTGGGAGTTAAGAGACCTAGGTTCCAGTCCAGGACGAGACATTTATGAAGTATGTGACTTGTCTTTCTTGGGCCTCAGTTTCCTCATTGGCAAAATGAGAAGGTAGGACTAAACCTTTTCTAAGGTACCTTTCAGCAATTTGGTCCTATGGCCTAAAATGATTCACGGAACTGTAATTCTTGATTCTGTTATCCATGAAATTTCATCCTGTCAGGGCTTAGTATCAACAATTGATGTGATCCTATGATACCTAAAAACAGACTATTTAATTTGCATATCTCCTTTCTCTTTTCTGAAGTTGCATATTGTAGTAGTTTGGCAGTTTGATATAGTTATGAATTCCAAAAATAGATATTGGATTATGCTTGTAAACTGGTCTGTTAATCTAGGCATGATTAAGTTATGATTAGGGCATTGACTGGGCCACATCAGTAGGGCTTTGAGCCCCACTCCTTGGTGGGTGGGGAATCAAATATAAAAGACATGGCAAAGGACAGAGTTGGAGTAGTTTTGAGTTGGAATTCTGATGTCTGAATTTTGATGCTGGAGCCCAGGGAGGCCAGTACACAGAAAAGCTTGGTCGTGAAGAAGGAGAGAAGGCCCTGGGATAGAGACAAGCCATTTGCCTGAGAGTCTACAGCTGACCTTGTGGAGATAGCAGAGGAGCTAAGCCCAGAGACAAGCAAGCTCCATTAAGAGAGGAACCCAGGAAGCCTGAACCCTGGCAAATGTGGGCAGCTGTCTTGCTCTAACACATGGCAACAGACTTTGGTGAAGGAAGAAACTTATGCTTTATGGCCTGGTAACTGTAAGCGTCTACCCCAAATAAATACCCTTTATAAAGACCAACAGATTTCTGGTATTTTGCATCAGCACCTCTTTGGCTGACTAATACACATATCTTGTTTATGCTGTCCCGACTTCTCCTTGGTGATGAGAAAGGAATTTCATTTTCAGAAGTAGCTAGGGTAGGCTGTGTGCCTTCTGATAAATGGGAAGCCATGGGGAGGGTAGCAGCCAGGTAAACGTTTCGTTCCACCTCTTTCTTTTGGCGTTATCTCACTGTGTAGTAATGGTGTTAAATCGGGGACTAGCATAATACAAGTCTGGCAATTGTGCAGAATGAAAATGCAAACTAAAGGCAATGGGTTATCTGGAGGCACCCTCTTCATTTCATCTCAGGCAAGCTTCAGGATCAGAGAAAAGGTTAAAAGTATTAGCCAATTTGTAATTTGGAGATAGAAGAATTCATTTTCTAACAGGAAAGCTAAGTCTATAAAAAAGAAACTTTTATTAAAGCTGTTCCACCAGAGTGACTCTGATTAAGAAATAGAGCAATTTTCATCCTGTAAATTATGTTTTAAAATTAGATTTAAATAACATAGTAATACTTTTATTCATGTTACCCACCATTTAAAATAAATAAATAAATTGGTTAACTTCCTACATTTTCACTGAGGTGAAGTTCCATCACAACCCTTGAGTAATTGAAACTGTGGTGATTTGTAGAGCCATTCAATTACAGGGATTCAGTGCAATTATTTTTCTAATAAAGTTAGTTTTAACTTATATGTGTCTGTCACTTCCTGTTGATGCGAGAATGTTTAAAAAATCTTTTTCTGATGAGCCCTGAATAGTATTGTATCTGTAGAGGGATATTTATTGATACTGTCGTGTGAATGTAGAGCCCCTAAAAGAAAGTATGATTATAAATTTTAGTATGTCTATTTATCTTTGTCTTTCTGCCAGTTATCAATAAACAATCATGAATGTTTTTCAGAACCCTGTTTACCAAAGTACATTGAGTAGAAGCCTGGAATTTTAAAGATAATCTAATTGAAATGTTAATGCAGACATATTTTATTTAAATAGTAATGCCATAATAGAGATAGGATTAAACTGGAACAGCACCTCTTAGTATTCTAACAAGTGTATTTTTCTCTGTTTTGACAGAATGAAAATAGGGGAATTCAGGCCAATGCAATTGGGAGGCTGTGATGGTTAATTTCGTGTGTCAACTCTGTTAGGCTATGGTGTTCAGTTGTTTGCTCAAGTAAGCCCTGACCTGACTGTTACTGTGAGAATATTTCATGGATTTAAATCATCATAATTTGATTGCATCTGTGGCTGATTGCATCTACAATCAACTAAGGAGACTGACTTCAACAATGAGAAAAGTATCATCCAATCAGTTGAAGGACTTAGCTCTATCTGAAGAGATTAACCATGTTTCACCAGATAAAATGGCAAAGGAATGCCTGAGGCATTTAGCTTGCAAGACACTGTTTATTCCTCTCATGACCCAACCCTACCACCCCTTCTTTCTCCCAGAACTATAATTAAACTGAAGTCCCAACAGGGCCCAAAAGATGAGGTACAATGTGTGACTCACAAGGAGGTATGTTACACTACAAAAGAATTGCCCTACTTTTCCAATTTATATAGACAGAAATCCAGGGAGTATGTGTTGGAATGGATATTGAGGGTATTGGATAATGGTGGAAGGAAAATAAAGTTGGATCAAGCTGAATTTATTGATATGGAACCACTAAGCAGAGATTCTGGATTCAATGTTGTAGCTCAAGGGGTCATAAAGGGGCTCTAACAGTTTATTTGGGTGGGTTGCTGAAACATAGACCAAAACGTGGCCTACATTGCCTGAAAGTCAAGATGCCAGAACTGTCCTGGTATAATGTAGATGACGGGGTCTAAAGGCTTAGAGAGATTGGAATGTTAGAGTGTATTAATCATATAAGACCTGCTCACTGACCCCAGGAATGTCCAGAGGATACACCTTTCACCATGACTGTGAGGAATAAATATGTGAGACAAACTCCATCATACTCAGCACTGGCAGAATCCCCACATTGGAAATCCCCACATTGGTTGCCTGATTTGTGGAGTGAGGGCTATTATTGGTAGGAAAAGCCAAGTGGAAGCCACTAGAACTGCTTTTACCTATCAAAATAGTAAACCAAAAGCAATGCTGCATTCCTATAGGGATTGCAGAGGTTAGTGCCACCATCAAGGACTTGAAGGATGCATGTGTGGTGATTCCCACCCCATCTCCATTCACCTCTCCTATTTGGCCTGTGCAGAAAACAGATAAATATTGTATGATGACTGTGGATTATAATAAACTTATCCAGGTAGTGACTCCCATTGCCACTACTGGTCCAGATGTGGTATCATTCCTAACCAAAACAACACATTCACTGATATATGATATGCAACTATTGATCTGGAAAATGCTTTTTTCTCAGTTCCTGTTAGGTAAAGACCACCAGAAACAGTTTGCTTACAGCTGGCAAGGTCAACTACATACCTTCACTCTCCTACTTCAAGTGTATATCAATGATCTAGCCCTATGTCATAATTTAGTCTGCAGGGACCTTGATCATCTCTCCCTCTCACAAAACATCACACTGCTCCATTATCTTGATATTATGGTCATTAGACCAAGTGGGTAAGAAATAGCAACTACTCTAGACTTATTGGTATGACATTGTGTTTCAGAGGGTAAGAGAGAAATCCAACAAAAATTCAGGATCCTTCCACCTCAGAGGAATTTCTAGGTGTCCAATGGTGTGGGAAAAATTGTGATATCCCTTCTAAGGCGAAGGATAAGTTGTTGCATCTGCCTGCCACCCCCCTCCCCCTAACCAAAAAAGAGGTACAATGCCTAGTTGGCCTCTCTGGATTTTGGAGCCAACATATTCCTCATTTGCAAGTGCTACACTGACCAATTTACTGAGTGGCCCAAAAAGCTGCTAGTTTTGAGTGGAGGACCAGAAAAAGGAGAATAAGGGGGGTTTCTGCAACAAATCCAGGCTGCTGTGCCAGCTGCTCTGCCAGTTGTACCATATGATCCAGCAGATCCGCTGATGTTGAAATTATCAGCGGCAAATAGAGATATTGTCTGGGGCCTTTGGTAGGCCTCTATTGGAGAATCACAGCACAGACCCTTAGGATTTTGGATCAAAGCTCTACCATCTTCTGCAGATAACTACTCTCCTTTTGAGAAGTAGCTTTTGGCCTGCTAATTGGCCTTGGTAGAGACCAAATGCTTAACCATGGGCCACCAAGTTTCCATGAGACCTGAGTTGTCTATCATAAGCTGGATATTGTCTGACCTACCAAAACATAAAATTGGACGTGCACAGCAGCACTCCATAATAAAGTAGAAGTGGTATATACGAGATAGGGCTTGAGACAGCCCTGAAGGTACAAGCAGTTATATGAGGAAATGGCCCAAATACTCATGGCCACCACTCCTGTCACATTACCTTCTCTTTCCCAGCCCACAGGTAGGGCCTCTTGGAGTGTTCCTTACAATCTGTTGACTGAGGAAGAGAAAACTTGGGCCTGGTTTACAGACACTTGTGTACCATATGCAGGTACCACCTAAAAGTGGACACCTGCAACACTGCAGTCCCTTTCTGGGACAGCCCTGAAGGACAGTGATGAAGGGAAATCCTCCCAGTGGGCAAAATTAAGAGCAGTAAACCTGGTTGTTGATTTTCCTTGGAAGGAGAAATGGCCAGAGGTACATTTGTATTCTGATTCATGGGCTTTGTCCAATGGTTTGGTTGAATGGTCAGAGACTGGAAGGAACATGATTGGAAAATTGGTGATTAAAAGGACTGCAGGAGAGGTTTGTGGATATATCTTTCTAAGTGGGCAAAAATCATGAAGGTATTTGTGTCTCATGTGAATGCTCACCAGAGAGTGTCTTCAGCAAAGGAGGATATTAATAATCAAATGAATAGGATGACTGGTTCTGTAGATACTAGTCGGGCTCTTTCCCCAACCACTCTTGCCATTGCTCATTGGGATCATGGACAAACTGGCCATAGTGGTAAAGACGGAGGTAATGCATGGGCTTAGCAACCTGAATTTCCACTTACCAAGGCTGATCTGGTTACAGCCACTGCTGAGTGCCCAACCTGCCATCAGCAGAGACTAACATTTACTCTCCCATATGACAGCATTACCTAAGGTGATCAGCCTGCTACCTGGTGGCAGGTTGATTCCATTGTACCATTTCCATCACTGAAGGTGCAGAATTTTGCTCTAACTGGAATACATACCTAGTCCGGATATGGGTTTGCATTCCCTGCATGCAATGCTTCTTCCAAAACTACCATCTGTGTACTTACCAAATGTCTTATCCACTGCCATGATATTCCACACAGAATTGTTTCTGATCAAGGAACCCAATTCACAGCAAATGATGTGCAGGAATAAGCATATACTCATGAAATTTACTGGTCTTACCATGTTTTCCATTATCCTGATGCAGCTTGATTGAGAGAAGTGTGTAATGGTCTTTCAAAGACTCAATTATGGTGCCAACTAGGTGGCAATACCTTGTAAGGCTGGCGCAATGTTTTCCAGGAGTCTGTATATGTTCTAAATCAGCATCCACTCTGTGGTGCTATTTCCATCATAGCCAGGATTCTAGGGTCCAGGAATCAAGGGGTGAAATGGAAATGTCACCACTCACTATTATCCCTAGTGATCCACTAGAAAAAAAATTGCTTCTTGTCCCCATGGCTTTAAGCTCTCCTGGTCTACAGGTCTTAGTTCCAAAAGTAGTAGTGCTGGGAAGCGGCTGTGGCTCAATCAGTAGGGCTCCCGTTTACCATATGGGAGGCCCCGGGTTCAGTTCCCGGGGCCTCCTGGTGAAGGCAGGCCTGCCCGCACGGCGTGGTTAGCTGACCCAGCGAGCACAAGCAGCAAGGGGGGGATAAACGAATAAATAAATAAAATCTTTAAAAAAAAAAAAACAAAAAAAAACAAAAGTAGTAGTGCTTCTACCAGGAGACACAATAATGATTCTATTATTATTGAACTGCTGCATGGCCACTTTGGGCTCTTCATGCCTTTGAATCAACAGGCAAAGAAGGAAATTACTGTATTGGCTGGGGTGATTGATCCTAATATTCAGGGGAAATAGGACTGCAACTTCACAATGAAAGTAAAGAAGAGTTTGGAATACAAGAGATGCTCTAAGGCATCTTTTAGTGCTACAATGCCTTGTGATTAATGTCAATGGAAAATTGCAAAAACCTAATCCTGGCAGGACTACTAATGACTCAGAAACTTCTGGAATGAAGGGTTGGGACACCCCACCAGGCAAAGCAACAGGGCCAGCTGAGGTGCTTGCTGAAGGTAAAGGGAACATAGAATGGGTAGAGAAAGAAAGCAGCTATAAATATGAGCTATGATCATGTTACCAGTTGCAGAATTGGGGACTGTAATGGTTTTGAATATTTCTTCCTTATTTTGTTATGAATATATTTGTATATACACATAAAGCAAATATCTTTGTTTTCTTCCATCTTATCTCCTTATTTACATGTTGTATTAACTTTATGTCATCGTATGTAAGTTATAAGATATCCAGTTTTAAGAGTGAATATTATACAAGACTTACACCCACTTCTGGGGAATGACTGTGTTTCCTGTTGTTCGCAGGACAGTCAATTATTGTTTGGTGAAAGTATGACTGTTATTGTTTTTGTTTAGAGATTAAGTATGGTTTAAGAAGATGTGTATGGGTGCCAAGTTGACAAGACATGGACTGTGATGGTTAAGTTCATGTATCAAACTTCACTAGGTTATAATGTCCAGTTGTTTGGTCAAGCAAGCACTAAGCTGATTGTTACTGTGAGCATATTTTGTGGATTTTAATTATTTTTCAGTTTATTGCATCTATGGCTGATTACATCTACAATCAACAAAAGAGATTGCCTTCAGCAGTGAGAGAAGTCTCATTCAATCAGTTGAATGCCTTAAAGGGAAAACTGACAATTTTAGCATTCAGAAGGAAGAATTTCCATCTCTACTTCAACCAACCAGCTTCTCCTGGGGAATACATTGAAAACCTTCATCTGAGTTCCCAGCTTGTGGCCTGCCTTACAGAATTCGGGCTTGCCCAATCCCACAGATATGTGAGCCAATTCCTATAATAAATATAATAATATTTACATTATCCACACACACACATCTTGTCAGTTCTGTTTACCAAAAGAACCGTAGCTAATACAGAGGCTTTGCCCTTTATTTAACCTTAACCATAGTTTTAAGCTTTGGGAAAAATATAAGGGCATCAGAAAACATCTACAATTTGATGAGCTAATCCATGCCTATATGCACATTTACTCAGTGAATCCACACATGTTCCACACGCTATACTAGGCCTTGGGGATATAGAGATAAATGGACCTGTTACCAATTTTCAAGAAATCACAGTAACAGTTTCTGTATAATACAAAATAGGAGGTTGTAAAACTATCAAGAGACTGGGATGTGCTGAGGAGTGGGCAGAGGAAGTGAGCAGAGGTGGAAGGAGTGATAAGAACCACTTGAGACAATTCCCACCTCAGCAAAGTCAGTTTAATGACTTAGATCCACAATTAACAAACGTTATTTTGGACAGATGGTTCTTGTTTCTGAGAGTTTCCTGTTTCCTTTTACTCAAAGGAGTTAATTTACCTTATCTCTCAGGAGTGAGAAATGGACAAAAAGTAGAATGGACCATGGAAGGTGAAAGAGAGAGAAATCAACTTATTTGAGACCCTAAACATGCTTTGAAACCACTGACCACTGTGTAGAGTTGTTACAGGTTTAAATATTGCTGTCCTGTATATCTAAAAGTTTGTATCATTTTTAGTTTAATGACAAAATATACGTTTTAAAAGGTCAGCCAATGAATTAAACATGTGCGTGGTAGATTTTTGATTTGCTCCACCATTTCAAAGACACAATCCAGGGAGAAGACAATGTGCTTGGAATACAATGAAATCAGGGTTTGCTATCAAGTAGTCTTTCTTGAACATTTAAAAGGTTGAAAAGGAGAAAAAAGCAAATGAAATAAATGTAGGCTGCAGTTACACAATTACAAAATAGTTGCTTTCAAAGTAAAAGATACATTTAACTATGCCAAAAATTACAGTTAACATGAGTGAGTGGGATCATTGAAACAAACAGAAACATACTGATCCGTAAATTAAATTCAGTCTTTGAACTGAAGCCTATTGTGCAGTTGGAGGTTGGGAGAAGGGGTGAGTGTGAAGAAGATGGGTCTCTGTTGAGTGTGTTGTGAGGTGGGCAAGGAGGGAAGCCTTGATGACAATAGCCCAAAGAAAACAAAATTGTGGTAAACACTAGGTTGTAAAACAAACATACATAACACCATACAGGGCTCTCACACCTCACCCTATCACCAATACCTTGCATTGTTGTGAAACATTTTTTAACTAATGATGAAAGAGCATCCTCAAAATATTACTACTAACCAAAGTATCTTACATTTGGTATATTTTCCCCCCAACCCACCCTATATAAGAACTGTATTAGAGAAGCCCAAGGGAAGGGGTTATCTGGATCTGGACTGTCTGCTATTTTTCAGAGGGTAAGAGAGTGAAATCAATTAGCAGGAGTAGACCATTTTCCAAAATAGACCTTACCAATGAGGGGATTGTCAGTCATTTTAACCTCATTTGGGCTAGAGTCAGAGCATTGAAGAAATTTGCCCCCATGAAATGCCAAACTTTTACAAGCATACTCTCTTACTTATCACAATCTGCATTGGCCACTAAGAGCAGATCCTTGTCCTCAGAGAGTTAAAATTCTAATATGGCCACTTTAAGGAGGAAAACACTTTGACTTTATTTTGAGGAACATGAACCGTAGTAGACAAGTAGTTTACAATGGCCAATGCTTTGATCATGGATGGGGTGGAGTGGGGGTTGGGCAACTAAAGAGTGGAGTTCCAAGAGCAAATTGGTACTCTTTATTTGAGGTAAAGTGCTCATATGTTTAAGGAAATTACCTCTTCCAGGAAGACCATTTTGCTCTCTGAAAGAAGTAATTTAGTTCAAAAGGGTACCAATTCAGTATCATTAAGGCTTTCAGGAACTACGTTTTCTATTATAAGCAAATCCTGTATAAGGTAAATTTGCCTCAATTAGATGATCACTTTGAATCTGGGAGAGAGTATATTTTACTTCTCTTACTCATAGTCATCAATTTTCTTTTGATTGCCCAAGTGTATATGGAAATGTGTTATGTTATACATACAAGCTTAATAAAATAAGGCCCAATCCCTTGTCTAAGTAGCATATGTTCAGCAGTACCATAGCATATGTCCCAAGTACTGTTAAACATGGATTAAATCCTCAGGATTTATACCCTGGTCTATAGATTATATACAAAATGTGGTCCTTCATTAAAATGGGTTTATAAAGTTTTTGTTTTTGACAGGAAGGTGCCTGGTTTCACTCTCATGGATGTGGTAAAGACTGACTTTTTACAACTATAAATGTACTTTAAATATTAAGCCTTATGGAACCACTAATTACATTTATTATTTAAAAGGCATATTGGGAAGATATGAAGCCAAGAAAAATTTAGGGGGGCATAGAATTAATGCCTAATAAGTAGCTTTTTTGATGCCTAAGAGTAGGTAAGAGTTACTGGTATAAAATCTATTACTGCAGTGACTTAAAATGGGAATATAGGAAATGTGCCAGAGGAAAGTGAAAATCATTAGGACGGTGCAATTTAAACATTAGACAGTGACCAGCTCTCTCTCCTCTTGGCTTCTTGGTTCATAACCTGTCAATATATCTCACATGAATCAACACATTTTGTCCTTTGCCTATAGTACGATCAAAGTAATCATGTTCTTTGCCCAGACCTTTTTACTTAGTGCTTATCACTGAACTTCAACTGTAAATGGATGGAACGCTACTTTGTTTCCTTGTAACCCAAGTTGCTTGTCAAAAATATCACAGACTTCCATGCATTGAAAATCTGGGGCTGTAAGAAATGAGATTTTGGTCGAAGAGAAAATTGTTTCAAAGCAAAGGTGTTTTAGTTTTAGTATTTATCAATGCATCATGCCTAAAACATTTCCTACCGCAAGAAACAGAATTGAGTTTAATGGATGGATAACCAACAACCAAACACCTCACCACCACAACAAAATCAAATTGAGCTGTTTTAATTTGGCCTTATTTAGTTCATGCAATATCTTACATACATTTAGTAAACTAGACAGAGAAAAATATCTTTATGCCTGACTTTTAAAAAATTGTTTCTGTCTGTGGGGTTATATACCTTGACAACAATTATTTTTTAACCTAAATTCCACATATTCACTCTGGCTATGTTACCCTTTATAAGATAACTTAACAAACCTTCAAATGATTTCTTTAAGCAGATTGTTAGATATATGCCTGCTGATCACAGAAATCTTTGTTGTCTGATATGAAGAGATTACCTTCATCAAGATAAATCAAACAGAAGTTTGGTACTCTTTTTATAGAAAAGACCAAGGGCCTATGACCTAGAGATCTTGGCATAGAAAAAGACTTTATTAATTTATTAGGATAACTTTATTTTGTACATTTAATAATTGAAAATATAAACAATTAAAAACTAAAAAGTGAACACAGATGAATAAATATATACATTTCTCAATTAAATGTAATGGATACATATAAAATTTTTTTTGAATCAAACAATATGTTACACAATATATTTGGTTCATAGTAACGCATTCATACAGTATTTGTCCTTTTGTGTCTAACCTGTATTTGCAATACCTATTAAGCAGTGGCTATTTTTTAATCTCCTATTTTAAAAATGATTAAGTAACTATTCTATACTTGGTAAGGAATAAATTGTTTAGAGAGACATAAGGTTTGACTTAGTTCTTAAGTTTCAAATTTTGGCCATTAATTTCAGTAAATCAATTAGAAAAAAGTCTCATTTCCTCCCAATATAGTCAAACATTGTAGGCATTTCAGTAGCCATATGCAGAAGCTCAGTAGCTTGCATATTAAAAACTACAAAGATATATGGAAAGGCAATAACAGGAAAGAAATCAAGGAGCAAAGTATATGTTCTTAGTATTACAGTCTATTGTTAGCTTGAAGAACTGAGACATGCTTCATCAATACTTGTTGATGGACATGACAATTTCAATTTTCCTTTATAGTTAATACTTGAAAATGGTGTGAGGATCAGGATAAATGGAAACATTTATTCAGGGATAACACTACTATTATGTGAAGTACATGACATACTACGATGCCCTTATTTGTACCATGCTTTATATATAGCCTCCAGTCTGAATCCCCAGTGTTGGCCAATATTTATTTAAGACATGGACATTTGATTCTCTATAAAACAAAAAAAGTCTAACAGACATTTTATAAAGTGTGCTCTGGTGAAATGTATCATTCTCTATAGCCAAGAGATCATACACTTTGAATTGAAAAGGAGTGGAAGGAAAATAAAGAATGACATATACATGGTGTTTTTAAGCTCACTATAGAAATAAGTCTGAAAATATATTGTCACCCAAGAAAGTTCAATCGGGCCAATATCTGAGTTTGCGAGGAGAGGATAGGAAATATAAAGCTAACATTTCAAATAAAAAAAATTAACTGAGAACAGTTAATGTGAGAAATTGGCTGTAAAAGAAACAGGGAAGGGGAAAACTGTGACTATTTGAAGACAAAAAATTAGAATTGGACCAATACATGCAGAAAATTAATTTCATATTAAAATACAGTTGTTGGGAAGATAGATTGAAGTTTGCTTTATTACCTTCTACACTGGCAAGTTCAAACATTAGCTGGAAAGAGAAGAGTGATTTGATCTCTCTCTTATCTTGGCTTTATCATATGAAACTATGTAACCTCTTTCTTGTCATTTGTTTTTGCCTTCGATCTGTGGCTTCATACAAGAGGTTTATCTTCTGGGCCACATTTGTGGAAAAGGAAAGGAACTGAAGAAAAAGAAAAAAATCAAGCTTTTAAAAGAATGACAATTTTGTCTAGAAACTGTCATTACAGAGATAACAGGATTTAAAATCTTGTCTGAACTTCTTTTAATATTTTAAATAGTGCATTTTCTATAACTGAAATGAGCCCCATGAAAAGGAAAAAATGATTTTCGGTAGATTACATTGTGCTATAATACATTGGAATTTTTGATACTAGTCATTAAGATGTATAAAGACAAGCACAGAAACACAGTTTTGTCTGATAAAATGATTCAAAGTGTACAGGCCTAACTAATGAAGGAGAATACTCATCACTAGAGAGAATCAAGGAAAAAAAGGCAAAAGCATTTTAAAACCTATCATAAGATACAGAAAATTGATGAAAGATTTAGTTTCTAGAGGTGTCCTTGGTTAAAATACCTACCTATCTGAAAGGAATTCTTTAGTTTTACATTAATTAAAGAGCATTACCTTTGAGCAGTATGAAAAAGACTCATTCTTTCATTGGTCTTTTCTGTATTGTACAACTGTGCAGAGATTAGCCACTTGGGCCTCCCTCATGGAGCAGGCAGAATATGTGCTAAGATATATGTCACTACAATGTCTCCACAAGGTCTGAAATTATGACCAAACCATGTCTCCCCTAAATATTATAATTGATAACATTTGCTGAACTCTTATGTATAACAGGCATTGTGCTAACCACGTTATATATTTTAATTTGTTTAATCCTTACAGTAGCCCTATAAGGTAGGTACACTTATTATGTCCATTTTACAGATGAGGAAACTCAGGCAAAAAGAAGTTAAATAGCTTGCCCAAGGTCACACAGCATGGAAGTGATGGAGCTATGATTCAACCTTAGTTGGTATTATCCATTAGTATGATCATAATGAATTAATTGATCAGATTATTTAGTTGGCAACTTGAAAGGCTGTAACAGAAGTTCTCAGTAGAGATAAGTTTTATATCTAATAAAAGGTTTGTAAGTGAGAAAGAAAGTATGAGATACTCCAGAGAATGGAGAGTGTCAATGTAGAGGGCCCTGGACAATCAAGAGGAATTATAAGGTTACTAAGCACTGCTAAACTTAAAGGGAAGAAAGGGGGAACTCAAAAGGAGGTGGTTAAATGTACAACTTTTCATAGCTTCACAGTTTTGCCAAAGCCCAGTCACGATAATTACCATCAGTACTGAAATACAGACATACCTTAACATTCAGAATAGGAACAGTCCAGCAAAGCTGATTGTAAAATAATCTGTACTCTGTCTTTGGATTCCCTTATACCCTAGAAGAGAGTGGCAATATTAAAAGAATTTTAGTTTTAGTGGGACATGTGGGCAAAGTGTCTGGTAGCTTCTTGTTATTATGAGTCTGTGGCTTAGCCGTCACCATCATGCCAACAGTAATAGGAGGCTGCCCCTCAGACTAGGATCTCCCAGAGCTCTGCTACATCTTAACCAAGCTGCCTGTGAGATGCAGAGAGCAACAATTGGGTTTGCCTAGTAGATTGGAGCTATCGTAGTAACCTGATGGGTCTGCGATTAAGAATTGTAGTGTAATGGTATTAATAAATGGGAGTTTCACAATTTTGTACCTGTGAGGAATTTGTTAATATATAGCAGAGAGAACTGTGGGAAGATGATAGAACAAGAAGCTCCAGGAATCAGTCCCTCCACTAGAACAGCTATTCAATGGGCAAGAAACTGTCTGAATCAACTGCTTTACACTCCGGAGTCCAGTAGAACACTACAGTATCTATGGAAGAGCAAGAGGAAAAGGCTGATAAATTATGGTAAAGAACAGTAAATTGTTCTCTCCATGCAATGGTTACCATCACCTAGTCCCTACTCTTGCAGCAGTGGGGTCCAGCCCCTGGCATAGTTTGCTGGTGTCAGAAAGGAACATAAAACCCACTTCTCCAAGATACAAAGGGTGATGGGATAATCATTGATCAATGCTTTCGATTAGCTATTTTAAATCACTGGGGCCCTGGCTCTGAGGGCAGCTATTGTTCCAACCTTCTTCAGATAAAAGTGGCAGAGGAGGCTTAAAGATGGTATGCTCCCTCAGAACTGTGGAGGACTGTTGAAAAGTTGCATTGGTAGGGGTGGAGTCAAGAAAGCACAGCTTTGGGGAACTGTGGAAGAAGCTCCTGGCACCCTTCCTTGCCCCTCCCTTATCCTGTGAATCAGGGCAGTTTGGAGTCAGCTGGCACTCCCTTTGTGAGATTCTGGCCATTTCCTAACTGGGAAAGACTGACTTGGGAAAATTCTTTCTGTCATGACCTCTTCCCAAAATTTGTCCCCCAGGAAAAAGAAGTTTGAGACAATGAAAGCAGTGTAAGAAACAATTGAAATAGATGGCTTGGGGCAAAGTCTTACTTGATTTAAGTCCAATAATGGAACACCAGGAGAGGGAGAATGTCTATTTCCTGGGAATTGGAGGGGGCATTCAAATCCTAAGGCCACTAACAAGTACAAGCTCAGGACAAGACACAGGCCCAGAAAAGACAAAGAGGACCCTGAACTTTGCATTTGCGTGGGGCTGACCTCCCTGATAGGAGGGCTGAACTCTGATGGAGAGCACCAGCCAGAGCAAAACCAATTTGCAAAGATGGTGAAAGGTGTGTTTTTTGCTTAGGTTTGCTTAGCTCCTGATACTCAAGAAAATCTGTCATTTGAACAGCTGGTTAAACATTCAAGAAACAGACATCTCAAGAAATCAATCCCAGGGTTAACATTTTAAAATATTAAAATGTACAGTGTGCCTGGGATCGGACAACTGGGTACAAGTAGAACCACAATGCGTCATGGGCTCAGATGCATCATCCCCATTATCTTCTTGTTTGAATCCCTGAGAAATTTACGTCTGGGAGTCGCCAACAGAAAGAAGAATAACCACAAGGCTTTCATATTCTTGTGTATGAGGTCCACGATGCCACGAAAATGTATTTCCTGACATGGAAGGAACCTAAATTTAAGTAAATTTGTGCTGTGGTTTTAAAAAAAAATAAATAAAGGGAATGTGGGATATGAAATTTGTGGGATAGTTCCAAGAAATAGCATAAGATTAATCAAATCTCCACAATCCCTGGAGGGATGTATGCATGATTAAAACACACATATAAATAGAATCAAAATACTCTTTTGTAATCTGTGTTTTGCCCTAACAATGTGGACTAAACACACTATGTTTCAATACTAAGTACTAAATGCTTAATGGGTACAGAGCTTCTGTTTGGGTTGATGGAATAGTGTTGGTAATAGATGGTAGTGATGGTTGCACAACATTATGAATTTGATTAACACCTTGAATTATATACTTGGAAGTCATTGAAATGGGAAATATTATATTGCAATACATTACCACAATAAAATTTATTTACAAGAAAGAAAAAATGTACAGTGTGCAACAAAAGTTTGCAAGACAAAGAAACAAAAAATGATTGTAAATCCAGAGGAAGAGGATAAAAATCCAGAAAACATCAACAAAGAAGACCAACTGTAGACATACTGGACAAAGACTTAAAAAAATGATCTTCAATATATTCAAGGAGATGAAGGGAAATACAGAGAAAGAACTAAAGGATATCAGGCAAATAATAAATAATATGAGAATCTCAAGAAAGATAGAAATTTTAGAAAGGAGTAGAATAGAACTACTGGAGTTGAAGACCACAATAACTGAAATGAAATATTCCCAGGAGAGTTTCAAGATCAGTTGGAGCTGGCAGGAGAAAGAATCAGCAAACTCAAAGACAAAGCTATTGAAATGAGACAGGCTGAGGAGCAGAAAGGAAAAATAATTATAAAAAGTGAAATTAGTCTAAGAGAATTCTGGGACACCATCAATAATACCAATATATGCATTATAGGGGTCCCAGAAGGAGAAGAAAGAGAGAAAGGGAAGAAGGAATAGTCAAAGAAATAATGACAGAACACTTCCCAAACTTAGCAAAAGACATGAATATGCACATCCAAGAAGCCCAAAGAATACTAAACAGGATAAAGCTGAAGAAAAAAAGCTCTCATCACATACTGATCAAATTGTCTAACGCAAAGGACAAGGACAGAGTTTTGAAAGCTGCAAGAGAAAAGCATCGTGTTATGTACAAGGGAGTCCAATTAGATTAAGTGCTGATTTCTCATCAGAAACCATGGAAGTGAAAAGGCAGTGGGGTGAAATACTTAAAGTACTGAATGAAAAAAGTTGCCAAACAAGAATTTTATATCCAGCGAGATTTTCTTTCAAAAATGAGGAAGAGATTAAGACATTCTCAGATAAACAAAAGCTGAGGGAGTTCATCACCACTAACCTGCACTACAAGAAGTGCTAAAGGGAGTTCTCAGATAGAAAGGGAAGGACACTATACTGTAGTTCAAAGCAGCATAAAGAAATAAAGAAGTGCAGTAAAGTTTACTGTTTTTGTTTGCTAAAAGCTGCAGAAAGCATTATACCTGAATTGGGTTGGCTTTTTACAATGGGGCTTTATTAACTTATAAGCTTACAGTTCTAAGGCCATGAAAATGTGCAAATCAAAATTTCATCAGGCAATGCTTTTCTCCTTGAAGGCCAGCTGTCAGCAATTGGGAACTCCTATTTCACATGGCAGGGCACAAGGTGACATCTGCTGAGGCTCTCTCTCCTCCTCCAGGCTTCCTTGCCTTCAACTTCCTGCTTCATGGCTTTCTCTCTTCTGTGTTCTATTGATTTCAGCTTCAGGCTTCCAGGGCTTTCTCTCTCAGCTTCTGGTGGATCTGTCTGAGCTCCCATGTCTTTCTCTCTGTCTCTGCAGCTCCCTCTCTCCATATTTATCCCATTTATAAAGGACCCCAGTAAAAGGATTAAAACCCACCCTGGGTCATTTCTTAATGAAGGAAGTGATGTAATTAAAAGGTTCCATTTAAAATAAGTCTGCACCCACAGGAATGGAATAGCTCTAAGGACATGATATTTTCTGGGGTCCATAAAAGCCTCAAACTACCACAGTTACCATTTGTGTAATTATAAATGCCAGTACTATTGTATTGTAGGATTTAGTATGTAACTCCACTTCTTATTTCCTCATGGTGCTGTTTTAGTTTGCCACAGGACTGATGATGCAAAATAACAGAAATAGGTTGGCTTTTATAATGGGGATTTTATTTAGGGTAAAACTTATAGTTATGAGGCCATGAAATTTCCAAATCAAAGCACCATCAGATATGCTTTTTCACCAAAGTCAGCTACGGGTAATCCTTACATCTTGCCACATGATGATCAGGCATATGACAAGGCTCATCTCCTCAGCCTTGAGCTGCTCCATGGGCCCAGCCTAATGGGGGATTCATGCTTAAGTTTTGGCTGCTAGTGATCCTCGAGTCCCCTCTCACATAACAGGGTCAAAAATGGCAGCTTCTTTTCTCCGTGTCTCTCTCTCTGTGCCTCCATTTATATCAGACCCAGCAAGAAGGCAGACACCCAAGCTGGCTCACACCTGACTGATGTAGTCCAATCAAAAGCCCTAAAGCAATCTTATCAACTAATCTAATCAGAGGCCCCTTAACTGAATTTAATGCCATCAAAAGTCCTGACACCCACAGGAATAGATTGATGTAAGAACATAATCATTTAGGATTCAAAAGAGAACTTAAAACTGACACACACTCAACCTTCTGAATCCCCAAAAGACACATTCTTTCAATATGCAAAATGCATTCATTACATCACAATATTTCAAAAAGCCTTAAATCTTTTCAGTAGCAATGCTAAGTACAAAGCCTCATCAAAATCAGTTATAGAAATATTTGTCTTGGATCAAAATTCCCCTCTGGCTGTAGATCTGTGAAACTTAGAAAACAAGTTATCTGCTTCCATCATCAGAGGAGGGACAATCATAGAATAAACATTTGTACTACCATAAGGAGAAATTAGGAGGAAAATAGGCATCATAGGTCCCAAATAATTCCAAAAACCTTCAGGGCATACTCCTTTAGATTTCAAAATCTGAGAGCTATACTTAGAAAGATTTCTTCTCCTCAGGGCCTTGTTGGGGCCCACCCCTTACAAGGGTTTGCACAGTGATCATCTTCTTGGTTCTACTATCATCAATCATCTGGGTGATGGCTGAGCTCTAGACCTCACCCTTCAAGAACATTGGAGTGACAAACCCCTTAGTACAGTGGGGTGGCAACAACATTCTTCTTAAACTCTGGCATACAGCCCAAACCCTGTCAGAACAGTGGGGTGGCAACCCAACTCTCTAATCTTCGGGGAATGTCTTCCAACCTCCCTGTAACCTGGGGCAGCCAAACTCTCCCTGAATAGTGGGTTGGAAGATCCACCCTCTTCAAAAGCCAGTGCAGAATGCCAGGAAGATGGCATCAGACTAGGCAGGTAAGGATCAACTCTTTCAGAAAAACAACAGAGAAAGGACAAAAAGCTTTCCAAGGGAACTGCTTTTAGAGTCAGCAGACCAGGACAGTGCTACACAACACCCAGGAGGGTGAGGGACAGAGAGACGAAGCATCTGAAACAGCAAACATGAGTTGCCAAAGCCCTGCAGACAATGGGAAGGTGAGAGACTTGGAGAAGAGTGTAGAAATGAAGATTATTAAGAAGGGTAAATTAAAGGGTAAAAAGACAGACAATTGTAAGGTATGACAACTGAAAACAAAAGGACAAAATGGATGAAGTAAGTAATCCCTTTACAGTAATGGCATTGAATGTTGATGGCTTGAGCTCCCCAGTCAAAAGACATAGACTAACAGAATGAATTTAAAAACATGAGCCATCTATATACTGTCTACAAGAGACTCACCTCAGAAGTAAGGGCACAATCAGGTTAAAAGTGAAAGGTTGGAAAAAGATATTCCATGCAAATAGTAACCAAAAAAGAGTTAGAGTTGTGATACTAATATCAGATAAAATAGATTTAAAATGCAAAACTGTCATAAGGGATGAAAGAAGGTCATTATATATTAATAAAAGGGGCAATTCACCAAGAAGAAATGACTATACTAAATATTTATGCACCTAACCTGGGTGCCCCAAGATACATGAGGCACACAGTGGTAGAACTGAAGGGAGAAATAGATGTCTCTGCAATCATAGTTGGAGACTTCAAAACACCACTCTCAATATTGAATAGAACATCTGGACAGAGGAAAAAGAAACAGAGAGCTTGAATAACATGATAAATGAACTAGACCTAACAGACATCTAGAGAGCATTGCACCCCCAAAACAGCAGGATATACATCCTTTTCAAGTGATCATGTATCCTTCTCCAGGATAGACCATATGTTGTGTCACAAGATTCATCTCAATAAATTGAAAAAGTTTGAAATTATGAAAAATACTTTCTCTGATCATAATGGAATGAAGGTGGAAATCAATAATGGATGAAAAAAGGGAAAGTCATAAATATATGGAGATAAAACAACACACCATATCCAAAAGCACATTAAAATAATTATATACCACGATCAAGTGGGTTTTTTTCCAGGTATGCAAGAGTGCTTCAACGCAAGAAAATCAATTCGTGTAAGAAACAAGATTGATAAATTGAAGAAGAAATATCACATGATCTTCTCGATTGATGCAGAAAAGGCATTTTGCAAAATACAGCACACATTCTTGTTAAAAACACTACAAAACATAGGATTAGAAGGAAATTTTTTCAATCTGGTAAAGTGCACATATGACAAACCTACAGCTAGCATTGCACTCAATAGTGAAAGACTGAAAGCTTTCCCACTGAGATCAGTAATAAGACAAGGATGCCCACTGTCACCATTGTTATTCAATATTGTGGTAGAAGTTCTAGCGAGAGCAATTAGGCTAGATAAAGAAATAAAATCCACCCAAACAGGAGAGGAAGAAGTAAAACTTTCACTATATTCTGTTGATATAATCCAATATCTTTAAAAAGCTGAAAAATCCACAACAAAGCTACTAGAACTAATGGACGAGTTAAGCAAAGTGGGAGAGTATACAAGGTTAATATGCAAAAATCTATAGTGTTTCTAAACACTACTGATGTAGGAAATCAGAAAAAATTCCATTTATTATAGTGACTAAAACAATCAAATATTTAGGAATGAACTTAACCAAGGAGATAAAGGACTTGTATTCAGAAAACTGCAAAACATCGCTAAAAGAAACCAAAGAAGACTTAAATAAATGGAAGGACATTCCATGTTCATGGATTGGAAGATTAAATATCATTAAGATGTCAATTCTACCCAAACACCTTCCTAAGTGGTGCAGACAGAAAGATAAATAAAAGACTGTCATAGATTTTAAGGAACTCCCACCTTAGTAGTGTTGTCAGGCATGCAAGCAGATAATTATGCTACAGAGTGGGCAACAAGAGAAAAAATAAGAATATAAAAGGAACAGATTGTATATAGGAGGGAATAATTTACTCTTGTGCATGGTGTTGATGGAGGTGGGACAAGTTTCAGACAAGGTTTTACAGAAGAAGGCACCCCAAATCTGGGATTTGAAGAGTGTGGTTTGCTTGGAGAAAAAATTGGTGGTGGGGTGGAAAAGGAAGACAAAATAAAATGGTGTAAATACAGAGAGATTAAATATCTTGGCATATTAGAGAGATTGCTAGATTGTCATGGTTGTCATGGTTGGAACAAAGTGGGGAGCAGGCAAAGCCAAGACTGGAAAGGAAGATGATGAAAGGTCTTGTCTGCTTGATCAGAAAATCAGACTTTCCTGAGGGTGGTGGGGAGTGATTAGAGGAGTTTTGAGTAATCTGTTCTATCAAAAGTGTATTTTAGAAACTTATCTTTGAACAAGGTTGAATTTACAAAGTTATTATTTATAGTGAACTGAAATCTTTCTCACTCCATCTTCTACCCTTTAGTTTTCATTCTCCTTTGTGGGACTTACATAATAAATCTAATTGAATTCTTCTTCTACATGGAAGACTTTCAAATATTTAACACTTGCAATTTGGATTCCAGTGGGCTTCTCTGGGTTAAATATTTTTAGTTCTCTTAACCATTTAACTTCACAGAATTGTCTGCTCAAAGGAAGAGAGACTAGAGTATTTACCCTCTGTCTTTTGGCTCCCATTATTTGAGGGTTACTTGTGGGCTGAATGGGCTTCTGAGGCATCAGAGAATGCACTGATGCAAAGAATAGAAAGATGCACAGCATGCCCTTGAGGTGGGTAAGTCCAGCATGAGATGGGTCTGAGCTCACTCGGAACTGTCCACTGCAGGTTGCAGCTGATATCAGAGGCAGGCCAAGGGGATGTAATCTAGAGCACCTGAGGCAATTGCTGCAGTAAACATAAAGTTCAAGCTGTTTGAACAGAGACTCCAAAATACAGAGGCTTAAATAAGATGGAAGTTTATTTCTTAAGTAAAATCTGCCTAGTCCAGGGTGGTAGAGCTTCTCTGCTTGATGAGGTCATTCAGGGACACAGGTTCTGTCAGTCTTGTTGCTCTACATCTCTTAGACTCTGTGGTCAAAACTGGGTTACTGGCACATCTGTGTTCCATCTTGTGGAAAGGGGAGAAAAGAAGGAGGCCAGTGCTGGCAATTTTCTTTTAAGCAGGAGAGGCAGAAATTACACACATTCTTCATGCTCATACTTCATTGGCAAGAACTTAATAACATGGCCACACTTGGCTACTAGGGAACCTGGGAAATGTCTCTAGCTGAAAAGCTATGTGTGTAGTAAGAAGGGGAGAGTGGAATTTGAAGGAATATATAACCTCCTAAATAACCTCACTCATATTTTATTTTCTTTCCAATAAAACCCCTCGGTAAGCTTTATGTGTTCTAAAATTCAAATTCAAATCAGTCCTGAAGTTACAACAAAACCCAACAAGTTCAAACACAGCCAAAGTCATCTGATCATTTCTTACTGCCAACAGCTAAAAGATACTCTGATGGTTGGTCTCAGTTGAGAACAGTGTAGCGTCATTCTCTTTTTAATATCAGCCCTGTTAAGGGCAAGTTGAACCACACAACTGGGCTGAAAAGTAAGAGGCTTTCCTCAACAGAGCACCACACCATTTCCCAATTTGCAGTTTTTTTTTCTATGACGGTTATCAATGTTTAGACTTCATTATAAATCAAAGAATAACAGCAGATTTGAGGGCTTCAGGTAGAATATTTTTATCAGATGTGAAAAATTTGAGATACTACTTTCTGACAACCCAAGTTGCAAAGGAAAAACATGTGCTACTAGGATCCTTGTACCTCATTACTAATGATGGCAGTTTCTTCTGTCAGTGGCATGGGTGCTTTACTTGGGTGGAACCTGTATCCCACCTGTGTCATCTTCACTGTTATTTGTATCTCTATAATGTGATGTTGTACACTGAATACATTGAGTTATGTGAGATAAAAGAAGAGACAGACCTTTTGTTTCTTTGCAAGAAGAATTATGTCTCTAAAGGCTTAATTGGGTAGTATTAGATGTTGACGTTTTACCCCAACTTGACAGCCATATCAATGTTATTGAATGCAGTCTGTAGGCATTCATGACAGCCTAAGGATTAATACCCTTAGCCATTTTCACAATGGTTGCAACATAATGATGTGTTGTATTCCTGGATTTGAATCAAGACATTTTCATGGGTTGTACTAAGCTATTCATATATTGTATACAGTAAAGTTAAACTGGTCAAATGTCTCAATGAGCACATCGGCACACTTCAAAGCAAATTTCACTTTTTGCTTCCTGATTTTTTATATTGGTAAATGAAAACAAAATGGGATTAAATTTCAATAACAGAGGTTTGCATCCCAGATACATGAGTAAAATGGCAAAATTACCATGAGTAGAATATATAAGTAAAATGACTGTGACAGAGATAGTACTCAACAAACATCCATGTATTCCCTATAATCTCCTCGTTTCTCTTGAAGTTAGTTTGGAGCCCGATGATTGGTTTTGGCTGATGGATAGGGAGCTGACATGATGTGTGACATTTTTGGACTGAGTCTTTAAAGAGCTGTTATGCTTCCTCTATTCCTCTTTACTCTCCTGCTGCAATGACCTTGGAGGTCATGGGCTTCATATGGCATAGCTATGAGATGAAGTTGAGCTGTACAGGAGTGAGGAATAAACCAGTGGCATAGCCAAGCTTATTCTGACTAATACAGAGTTGCTTTAAATCATCCAAAAACTAGGTCACCTCTCCATATTATCAGTATAGGTGATTGGAGAGGGCTTTCAAATGACCACTCTTACAAATGCTGGATTAAGTTCTCAAAGGAAAATGTTTATTTATTTTAAAGGGTGCCAAGAAACTATAAATGCCAAGATGCCAACTTGGGAAAGATTATAACACAGAGAAAAGGATGAAATCTGGATTTTAGTTTTTCAATGATTTTTGTTCTTGCTGTACTTCTACTCAGTGTCAAGTGGTTCTAAACAATTCTGAAATTGGAAGGCAAGCTCATGCAGCAGTTAATGATGGCATTTCTAATGTTTTGTACATTTAAATAGCTGCCATCATCCAGTAAGTGAAATTGGAGCACAAATCAAAACTGTATTCCATTCTATCTAGAATTAGTGGGGTATGTTGGACTCCAAAAGTGATGTATAAAAAAGAGACCTCAACTAGCTAGAACTTATATTTAAATCTTTTTTGTCCCTAGAAGTGAGCTGGAGGGAAGCCACATTTTAGCCCAGATGATGTTCATTATCTTTTAGCAGTTTGTCCTTGCTCTTTTTTCTGTAAACTATATCCTAGCATGGAAAAGGGTTAATCAAATTTATAGCAACAGATTATTTGGGGCTGACTTGCTTTAAATTAGAAATTCTTATTTGAAAAGTTCAGTTGTAGCACATTAAAGAAAATCATTATTGTAAACATAACCTTGCCTCATAAGAACTAATAAAATACCTGGTAGCCCATGTTCAGTTTAATCATGTATCTGAATCTTCTTAAATTCTCATGCATATTTGGTAGCTCTATTTTATGTCTTTATTCTTTATATTTAACTTATTACAGACTGTCTTTATCAGAAAATCCCATATAAGATAAAAAAATCTAAGCTCATGACATTAACATAGCCACAAGATGAAAATACAATTTCACAATCATCCCCCTCCATCTGCTTTTATCTGAACAAAAATGGGAAGCAATATAGCATCCACAACAGGAGAAATGATGTCACTTTATCTATTGAAAAAGCACAGCTGATGACAGAATAACCTGCACTGATAATATGCTAATAAAATGGGATTGGAGGGTATAAAATAGGATTGACTATAAACTAGTCCCTGAAAGAAAAAGAACTGGTATGTAAGGCTGATATCTATTGGAGTTTTTTTCATTTAATGAGTAATTCATTGTAATGAAAATGAAAATGAAATAGCTTTCACTGCTGGCACCTAGAAGAGTTTATCAAAGCACAAGTTACCTAGTTCTAGACCAGGGTAATTTTATATCTATCAGTTCCTTATTCAAATATAGTATCTTCTCTTTCCAAGGATAAGGTAATAACTTCCATTTCTTACCTTTATATTCCTTTTCTTTTTAAAATTTTTTCTAACCAGATGGAAAGTTTTGTGCTGGGTTACAAATGGTACTGAATTTTCTATGGACTGAATCAGCAGATAATTTGAATTTTACTTTTCATCTGCATAGAAGACTAGAATCCTAATCACTGCTTTTAGTTTGGATTGTTAAAACTTCCAAGTTTCCCTTACTCTGGATTCAGACCATTGCAGGGATTGTGTGTGCAAGTTCAAGCCAGATCTTTAGACTTGGAGTGTCCTTCACCTTTCCAAATTTAACTCTTTATTTTTTGTGCTTAGAGAAGGTTTGAGAGATGATGATGATCAAATGTACTTCTTCCTTTCCCAATCCTTCTTTAAAACTTAATGAGATTTAAGGAGGTGAAATTCACGGTCAATTTAGGCCAGAAGTAGACAATGGCACAAAGTTAGCTTGGTGGGTAGTAATTCATGGTGGTGAAGTGCTTTGGACCATAAGGGGTTGGCTCATTCAGCATTTAATTCAGCTGGGCTTTACATTCATAATATTTGCTCTGAGTGGTTGTGTAATTTTGGAAATCATTTCTTTAGCCTAGGATTACTCTATTTTGGTACTAGCGATATTTGGGCCAGATCATTCTTTGTTGTGGGGGTTTGTCTTGTGCATTGTTTAGCAGCATTCCTGTCCTCTACCCATTACATGCCAGTAACATCTCCTTCCCCAGTGGTGGCAATGAAAATGTCTCCAGACATGACCAAATATCCCCTGGGCAGGGGGGTAAAATCACCCCTAGTTGAGAACTGCTGCTTTAGCTCAAAAAAAAACTTGCAGCATATTCATATACCGTATAATGCATCTAAGATGTACATTCAGTGGCTTTTGGCATAAT
This sequence comes from Tolypeutes matacus, assembly GCA_026826555.1. Taxonomy (NCBI): domain Eukaryota; kingdom Metazoa; phylum Chordata; class Mammalia; order Cingulata; family Chlamyphoridae; genus Tolypeutes; species Tolypeutes matacus. The sequence continues at coordinate 3,587,869 of JAKSZT010053808.1, forward strand.
CATGGAGTTGTGCATTCATCACCACAATCAATTTTAGAGCATGTACATTACTCCAAAAAGAAAAGCTCCAATAACCTTTGAGTCACCTCTCCATCCTTCTATCCTTCCCATGCTGTAAATAACGTTAATCTAATTCTAACTACAAATTTATTTATATAAAATTGCTTTAAAAAATGAGAAAGGGACAAAAAAGGTCCTAAAATCCTTTTTTAGTTAAAATATTTAAAACATGATCCTTCCAGCATATACTGCCATACCATATATTGTTATTCAGCTATAAATGAGTGCAAACCCATTGTAAGTAGGAGCTTTTGATACTTCAGTTAAGGTGTGACCCACTTCATTCAGGATGGGTCTTAATCTTATTACTGGAGTCTTTTATAAGAGAATTAAATTCAGACAGAGGGGGAGTAAGCCACAGATGCAAGAAACTGAAATCAATGAAACCAGGAAGAGAAGGGAGAGACCAGGAGACACCACCATGGGCCTTGCCATGTGACAGAGGAGCCAAGGATCACTGGCAGTCAGTGTTCGGGAAGAAAGCATTGCCTTGATGATGCCTTGATTTGGACATTTTCCAGGTCTGAAAACCATGAGGAAATGAATTTTCATTGTTTAACCTAACCCATTTCATGGTATTAGCTTTGAGCATCCTAGGAAACTAAAACAACTATAATTATTAGTTTTAAATTTAGATTCTTTTAATATTTTTACATGTAGTCATGTCAGTGAAATGTAAAAAGTGTAACATGAAATAAATATTATGATACCAAAAAAATGTAATAGACAAATATTTTTTAGTTAAACTAATGGTATTTTTTAAGGGAAAAATCTTATATCTACATATTGGTCTGTTGCAATAATAAATAATACAATAGTAATGTTACAGTTTAGTGACAATTAAAAACAATTCAATAAAAGAAGTAACAATTAAAATAGAAGGGTAGATTTTAATTTTAAATATACTTTTAAAATTCAGCAAAATATTTAACCTATTAATTAACATTTTCATTTACCTAGCCAAAATACTAAATTACTTATACCAAATAACAATTCCTAAGGAACTATAACTTACAGTTTGTACTCTGCTTCACTGTTTGTAGTATGTTTCACTGTTTTTATTTTTAAAAATTAAGTAGTCACATAGAATGACAGTATTGAACCAACTTGGGTTCAATATGTTTGCTTTTAAAAATCATTGTGTTATCATTTTTTATTTTGCATCTACTAGCAAGAGTATGTAGAAACACAAGGGTTAGAGACATGAACTGCACCAGTATTAAGCTCAAATGATTTTAGACTATTATGAAATTATTCTAGAAATAAATGCATGTAGAGGAGTCCCCATGTGTCAGAGGCCAGGTGTATAAATAAGAGTTCTTTAAGTTAACTTCCATGTCAAATATAATGTTTATTTTGGGGTAAATAATAAAAATAAACAGTATTAAAAGTAATATACATGGGAGCAGATGTGGCTCAAGCAGTTGGGTGCCTGCCTTCCACATGGGAGTTCCCGAGTTTGGTTCCTCGTGCCTCTTAAAGATGACGAACAAGACAGCAAGCTAATGGAATGGGCTGGTGTGGTGAGCTGGTGCAACGAGATGACATAACAAGGAGACACAATGAGAGACACAACAAGCACTGAACAGAGGTGGCTCAAGTGATTGGGCACCTTCCTCCCACATGGGAGGTCCCAGGTTTGGTTCCTGGTGCCTCCTAAAAGAAAATGAGCAGACACAGAGAGCAGACAGAGACAGTGAGTGCAAACAACAAGGGGAGGGGGCAGAAATAAATAAATAAATCTTTTTTAAAAAGGTAACATACATGATTATAATGCAATGGTAACATTGCAGTCGTTTAGAACTTTGACCTGTGGTTCTTAACCAGGGGCAATTTTGCCCCTCAGGGTACATTTAGCAATATCTGGAGATATTTTTGGTTGCCACAACTGGAAAAGGGTACTACTGGCATCACATAGGTAAGAGGCTGGAGACGCTGCTAAACATCTTATAATGCACAGGACATCCCCCAGAACAAAAAGTTATGTGGCTCAAAATGTTGTAGTGCTGAGGCTGAGAAAGTTTGACTTAGACTGACCAAAAATGTCTGGGAAAATTTTTCCCAGGGGAGTATTTTATCCCTGACATTGCTTAAAATGCAGGTGCATAGTGATAATAAAAAGAAGACTGACTTTTAGTCTGTTTTATTATTATTTGTAAATTTCCTGCACCAGAGCTGACTGCTTTCATCACCTTGGTATGGGCGAGATGCCAAATATGGCAAAAATCTATGCATCACATATATATGTGCTATTCACTAGACCTCACTAAAGTATTCAATGCCATTAATAGGACTAGACTTTTGAAGCTTCTGAGAAAAATTGGCAGTTCTGAAAAATTTCCCAATATGCTCAGGTTAATCTGCCATGACATATGTTGTGCTTTAGTGCTATGGGATTTGTCTGGCCCAAAATGTTAAGAAGAACTTATTTTAGGAATTAAGCTTTTTTTTTTTTTTACATCTAGAAGGCAGAGGCTATGAGGCAGTGTTGGTAAGAAACATTCACACTAATGGGGAAATCCAAAGCATTACAGTTAAGAGCAGGCAATCAGAAAGAGGGGGGCAGATATAAATTTCACCAATTGGTTTGTTGTTTGTTGTTCTACTTTTATTTTGTTTTGTCTTGGGTTAACTGGATCAGCCAAGACTGCAAAAGGTGTTGAACCAGGGTATGTTAAAGATGGTAAATCAAAACCCAAAGGCATGGCACATAAGGATAAATACTGTGTAATGTTACTTATATGAAATATTTAGAAATAAATTCATAGAGGCAGAAAGTAGATTAGAAGTTACCAGGGGATGGGAACAGGGGGAAGGTGGAGATTTTGCTTGATGAATATGGACTGTAAATTTAAAAAATACCCCAATCTAACTTCTAAAGATAAAAACTACAATTCCGGAGATGAAAAATACAAATTGATAATATTAACAACTGTATTAGTCAGCCAAAGGGGTGCTAATGCAAAATACCAGAAATGGGTTGGTCTTTATAAAGGGTATTTATTTGGGGTAGAAGTCCACAGTTACAAGGCCATAAAGCATAAGTTTCTTCTCTCACCAAAGTCTATTGCCACGTGTTGGAGCAAGACAGCTGCCGACATTTGCCAGGGTTCAGGCTTCTTGGGTTCCTCTCTTCCCAGGGCTGCGTTTCTCTCTAGGCTTAGCTCCTCTGTTTCCTCCACAAGGTCAGCTGTAGTCTATCAAGTGAATGGCTCGCTGGGGCCTTCTCTCCAACATCAAAACTCCAACATGAAAACTGCTCCCTCTGTCTTTTGCCTTGCCTTTTATATTTGATTCCCCCACCCACCAAGGGGTGGGGCTCAATGCCCTACTGACGTGGCCCAGTTAACGCTCTAATAATAACTTAATCATGCCTAGATTAGCAGACCAGTCTACAAGCATAATCAAATTATATTTCTGGAATTCATAATTACATTAAATTACCCAATGGCTACAACAGCCTACTAGACTTGACAGAATAAAAATTTCATAAACTTGAAGACATAGTAAGATAAACTATTTAAAATACAACACAGAGAAAAAAACAATTTTAAAAAAATTTAAAGTCCATGAGTGAACAATGGTACAACTACAAACAGCTTAAAATATGTGTAATTAGAATCTGTGAAGGGCAGAGGGAGAACAGAAAAAAGTATTTAAAGAAATAAAGGCCAAAGTTTTCCAAATTTTATAAAACCTATATACACACAGAGCTATAAGCTCAATATCTCAATAAATTAAAAGGATTTAAGTCATACAAAGAGTGTTCTCTGATCACAATGAATTAAATTAGAAACCAATAATAGAACAATATCTAGAAAATCCCCAAATATTAATATTTGGAAACTAAATAACACACTTCAAAATTACCTATGGGTCAGAAAAGAAATTAAAAGGGACTTCTTCATAAAGTATATTCAACTTGTTGAAAATGATACACACATGAAAATGAAACCATACCATATCAGAATTTGTAGAATGCCACTAAAGCAGGATTAGGGGAGGAATTAAAAATTTTTAAGGGGAGCCAGCTTTGTTTCTTTCTCTGGTGGAAAGGTTAACGAAATCTATATTTTCACGGAATCTTAATTTTAATTGGACTTTTGTGATTTATCTAACTTCCATTCCTTTGTTTTAGTTTGTCTTTGCACTCCACTTGGGCCAGCTCACCGCGCGGGCCAGCTTGCCTTTCACCAGGAGGCCCCGGGAATTGAAACCTGGACCTCCGATATGGTAGGTGGGAGCCCAATTGCTTGAGCCACATCCTTTTCCCTATATGTTTATATTTTACACATCAACATTTGATTATATGCTATCTTTTATTGTTCTCTACTCATTAAATTTATGCAAATCTACTTACCCCAATTATATTTTAATAATAGAAATGTATTCATGGTTTATAAATCAGTTTTATAGCTAATATTTCATTTAATTTATTAACTCATAGAGGCAAGATATTTTGTCTTATATTTCTTTTGTATTTTTCATAGTACTCATCACAGGGCTGGTCACATAATTGGTGCCTAACAAATAGCAGATTTAATCAAACAATCATTTGTAGCTATTCTTGAGGTGTAACAAGAAATGATATAGAAACAATTTCTTCTGATTTTTGAATATCTGAGGGACTTCCAATTCAACAAGCTACAAGCAACAAACGGACACACCTAAGGATAGTAATCTTGAAGTTTACAAAAATAAATAAATGCAATACTTCATGAACTAATTTGAAGAAATAGAGGAAGGCCAATTCACCCAAGTGAGCTTTGGGAGGTCAGGAACATTGTCATCTTCATCCTTGCACTCATTACCATCTAGCACAGCATCAGGAAAATAATATATGTGCAATAAAAATTTTATTAAATAAATGAATACATGTATTTCTTATAACACATTTTCTGCAGTGATAAAAATGTTCTATAATTGTGCTGTTCAATATGGTAACCACATGTGGCTACTCAGCCCTTGAATAACTGAATATTACTCAACTGAATCTTGAGCAACTGAATGACTAAATATTTATTTAATTTTAATTTAAGGTTAAATAGTCACGTGTGGCCAGTTGCTACTATGATCTACAGTGTGAGTTTATGCAAGCTCAAGGAAGCAGCTATGTAATACTACACAAGAGTCTCATTGGGGATAAAGCACTGAGAGCTGTCATAGCTTTTTGGGGGGGAAGCAAACCTAATGAATAATAGTAGTCAAAGAAATAGAAGTCTTCTCTTAAGGCCCAGCTTAAATATACATCCTTTGGAAAGTCTCCCTTGACCTTGACCCCCATCTACCTTCACCCTCACCCAGAGTACAGTTAATAAATTAATGATTTTCTTCCATAGTACATCATTCATATTATTATACTCAAGTTTATTATACTATATTATGAACAGTTGTATTTGTGCCTAATTAACAAGCTAGACTGGTTGCTTTTTGAGGGTAGATACTGTGGCCTTATTCTCCTTTATCTGTTCGAAAGTATTTATTGAGTTTTACCACATCAGAGCTTATGGGCTAGTAGGCAAAACTGATCTTAAACTTGCATTAATGATAAAATGTAATGAATGCTACAATGGGGTGTATTATAGTCTTATGCAGGCATAAATCAGGGGAACCTAACAGGATGTTTGCAGCTGGCATTGTACCCCTGAAATGATGCTGCCCTAAGGTGACTTTTAAACTGAGATGTGAGGATAACTAAGTTAGCCTAATGAAGAAGGATTCAGCAGGCAAAAGAACTAGCATCTCCAAAGTCAGTGATACCATGTAGAATTTCTGAGAAGGTTAAAAAAAAATTAGTATGCCTGGAACTTAAGTGTGAAATAGTGCAGGATGAGGATAGAGTTTGTGCGGTATCTTGGAAGCCAAGTTAAAGTTATGGAATTTTATCTTTGAGCCTCCAGGATGAAGCCATTTGAAGGATTTTAAGCAGCAGAGTGGCAAATTAAACTTTTGCTTTGGAAAACTCATGTTAGTTGCAGAGTGTAGACAAGATTGGAAGAGAGCTCTTCTGAAGCTAGAGAAATGAGTTAGAAGGCTGTTGCAATTGTCCAGATGAAAGATAATGGCTTGGACCAGAGTTCTTATATATTTAAGTACAGTACCTAGTACAGTACCAAACACATAGTAGGGACTCAACAAATGTTTTAGGTGAAGCAATATGAACAAAAATAATAAGGTCAATGTGTTCATTGTTTAGATGGCAAAAGTAAAAGCAGAGTTTCAAAAAGAAAAAGCATATTTCAGGATTTACATGATGCCAGCAAATATATCAAGTTTGCATTTCAGGTAGGCAAAATGAAGAAAGAATGGTGTCTCATCCTAATAATTTTGGTCACACCCAAACCAACAGTAAAATACTTATGCCAATAAATAAGGTCTTAGAAAAGGAAGAATAACATTAGCAGAACAGTGATAAACAAGACAGACAGGGGTAATACCTGACCACCGGGTTTCTGGTGTAAATAAGGATTTCACATTAATTGAAACCAAATACAATCCTGATTTATAGTGCATATTTTAAAATATAGTGCATGTTTTCTCAAGGCTGAAAATTCATAAGATTATTGTACCAATTTTTTTTTTTTTAATTTCCATTCTTTCTCTGTATTAAGCTCATGCTATAATACGAGAATTTAGGTTGGTAAAAACAAGTCAGAAAAGAATGAAAACTGTGAGACCATTGAAATTACTTGCTAAATGAAGAAACCAGATTAGAACTCGAGCAGTTGCCATGTTTTTCAGGGATAGCTTCAGTTTCATCTTGGCCAGAGAAAAAGAGGTTGACCAAATGACTTTAGATACCTTTCATTTAGTTTGCTTCCTTACTGACTTGAGTGTCCCCTACACTGCTAACAGGCTACCCTTTGTTAAATGTGCATTTCTGCTAGTTATCTGTCTCTACATTCTAAAGTCTGTCTTCTAACTTTATGCCTTTTTCTAATGGCTGTCTGAATATAATTCCATCCCCAATCAACAAGCTTTAGTAAAAAAAAATTCTGCAAATTTCACCTCTCTCAGAAATCCGCCCACGTGTAATTTCTAAGACTCCCACTTGGTTTTCATGTGTTTTACTTTTGGACTTGTTTAATTCTTCTTTCAATTTTTTTTATATGCCATGAATATCTGTTTGAATTGTTCTGTTTTAGACTATATATTCCTAAGGAGCAGAAGCACTATCACTTTGTTTCACCTTGAATTAAACAGGATAAACATTTCTAATAAGGGAGAATATGAGTGGTTCATGTACTGGGTGTGTGTGTGTAATTCTAAAAATGTGAAAATATTTATATTGCCTCTGAGGTGGAGATCCAGACTCAAACTTCTACAATGAGCAGTCATATACCAAACACCTTGAAGACATATCTTTTGATTTTAGCATGACTTCAGAGTTGGTTTGGAGAATTATTGTGATCATTAACAAATAACATGACTTAAAGTAGCCAACATTCTGAGACCAAAATGGAATAAAAAATGCCATTACATAGCTATTTTCAGTTCAAATTAGTATACATTCCATTGTCATTACAACAGAAAGAAGTGGAAATAATGGGTCTTTCATAGCCACAAATCAATATATAAACCCTGATCAATAGATGTGAAGCTCCTCTGGATATCTGAAATATTTTAATGCATTTTGGCAGACTCTATAGCAGGAAGCAATCCATTAGGTTTTGAAAAGAGGTAAGCCAATAAAAATAGACTAGATGTCAAATTTTAACATCTCTTATACTTCTGGTTTGAAAACTAGCCTTTCTGTCTGCTACTTCCAATTATCTAAACATGGGTAATCTGAAAAGTCTGATATGTATACACACACACGTATAAGTATATAATCATTTTACTCCTTCCATTCATTTTCTATAGGAACGTTGGAAAGTATCTTTGCCTTAGTTTTCTATTTCCTTAAAATACAAATGCTAATATTGATCCAGTAGTGTTCTGATGATTAATCAATTGAAATCTAAGGCTAAAGAAATGCCAATCACCATAGAACCATCCCTTCAACTTCTGTTCTTTTTCAAAAGGCACAAACTGGATGTCCAACTAACTTTGCTTGGTAGGTAAACAGCTCCTCTTTATATGGTGGACTCTCTGAAATCATGATTTCCACATAGAATGGTTTCAGTATTTGGCCATGATTAGTCATAGTCTGCAGCTGTCACACTTTATCATCTTATAGCTAAATGAGCTACCTTAGCATAAACATGAATTACTGACAACTTTTTGGGTCTATTCTTAAACTATGACCAAGATTTGTGGCTAGCATGGCTATAAATCACAATGTGATTTGTTTACTTGGAAGTTTCTACTGAAATATTATTAGGCCATAGTTAGTCAATGAAACAAAAGCCTTGCATTTACCTACTCACCAGTGATGAATGATAGTTTATGCCAAGTGAAACAGATAGCAAACTCATGGACAAGTGTTCGCCTTCCTTGTTAAGGCTATGTTGTCATATGTATTGTTTCCTATGTGTCTGAGAGAAAAGGTTAACCTGTTTGATTTTCAGCTAGGCCTTAGAAATGTTGTTCAAGAGCATTGCTTTTAGGGGGATGATGCAGCGCTCTAGGGGCTAGGTGATGTTATATTCCACTTCTGAAGATTTACTCTTTGAACTCATGTATCTACTAAGAAATGAACCCTGAAGGAATTTGAATTTGTGACTCAGGGAAAGGAAAGTTTGTCAAATTTTATCACTTAGATTGTTAAACTATTCTGGCTAAGTCTGGTTCTTAAAAACAGTGCTGGAGGATAGAAATGGATGAATAAGGCCTGGTAGGTTAAAATATGATTGATTATTTCAGTCGAGGGAGAGATATGTGCTATAGTATACAGTTCTGCTAGTAAAAGAGCTCAGAAAGTTGAGAAGTGATTATGAAAGATTTGTGCCTGGAGAAATTGAATCAATTTTTCCACTGGGAATGTGGAGGAAAAGAACAGATGATATTAAACCTCAACATTCAGAAGAATTATTTTAGTTCTACATTATCCTGTTATTACAGCTCTGCAGGTCTCTACTTGCTCTTCAGTATCTTGCATTTTTGCTGGATGGTTTAGCACATCTGCAGTAAGAAAATGTATAAAAAGGAAAAACTCAATGAATTTAATAATCTGTGATTGGTTCGACTGCCTTAGGAGAGGATTCTAAAAATATATAAATTATTTCAGGGTTACTTAAACTGCTAGCAAAAACTGTAGCTATTGGTTAGAGTAATGAAGGTTGAAGCTAGCTCCAAAATGACACAACACCCCCCCAACCTGAGAGAGAATGAAAAGGAAAGTTTGCAGCTCCTACAGCATACATCTATTTATAAAATGCTTAGAGAGCAGAATATCCAGAAACTGTGGGCTGTTACGCTGTAGTGAGCAAAACTCAGTAAAAAATGATTTTCTTAGGCAATAGAATTTTCCCTTTGTGTTGTTTGAAACTGAATGCGGATATCCCCACTCCTGAACTTCTGAAGTCAATGTGAACAGGTGTTGCAACACACAGGTCCTCAAAACCATATTATTTGTGCTAGGGAATGGGTAGGGTATTCAAAAGAAGAATGGGAAATTCAACCTTGAAGGTACATTGGGGAGAATCCTAGGTACTATTTAAGCACGACTTAGGGAAGAAAAGGTTCATAGAATTCCTGGGTAGTAGCTCTGTTGGTCAGACTTTCAGTCTAAACCTCAGTGTACTGTAGAAAATCACTGTTAGTGTAAAGCTGTCAAGTGCATCACCTTTTGAAATCCATAACCAGCAGTTTGAATTTAACATTAGAATTTAATGTATTTATGCACACCATATTATATGGGAATGAAAGATCTGGTCTGCTCAATTTGTTCTGGGCTACCAATATGACAGGTTGGTGAGACAAGGACTCAGAAATCTGCAACTTGCTCTTCCCAGGACTGTCTTAATGGATTAAGAAGAGCCAGGCTTTCTGATCTTGTTTGAGTTTACTGTGCCCGTCTATCTATAGGCATAGAAAATATTTGCATTTGCTTGAACAAAGAGTGAATAAGGCTCCTTAATGATTTGGATATTTCTTAGAAATACAATTGAGTACTCATTCTGTAAATCTACTCTCTGCCTCCATCCTTGAAAACTACCCATTTGCTTCCCTGAAAATCAATTTTTATTGGAATATGATACCATCTTGAGGTGAAGATTATGAAGGTGGTAAACTTTTTTAAGAACTTGGAATAGCTGCGATACTCTTACTCCTCAAGAAAAAAAAATTAGACTAACTATAATAGAGCCTCTAGTCAGCTCTGCTGCCACAGACAGAGGGAAAAATGAGCTCCCATTGTCTGACCCATTTTCTGTTGCAGAGATTAAATTTTGTTGAATTAGGATCATTTTAAATTAATGAGATAAATTTGATGCAACCAAATTTAACCAGTTTTGCATCTTCTTACAAACCCTGTGGAAGTATTTTTGTAAGGACATGCAACACTACATTTAAGTTGAAAATGTTGTTTTAATATTTCTATTATACACAATGCTTCAGCAGCTTAAGTTCAAGAGCAAAATTTCAGTGCTCTCCATTCCGTTTTCCTTACCTTGAAGAGATCTTTAACTTCTCTAACTATCATCCCATTTTTTTCATTTAAGTCTCTTAAGGCTGCCTGGATTTTTAATGTAATGGTCATCTTCATATCTTAATAAAACAAAAATTGAATTATATGCACTATTGGGCAAGCATGACATGACTTTTGCTAGCATATGTAAGGTGTGATAACCTGGGGGAAAATACTATTCAACTTATAGTTCCACTTGAGCATACTGCAGTGCACTAGAAATGAGTTCATTCTTAATGGCACTGAAAAAGTAGAAGCAAGGAAAGTTAGAGATCACAGATTTGAACCTAATTAAAAAGACGGGATAAAAATACTAGAAAGGCAGATGGGAAAGTCAATTTCTTAGTACTGTGCCAGTCTAGGGATGGAATATGTTTAGCAGTTGATGGTCTGCAAGGGTTGACTGATAATATCAGCAGTGAAACCAAAAGGATTTTGTTAATCCTGGTAGACTTTACTTTTCAAGATCTTTCATGCTTCTGTATCTAAGTGGAAACAGAAAAAAAGTAAGTTCTCTACTTCCATCAAATTGTGAAACTCTACAAGAGCCTCAAGTGTTTGATTGCAATTGAAGATCTCCAACATTAATTTGGAAACTAAATACTAACAATATTATAATATAATAGCAAATAGTGAGTGGAAATTCAACACATTAGGATGGTTATCATTCCTTGAGAAAATTGCTCCTCTTCAATTTTAAAAGTTTTGATTATTCCAAAAACAATACTTGAACTTTAAAGCACTTAAAGAAATAGTATTTAAATTTAGGCAACTTTTGGCTACTCCAAATCCAAACATTAAGCAATTGGAAATTTCATGTGATCATACACTATTAGATGGACTGTTCTTGCATATTTTTACTGCCATGGCGGTGGGCAAGTTCTCTACATAGAAAAAAATAGTTAAATCAGACTTTTTTCCTTTTTTCATAAGGATAGTTTTATGTTTCAATATAGTGTTACAAAGAAGGATGAGCAGAGAACCTTAAATAATGAGTATTTATCCATATATATTAAGTACTATTAAAAATTAAATCGAATTAAATATTCATTTACAGTAAGGAACTGAGCAAGCTATGATTTGTAATCCTTTATTTCAGATAAAGAATTATCAGATATCTATCCATGGTTGAAGAGAAGGAGAATAGGGGAGAAAAAGGTGAGGAAAAGGCAAAACTTTCATTGATGTCAAACTTTGCCACCAGAAAATAACTTTTGGAGCACTGATTCATGGCTTTGATATTATTCTTTATTCCATTTGTTCCTCTGTGATGTAACCGGATAATTTACAGGTAAGCAAAGTTTCTACAAGTGCCAGGAAAGAGCAAATAGATCTGCCTATTCCCAGCAAACTACAAACACTAATTCCTTGGATTTATAGACTTCCTTTCCAAAGAGCTCAGGGGAAGACATTTTGACGCCCAATTCATCTCAAATAGTGAACAGCATTTAACAAGAAGTTTAGGTGGTATCAGGGACACAGCTAAAGAGATTTGTTGAATCCAAGTTTTATAAAGTAGCTGTTAGCTCCATGCTGCTATAGTCACACTCAGTACCACAATCCCTTTTATAAATTCTCCCCAGGGCAATTTGTTTCATGGACTATTGTCAAGTACTACATTTGCTACCCTAGCACGATCAGGGCTACATGAACTACCAAACAAATAACCTTTCTAACCTACTCTACACCTGAGGCATACAAATGTCAGAGTAAAATACATGCTAGAATGTTCTTCATTGCTGCTGAGAAAATAGGAACTTTGCTCTTTTTTTGTTGGCAGTCATTATCTTGGCCAAAACATTGTTTCCTACCCCATTTAGTTCTCCAGTGTTATAGCTGTCTCTCAGTCTTCCAACTCTTTTCTTTGGTGCATCCCTGGCTTACATATAGTATTTAAATTTTTAATTTGAGTTTTCATATTTGTCACTCTTTATCTTCATTAAAAATATTTGCCTAGATATCCAATAATAGGATTTTGACTGAACAAAATTGTGACACATAAAAATGATAAAATCTTATGGAGCCATTATCATGTTTTTTTTTTTTTAAACCAACTGTTTTGAGGTATAATTTATACACAAACAGGATTCATTAAAAATACAATTTCATGAGTTTTGACAGTTCGATACACCTGTGAAACCACTAGTACAATCAAGATATAGACCATTTCCATCACCACTAAAGATTGTTCATTTCTCTTTGCAATCCAACCCTTACTGTGTCTGACCCAGACAATCAAAGGTCGCATTCTGCCATTTTAGATTATTTTACATTTTTCCAGAGTTTCATATGAATGCTTTCTTCTAGAAGTTTTAGAGTTTTAGCTTTTTATATTTAGGTCTATTATCCATTTTGTGTGAAGTCCTTGTTATGGATTGAGGTAAGGGTCAACATTCATTTTTTCCCCATATAGATATCCAGTTGTTTCAATACCATTCTTGAAAAGTCTTTCCTTTTCCATTGAATTGTCTTAATATTTTGTTGAAAACTAGTTTGACTATCTTTATCATGTCTGTCTATCTATCTATCTATCTATATCTATCTATCTATCTATCTATCTATCTATCTATCTATCTATCTATCTATCTATCTATCTATCTATATCTATGTAGAGGCCTATTTCTAGACTCTATTTTCTATTTTTTTAATTAATATGTGTCTATATTATACTTGATTACTCTCTCTTTGCATCTTGAAATTTGGTAGTATAAGATCTCCAACTTTGTTCTTCTTTTTAAAAACTGCTTTGGCTCTTCTAGATCACCTGCTTCTTCCATATGCATTTAAGAATCAGTGTGGCAAATTCTTTTTAAAAAAGTCCAGTTGGAGTTTTGATTGGGATTTTGATGAATCTATAAATTAACTTGGGGAGAACTGGCTTTTTAACAATATTGAATTTTCCAATTCAGGACCATGGCATATCTCTCACATCAATGTTTTGTAATTTTCTGTGAGTAGACCTTTCAGATGTTTTGTTAGATTTATTCCTAAGTATTTATTTTGGGGGAGGCTTTTTTGAAATTTCAAATGGAAATTTTTTTAGCTTTTTTTTTCAATTTTATTGATACATATTAATAAAGCATAAATCCATCCAAAGAGGACAATTAATGGTGTGCAGTGTAATCACATGTTTGTGCATTCATCACCCCAATCACTCCCAGAGCACTTTCATTATTCCAATAATAATAATAAACAAAAAACAAACAAACAAAACTCATCACCTCTCAATCTCCCTATGCCTCACCTGGCATACATAGCTGCTTTGCATTTTCCTTCTCTCTGGTATATTTGTATTTATATTTTGTAAAAGCAGTCTTAGAGATGCAATATCACCGATATTTGTGTTTTCCATGAGATTTTACTATCTTATACAGTCCCATATTACAGTTTTTAGCTTTCCTTCTAGTCATATACCTGACTTTAGACTTTTCAACCACTGTCATATCCATACAATAACACTGCTAGTGACAAACACCATGATATGCTTTCACCATTTCTATTCATTTCCAATATTTACAAACTTTTTAACAAATCTGCACAGACTAACCCTCAGCTTTCCATTCTATACCATTCTTCTATTTTCTGGTGACCTATATTCTAATTTTTTAAAAAACTTTATTTTGTACATTTAATAATTGAAAATATAAACAATTAAAAACTAAAAAGTAAACACAGATGAATAAATACGTACATTTCTCAATTAAATGTACTGGATACATATAATTTTTTTTTAAATCAAACAATCTGTTACACAATATATTTGGTTCATAGTAACACAATCATACAGTATTTGTCCTTTTGTGTCTCGCTTGCTTTGCTCATCATAATGTCCTCCAGGTTTATTCATGTTGTCCTATGCTTCACGACTTAATTTCTTCTTGCCGCTGCATTATATGTGTATTCACCACAATTTGTTTTTCTTTTCATCAGTTGATGGACACATAGGTTGTTTCCAACTTCTGGTGGTTGTGAATAATGCCACTGTGAATATCAGTATGCAGATGTCTGTTCATGTCTCCGCTCTCAGTTCTTCTGTGTATATACCTAGTAATGGTATTGCCAGGTCCCATGGCAAGTCTGTATTCAACTTCCTTAGGAACTGCCAAACTGTCCTTCCCAATGGCTGTACCATTCTACATTCCCACCAACAGTGAATAAGCGTTATCTCTCCACAACCTCTCCAACATTTACAGTTTTCAGACTTTTTAATAGCAACCTGTCTAATAAGTATGAAATGATATACCATTGTAGTTTTGTTTTGCATTTTCCTAATCAATAGTGATGTTGAACATTTCATCATGTGTTTTATCACCATTTGTATTTCTTCTTTGGCAATTGTCTTTTCAAGTCTTTTGCCCATCAAATGGAAATTTAAAAAATTTCAATTTTTAAAAAATTTCATGTTCCTATCATTTGTTAGTATGTAAAATATAATAGGGGGCAGATGTGGCTCAAGAAGTGGTTGAGTTCCTGTATCCCACATGGCAGTTCCTGGGTTTGGTTCCCTGTGCCTCCTGAAAAAAAACAAAACAACAACAAAAATGAACAACAAGCAAAACAAACTAAAAAACCAACTCAGGGAAGCCGATGTGGCTCAGTGGTTGAGTGCCGGCTTCCCACATATGAGGTTCCAGGTTCATTCTCTGGCCCCAGGTACCTAAAAAAATACAATAGACTTTTGGATATTAACTTTGTATTCTGTGACTTTACTAAATTCATTTATTAGTTCTATTAGTTATTTTGTAGGTTTTTCTATGTAAACAATTATGTCATCTTGAAATAGACAGTATTACTTCTTTCTTTCCAATGTTTATGTCTTTTATTTCTTTTTCTTGACTTTTTGTATTAGATGGGACTATCACCACAACACTTAAGGGAAAGTGTTTACTATTTCATTATTAAGTGTGATACTCCTTGTAGTTTTGTTTTTAATTCTATAGATGTCATTGATCAGATTAAAGAATTTCCTTTCTATTCTTAGTTTTCTGTGAGTTTATTATTATTTAAATCACCAATGACTGTTGAATTTTCTCAAATCCTTTTACTGCATCTATTGAAATGATAATATAGTTTTTCTCCTTTTTTCTGTTACTGTGGTGAATTGTATTGTTTTAATTTTTTATTAGAGAAGTTATAGGTTTGAAGAAAAATCATGCATAAAATACAGAGGTCTCATATAACACCTTATTTATTAACCCCTTGTCATAGTGTGATACATTTGTTAAAATTCATGAGGGGACATTTTTATATCTGCACTATTAACTATAGTCCAGTACTGATTTATTTTTGAATATTGAAGTCATCTTTCATCTTTTGGGAAAATACTCATTGTATTATCTTTTTACTAGATGGTTGGATTTGATTTGCTAATAGTTTATTATGGACTTTTACACCAATATTCATGGCAGATGTTGGTTTGCAATTTTCTTATTTTATAATATTGTTGTCAGGTGTAGGGACCCAGGCCCCCAGGTCCACCTAAGTCCTCAGCATGTAGCTGCTTGTGACCTAGACATAAGTTAAAGGTTAATAACCCTCTCCATAGGGGAAAGGATGTATAGATGGAATCATAAACCATAATCTCCTCAGAGCAATAACACTTCATTCTGTGATAACATCACCAGACCCCCATATGCACCGTCACAGGACCCTAAGCAGGAACTCTGTTCTCATAACCTATGGAATGTCTTTGTTCTGAAACTCCTTATATCACCACTCATTTTCCCGTCTTTTTGCAGAGCATTACCTTCATTCTCCAGACTGCTGCCGCCGGAGACTTTCCTGTTTGTAAGTCCAAATAGAGCTTATGTCTGCCTCAGTGCTGGGTGCATTCTTTGGTCTCAGGACTGCCCCAACTCATGCCCTTCAGAAGTTGGGTTGGAACATCAGGTATTGCTATCAATGTTATGCTGGCTTCATAAAACCATTTGAGGGGAGTGGATATAGCTCAGTGGTTGAGCACCTGCTTCTCGTGTATGAGGTCCAGGGCTCAATCCTTGGTACCTCCTAAACAAACAAACAAACAAACAAAGAAACTTTCATTGGGGAGTGGATGTAGTTCAGTGGTTGAGTGCCTGCTTCCCATGTACTAAGTCCTGGGTTCAATCTCCGGTACCTCCTAAAAAAAACAAAAACAAAAACAAAAAACATTTGGGATATGTGTCTTCTTTCACTATATTCTGAAAAAGTTTTATTTTGTATCAAATTTGACTTCTAGTTTCTGGTCCAGAATGTTAAGTGTTTGTAAGTCATCATTCCTGTCCTCACAACAAGACACAAGCTGAAACATTGAAAATCTAGAATTCTTCTTAGATCCATGAGAGAATTGAGGTGACAGAGAAAAAACCACAGCCTTGAAAACTGGAGAGATGACAGAATCAGAGAATCATAGCTTACGTGGAGCAAACCACTGCTGGACCCAGCCTTAGGTAGGAATTCTTAAAGTGTAATTGACTAATTGCTGGAGGTTAAGTGTGGGCTAGCTTGAGATATAAAATGTCCTGGAGGCCCAGCCTTAGGGGAACCCCATACTTTTGTGAGCTTTACTTCCAAGAGCCCCACCAGGTTCTCACTGTGAATATCAGAGAAATATCCCTTGTGCTTTTACCAGGGAGAAAATAAAAGTAACCATTTTGAAATATGACCAGAATTTGCTGTTCTTTTTAACAAAAGTCCTGCCCTCAAGGGAAACGATTTTACCAGAACCTAACCAACCTGGAAGGAAAATACCCAACTTCAACCCCCTCTAACTTTGAAATGAGGAAAATAAAATACACACCTCCGACCCCTCTAGCCTTAACTTAAATGGTGAAACAAAAAAGCTGAGAAGCACTTATGAAGGTCACAGCCCAGGGACACAGGCTGACTAAAAAACTGAGACCCCAGTATAGGATTATAGAATACTTCCCCTCCCCCTATAGCTTACTACCACAATAGGGTTGCTGTATAACAGGATATCTTTCAAATATACATTTGAAAAGAACTGCAAAGCTCAGATACTATTTAAGAAGGAGTCTTTAAGAAAACCCCAAGACAACAAGGGAGACAAAAACAAGGCCACCAGAAGATTTCTTGGCCTCTGACACCTACAGCTACAGCAAATAATAAACACAGCTTAACTCCAAGTTAAATAAGTTCCTTTTACTCAGTATATCATATCTGACTTTCAACAAAAAATTACAAAGCATGCTAAAAGGCAGAAAATACAGTCTGAAGAGACAGGGAAACTGTCAGAACCAGCCTTACCTATGGCAGAGAATTTGGAATAATCAGACTGAGAAATGAAAATGCTATGATTAATATGCTAGGTGTTCTAATGGAAAAAATGGGTAACATGCAAGAACAGATGGAAATATAAACAAAGAGTTGGAAACTTTAAGAAAGAATCAAAAGGAAATGCTAGAAATGAAAAAAAACACTAATAGAAATGAAGAACTCCTTTGATGAGCTCATCAATAGACTAGATACAACTGAGAAAAGAATCATCTTGTACCAAATTTGGTAAGTTGACTATCTCAAGAATTTGTCCATTTTATGTACGTTATTAAACTTGTTAACATTAAGCTGTTCATAATATTATTTAATTTTTAAATGATACTTTCAATGTCTCTAGGAACTGTTGTGCTAACTTCATTTTCTTTCCTGAGAATGTTGATTTGTTTTTTTCTCTCTCTTTTTTAAATTAGGGTAGTTACATTTTTTTCCCCCTCAATTTGCTGACCTTTTCATAGAACTAGCTTTTGTTTTTTTTAATTTTCTGTATTATCAGGTTTATGTTTTGTTGATTTTTGCTCTTACTTTATTTCCTTTCTTCAACTTATTTTTGTTGATTTTCTTATTATTTTAAGAAAATAAGTTCCCTGAGTTGGGAATTTAGGTCATTGCTATTAATCCTTTCTTTTTTTTTCACATGTAAGCATTTAAAGCTATGTATTTCTTTCTAAGCACTATATCTTTTAATTAGCCTTTATTATTTTAGAATATAAAGTTAAATGATATAAATGTCTCAATTAGTATGTTTATTCACATCCAAAAGATATCTATTGTCTAGTTTTATTTTTTATATTTCAATAAATACATACTTAGGCAAAATGTTAATTTCAGGTATAACATGACTTGTGGGAATATATTCTGGCAAATGAATATCACTGTTGACTTTTAAAAGTGTTTTATGCTAAACTGCATATATTTTCAAATTACAACAATATGTATACAATATAGAGAGAAAGCAAAAGAGAAATAATCCACATATAAGACTAATATATAAACAAACACACACTTGGGAAAAGTTTGATCAAGTAGCAGCAGTATATTTCATGCTGAGTGATATTTCAAACTTTTCTGTGAAAAGAAAACCCGTATTTCTGAGTGTGTTACTGGAAGTCCAATAGTCTGACTGAAGAAGGAATTAACTATGGAGGAGCTCACTTCTGTCTCACAGATGTGAAGGTGGAGGAAATCCAGCCCATAGAGGGAGTCTCTCGGATTCACTGTTCTCATTGACCCTCAGATGGAGGTCGGGGTAGGTGAACACAGCCTGGCAGTGCAGGAGAACTGAGTTGAGGGGAGGGAACTGCTCTGCTCTAAGACCTAGGTCCACTACTAGGGGAGGGGTCATTAGGGAGTAGATTGAGTTAAAGTGCTGCATTTTGAAAATTCCTTGTGCTATGGTGGACCTCATCACCTCTTCTAGGGATTCCAGTGTTTTTAGCATCTCTGCCACTATTTCTTCTTTGGAGCATTTGGATCTCTCTTCCTTTAATTATTGGATGAGCAAAGTTAATTCCTCCATCAGCAGTGTTTTCATTCTTTTCACCTTTCTGTAGGTATCTATAGGACTTGGTAATTTTGAAGACTCTTTCTCTAGCCTGACATTCTCTAAAGATGACTCAGTCTCTGCATGCCCCTTGTGAATAGCACTAATTTTGTCAAGAAGTTGATATTTCTTGTCAATCAGTGCAGCCAGTGTTATTTGCAAAGCTGCTTTTCATGGCGTTTATAAAGTCAACTATGAACAGACTGTTCTATAACAAACTATTAACAAGTCTGGACAAAAATAAGAGACTCACCAATAAGCCGATAAGAGGTAGGCACACCATTGTGTCCCACTGGAGGCTGTTGAGTGTGAGGCCTGACTCATGTCATCAAGCAGAAACTCCATCACCACCTTTTGCAGCTTCCTAAGGATCAACCCAAAGCCAGACTCCACAGAGGGAAGCAGTTCCTCCATTGCACTGAAGCTACCACCATACTCTGCCAGGTAACCAAGGATCGATAAGCCTACAAAAAACCCCAGAGAACCCCCCTCCCCAAGTTTCTTCTGGAACTCCACAGCCAATGATAGCTTGGACTGGTCATCAGTGGAGGGGAGATTCATTAAATCAAATGTGCTTGTCTCCATTACTTTCATGCCTTTCCCTAATGGCTAATGCTGTTGAGCATCTTTTTGTGTGCTTATCGGCCATTTTTATATCTTCTTCTAAGCACTGTATTTTGACACATATTATTTTCATTATCATTTATTTTGAAATATTATTTAACTTTCTTCATTTTTGCATTTCCTTCTTTGACTCCTGATTATTTAGAAGTGTCTTGCTTAAGTTCCAAATATTTGGAAATTTCCTTGATTCTTATTGTTATTGGTTTCTAATTTAATTCAAGTGTGGTCAGAGAATATATTATTCATGATTTCAATCCTTTTACATATTGAGACCTGTTTTATGGTTGTACATATGGTCTATCTTGGTGAATGTACCATGCATATATGAAAAGAATGTTTATTCTGTAGTCATTGGGTGTTGTAATTCATAAATCTCAATTAAGTCAGCCTGGTTGTTTAGATCCTCTATGTTTTACTTTATTTTTGTCTAGATAATCTATGAATTACTGAAAGATGGGTGTTACAATCTCCTACTATGGTTTTGGAATTGTCTGTCACTCTCTTTAATTCTGTCAGTTTTTGCTTCATGAATTTTGAAGTTCTGTTATTCTTTCTGACATATGAATACTGTGATCATTATGAAATGCTCCCTTTTACCTTTGCTAATATTTTTGCTTTAAAGTTTCTTTTAGCTGGTATTAATGTAGCTACTGTGGCCTATTTATGCTTACTATTTGCATGATATATCTTTTTCAATCTATTTTCATATATCTGTGTCATATATAAAGTATGTCTGTTATAAATAGCATATAGTAGGATATTGAATTTTAGCATTTCTGATAATCTCTGCTTTTTAATTGGAGTGTTTGGTCCATTATCTTTTTTTTTTTTTTTTAAAGATGTACCAGGGATTGAACCCAGGACCTTGTACATAGGAAGCAGGCACTCAACCACTGAGCTACAACTCTCTGCAATGAGAGTTGGTTTTTTGTTTTTTTGTTTGTTTTTAGGAGGTACCAGGGATTGAACCTAGGACCTTGTACTTGGGAAGCAGGCACTCAACCACTTGAGCTACATCTGCTCCCCATGGTCCATTACCATTTAAAGTAATTATTGATACGATTGTCTTTAATGCTGCTATTTTAGTATTTGGTTTTTGTTTGTCCTTTCATATTTTTATCTTTCTGTTTACCCATCCTACCTTCTTTTATATTATTTGAGTATTATTTTTACCTATACTTTTAAAATTGTTTACTGGTTGCTCTAGAGATTACAGGATAATCCCATTGCCTAAGGCTTAATATAGCAATCTTGCAATCATAGGTCCATTTACCACCCCTTCCCACCTTCTTTTATGTAATGTTTGCTATATGCATTACAACTACCTACATTTTATCACCATAAGTGAATGATATATTGCTTGATTTAAACAGTCATATATATTTTAAAGAAATTAACAGAGAAAAAGTATTTTTTTAATATTTATCACAAAACTTACATTTTCCGATTCTCTTCATTCATTCTTGAAGATCTTGAGGGCCTCTCTGGTGTCATTTCTTTTCCACCTGAAGAACTTTGTTTAGCACTTCTTGTAGTTTGGATCTGCAGGCGATTACTTCTCTTTTGTTTGAAAACATGACATTTATTTTATATCAGGTGCTGCCTCTAAATTTTTATTCCCCTCTGAAATACACATGCTTTTTTTTAAAAAAGTTTTTATTTGTAACAAATATACAACATAAAATTTTCTACGTTAGCCACTTTCAACTATATAATTCAGTGGGGTTAATTACATTCACAGTGTTGTGCTACCATCAATACCATCCATTACAAAAACTTTTCTATCACCCCAAACAGAAGCTCTGTACCAATAAAGCATTAACTCCCCATTTCTCATCTCCACCCTTGCCTATGGTAGCCTGTATTCTAATTTCTGACTTTACAAATTTGCATATTCTAATCATTTCATATAAGTGAGATCATACAATATTTGTATTTTTGTGTCTGCCTTATGAAATCACATGCTTTTAATTTATTGTTTTTAATTTGTCAGGGAATGATTTTTAGGAGCTTGCTCATTCATATTAGAAGTAGAATACCCATAAATCTGTGTCTGAAAAATACTTAAAACATGGGAAAGTGTTTATGTATTGAGAAGTGAAAAAGTATAATGATGAACTGAATGTATTCCAGTTTTAGAAACAATAAAATGTAGTTATACATTGATAATATATGAAAAGAAAAAGGAAATTTGTCTAAATCTTAATAGGGATTATTTCCTGGTATTTGGATTATAGCTGATTTTTATTTCATTCTTTAGCACTTGCTATAAGTTATATTTTTGAGAATGACACATTTAATTTTGTAATCAGAAAAATAATAAAAATGATTTAAAGAGATGTTGGAAGGCAATGAATTAATAATTAATAAATGAATCATATAGTCAATAAATCCTTTAATGGTTCAGAAGAGGAAAAGATTATCTAGACCAGCAGATCAAAACAGCTTTGCATGGAGGAGGTAGGATATGAAATGTTTCTATGAGGGCATATTTTAAAAAGATGTTAGGTGATATAGGTGGGGCTGGGAGGGGCATTTTAACTTCTCTCTCATTATAGAATTTTAGTCCTTGAAATCAAGAAGGTATATGCCGAGACAGGGCCAAGATGGCGTTAGTGTAGGAGGGCGCACACTGCAAGCTCCCAGAGCAAGGTGGATTGGGGATGGGGTCCTGCCCGGGGGTCTGTGCTGTGCACGCGTGGAGTGAGAGGCTTGGGACATCTATCTGCGCGGATCGGCGGCGTGGACTGAACGGTGGAGATTCGTGAGTTTTGAGGCTGCTGGTGGAGGTTGGCACAAGTGGCTGAGCCCCGTGGTTAGGGAAAAAAAAAAATAAAACGGCCATTTTGAGCAGCGGGCAGGGCGAAAAAGTTTTATTTTCTGGGGATCTGGCTGCCTGGCACCCCTTGGACCTTGTGTGAACAGAGCAAACGAGCTAATCAGCACCCAGTGAACCGGAGGGGGGAATTTGGTCAGGCAACGCAGCTGATTTCCCTAGCCACCCAGGGATAAGACCCGGGCCGCTGCGGAGCCAGGAGGAAGGGACACTTCCCAAAAAAGGGAGGGTTTGGTTGGAAGACAGGGAAGGGTATTTTATATTTTTAGACATCGATCTGGCTGCCTGCACCGCCCCATAGCTTTGGGGAGCAGATAAGCCGACCTGAAGCACCATTAGGCTGAGAGCAGACGCGAATCTGCACTCAAACTGATTTACTGAGCAGCCCAGTGATGCTGGAGCTCGGCGCCAGAAGGGGCGGAATCTGCACTCCTCACTGACTAAAATCAGAGCTTCAGCTAACCTGGGGAGTCCGGAAAGTGGGACGTGCTTGATTAATTTCCACGGGCCCAGCTAGGGTCCCTTCCGTAAGGGGTTTGGTCTAGAGGAGGAATTATTTTGGGTCCTGCACTTGGCCAAAAAAAATAAATAAATAAAAAAATAAAAGTGAGGTCACCTCAAAAAATGAAAAATAAATTCTTTTTAATTTAGTTTAATAGCTAAAAGCTGCTTCAAGACCTGCATATAGAACCCTGTGGGGAAATTCTTTGATAAACACAAGTAGGCAGGAAGGATCCACGGGGACCCTAGGGGAATCATTGACCCCCCCTTAGCTCTGTTTGACTGCTGGCCTGTGTGGATTTTTGGTTTCTCTCTGTTACTTTCTGGTCTATTGATATTATTCCCGTTTTCCTCCCCACTTCCTTTTTCCTTCTATTTTTTTTTTTTAAATAGGTGCTGCCAGCTGGTCGCTTATTTGCTGGGCTTCTTATTCAGTAATTTCCCACTCGCTGTATATATTGATTCTGTATTACAAACTATCGCTTATCCTTCCTGCATCTTCCTGCCTTCTGTTTTCTGTTGTGGCTCTTAGAGACAACATTTTTTCATAGGCCCACAACTTAAGGGTGTCAATTTCTATCCCAACTACTTTGTTTTCTTCTTCTTCTTTTTTCTTTTTTTTTTTTTCATTAGTATTAACTTTTTCCTTTCAGACCTTTCTCTACTATTTCCCTCCCTCATCATAATTCTAGCCTTCTAAATCAGTATATATATATATTCCTCCATTTATTTTCCCAGTCCATTGTAGGAACTCCATATTTTTTCCTACTACTCTACACTGCCTACTCAAGTTAAATATTCATCTCATTAAGTCTCATTTTGCCCCTCTTCTAACTTTTATCAATATTTCTATTATCCTTCTGCCTTCCTTACATCTTTTGATTCCTCTGGCCCTAACCTTTTGCCTTAAGGGAACATAGAAAGAAGCAAGTAAATAAAATAAGAAGAAAAACTGCCAAAGAGAAAACTTAACTCACAC